>OY998254.1:53418798-53751298 GCA_963922045.1 Persicaria maculosa
CCAATTTTTTTAGGTATCCGTTATGCTTACTACTATTGATGCTGATTTGGCTCCATGACCGCGGGGTCTAATATAGCGGAAATAGAGAGTTGAGATTTTGACTTCACCAATTTAATTACGGTTTGAATTTAAATGGTTGATCATGTTTTGACCCAGCTCTGCCGTGGCACCCCCTTGTATTATGATTTACTTTCGTTATTTGTGTGACCATTGGTTTTCCATGCGTAGACTTACGACAGGTACAGGGGACTTCCCCGGGGATTCCAACGATCCCTTCGAATTTTGGGTATGAAATCTCACTTGAATACGTTAGGATAGAATTCCAAACCTTCAACCTGTACTCGGGGCGGAAGGTCCTAACGGGGGGTTTCATCCCTCGAAACGTAATCCGGGAATCATAATCCCGGGCCGTTACATATATTTTGTTGGAAAGTGGGTTGATTTTGTTAAAGTCAACCCATGGTTTTTTTTCCTAATTTATCATTAACTAGTTCAGTACCTGGGCAGTTTTTTTACTTGAAATAAATATACTAAAACCTGTTTATTTAATTAATTAATTTCTTCCAATGTTTCTTCATTCGTAATTAACAGAGAATTAAATGAAATTCTTGTAATACAATCACACATATATATTCTTTCTTTATTTTAATTTAAATAAATTTTATATTAATGCACATTCTAAAATATATTAATATATTAAAACTTAATAACTTCTTTTGAAAAAAAAATGATGTCAAATGAATAATATAATTGTAAAAAGATTGTTTATACCTATAAACAATTTATTCTTTTTTATATATAAATATAATATAAACTTTAGACAACTTATTATTTTAAATTTATAAGGTTTTCATATCTCATGCAATAGATACTATTATACATATTCACTCATAAATAATATTATATATTTTTAGTTTGTCTAAAAAGAAAATTGATAGAATATATGGGTAGATAAAAAAAATGGATAAAAACTAAGCAGCGAATTGATGTAATATATCCATATTTAACAAAATTTGGTAAAATCTTGTGAAATATGTTCATATCATATGAACATATTTCACAAGATTTTACCAAATTTTGTTAAATATGGAGACATATTTCGTATGATATGAATCATATCTAATGAAATTGGATATAGTAATTATTGATAAAGTCATTTAATTAGTATGACCATGTAATATATTGATAAAGTTAATATCTTCTAAAAATATGTTCATATATAGAGAAAATAGGTAAAATCTTATCTTATATAATATTTTTTAAAATTAGTTAATATCTTCTAAAATATATTCATATCTAATAAAATTTGGTCAAATTTTATCTTATGCATATATAGATATATTGATTAAATAGAGTTAGAATAAAAATTTATCTTATGCATATATTTTAAAATTAGTTAATATCTTCTAAAAATATATCTATATCTAATGAAATTTGGTCAAAATTTATCTTATACATATATAGATATGTTGATTCAACAGAGTTAGAATAAAATTTTATCTTATCTTATGCATGTATAGATATGTTGATTAAATAGAGTTAGAATAAAATTTTATCTTATGTATATATTGATTACTACAAAAATTTATGATTGATTCATATGACTACGATTAAGGAGAAGTCGTCATGTGTCTCAGACGATTGAATCTTATGTAATTAATAGATAACTGATTTTTAAAAATATTTTTTTATTAAATATATATTTATTATGTTAGTTTATTAAAATATCTATGCACTGATGGCTTGTGGCCATATAATATTTTAATAAATTATTTTGGCCTCAAAAAATAATATAGATATAAATAAAATAACACTTACTAAATAATTAATTGGTATAAATAATTATTTCCACCAAAAAATAATCTAGATATAAATAAAATAGCACTTATTAAATACTACATATTTATCTATTAATATTTTTTGTAAGTACGACTATGAAATATTTTTTATTTATATTCTTTTCAGTTAACTAAAATATATATAGATAGATTGTGACTTATATAACTTTCTATTAACTGTGAAATTTTTTTTTTCATCGAATTAACCACAACACACTACATAGGATGTTTTTCCTATAATCAACTACACCGCACCACATAGGACACTATGCATCGGTTTTAATATATGTATATAGATATATAGATGTTGATCGAAAGTGAAACTGATGCGGGACCATCCAAGACTCCTTCGGACACACCTATAATTGGGGATGACCCTATGATTCGAGCTCGTGAAAATGATGTCATCCTCAAGAGGAAGAAGAAGGCTCCACCATGGAAGAAGGTCCAAATGTGGAAGTTTGACGTTTTTTAGATTCGTTTAGCATTTGACAGCTTTTCGACGTCTCAGTAAAATGGGTCGTTCAGAGTCCGTATTTATCGGATCGAGTTGTGACATACCTTGTTGGAACGACGACAAAGAGATCTACAAATTTGCTGTTGAAGGTTTTTCCAGATTCGACCTAGAACTTGGCCGAAAATCACCATCTTTGCAATCTGTCACTATTTTAGACGGAAATCAACTAAGTGTTGGTACTTTCTTTTGTTATTTTTAGTAACCTTCTTTACTTGAGTTATTTTAGGTAATTTTTAGGGAATTTATTTTAATTACTTTTAATTGTTATTTTCCATCTAAATCAGCCTAGGGTTATTATTTAAGTAGTTGATCATCATTGTAGAATACACGCTTAATTTGAATGAAAGTTTTCTCTTGTGTGAAACACATTGAGTGCTCAAAGTCGATCGATTCGTAGCAAGGCTCATCGATTGCAACAATTGGTATAGATTTCAGCTTGGTTTGCTTTGAGTTCATCAACCTCGCGAGAGCTTGGTGATCCTGGTATCCACAAGTCCCCTCCTTGTGCCTCCAAGTTGTCCGCTTGGTTGTGTAAGGTTGTAGAGGCGGGCTTTGTAGTCGTTGATGTTTGGTTCCTACCCTCTAAGGAGGCCTGGGTTCTTCATCTCGTTCTACCTAGTTCAAATCAGTCCTTATTGGTCGATTCTTTATTAAATTTCGAGTCTTTGTTGGTTTCTTTTGATCGACTCTTGTTTCTTTGTGTTAGTCAAAATGACGAAATCGAGTCAAACATCTTTTGTTCGAGTCAAGTTGAGTTCTTCAATTCCTGCTGCGTTCTTGGTCGACATCGATTCTCTTCTTGGTGCTCTTGTTTAGTACTTGCGTCTTTCTTTGCATTCTTTATTGTTCTTGCTTCTGTTCTTGAGTTTCTTGTTTGATTGTCGAAGATCGGGCCATCCTACGACTTACCTCGTATCAGAAACCCAGAACTAAACCCATGGAACTGGTATTGGTATGAATACATTATCTTGCAATGAAGATGAAGTGTTGAGATAAATGATGATGATGATGTTGATGTTGATGATTTCCTTGATAGGGATGTTGAAATTGTTCATGATGTGGTTAATTGCGATGATGATATTTGAAACTAGAAATGACATTGGATATTTGGATGTGTGATTTATCTCTTTTATATATGTTTGTCACATTTTAATACATTATCCTTGTATGTTTATTGCCTTATGAGACGTTATCTTTGACAAATTATGAATGTTAAGTGACTATTATTGTACTATATTATGTTAGTTATTTAGTTTATTTAATGGATGGAAATATTAGTTTTGTTTTAAAATGAAGGTATTTGTTTGTTATAGCTATTATAAGACATTATCCTTAGTTTTATTTTCACTTTTTACTAGGATCTTACGATCATACGATCCGATCATATGCCCTTATCTCGATCCCATACTAGGATCTCAATCCTAAAAATCATGGTGGTAAGTCATTGCCGGCAGGACTCTGATGGCGGAGATCTGCTGAGTTGTTCTATATAGAAGAGCTAGTTTGAGAGAGGAGAGATTGGCGGCGGGATTTTGTACACTAAATCAATCTACACAAGACACAAGCACATACCAAAAAAAACATTACTTATTCAAATACACAGAAGGAATGACATCTCAATATATGATAGAAAGTTTAAGCTTTCATACACTAAATCAATCGAAGTGTTTCATAATGCAATTGGCATCTCAATTTTGCTGAATTTTGGAATCTTTAACCTCATCCAAAGAAGGATCCTCGGCCAAATTTGATAGATTACATAGGTCTCCTCATGTATAGTGGGCTAAAAGCCCGTTAAGACCCAATACCTTTGTAACTTATATATATGTTTATCAATGAATAGAAACCCTCAAGGAGGACTTTACATCAATCTTGGGATCTTACATGGTATCACAGCCTTTTCTTCCTCACGGAACCCTAATTTGATCCTCCCGCCTCACCTCTCCTCTTACCGACGCCGGCCTCGTTTCGCCGCTACCGGTCAACATCACCAGGTTATCCTCTTCCTCCGTCCTTCTTCCTTGCCGCCAGCCTCGCTGCCGCCTCACCACCAGATCCTGTCGCCTGCTCCCCTCCCACCGGCCATCCCCTTCCTCTGCCTATCTCGCTCCCACCGCCGCTTCATCCCCTCGCGGTGTCCCAGATCCGGCCTTCCTCAATCGCCAGATCCAAGCCTCTTCTTGATACGGGGTTAGCCGTGTGATGGTCCGATCTTCAACAACAAGCAAGAAACTCAAAGAACTGAACAAGAAACGAATGACGCAGCAAGCAAGCTTCAAGAAATCGACCAAGAAACAATCAAGATCGATCAAGAATCTCAAGAACGCAGCAAAGACTCAAAAGAAATAAACAAGACTCGAAATTGAATTGCAAGAATTGAAAGACACGACCTGATATGGACTGAGTCGATCTATATAGAACAAGATAAAGACCCCAGGCCTCCTAAGAGGGTAAGAACCAATACCAATGACTATATAACCCGCCTCTACAACCCTACACAACCAAGCGGACAACTTGGAGGCACAAGGAGGGGGCTCGTGGATACTAGGATCACCAAGTCTTGCGAAGTTGATGAACACAAAGCAAACCAAGCTGAGATAGATACCAATTCGTGATCAACGAGCACAGCTCTAGTTGGATCAACATCACTCAATGTGTTTCACACAAGTTTGAGAGAACTAATTCTATTCATTGAAAGCTGAATGTTTACAATGTATGAAATCGAAATATATAAGCTATGCTAAGGCCTGATGGGCCGAGTTTAATGATAGAAAGATAATATCTGACATCTAATTAAAACACCTAAAATCATAAGTAAATAAGATCTCTAGAAATAACACTTAAAATAGCCCAATTTCGGCCCAATAGGAACACTAGGCGAAATGGGGTTCCAACACTTAGTAAAATCCCGTCAAAACAGTGACAGCTTGCAAAGATGTGCATTTTCGGCCAATTTCGAGGTTGAATCTGGAAAAACCTTCAACAGAAAAGTTGTAGATCTCTTCGTCCTCGTTCCAACAAGATATGGCACACCTCAATCTGATAAATATTGAATCCGTACGACCCATTTTACAGAGACGTCGAAAAGCTGTCAAATGACTATGAACGAGCTAAACGTCAAGCTTCCACCTTTGGACCTTCTCCCATGGTGGAGCCTTCTTCTTCCTCTTGAGGATGACTTCATTCTCACGAGCTCGAATCATAGGTCCATCCCCAAGTATAGATGTGTCCGGAGGTGTCTTGGATGGTGTCTTGGATGGTCCTGCATCAATCTCCCTTTCTTGAAAAGGATTCGTCCTCGAATCCAAGCTCATATATGATTCCGCACATGCAGCCACACGAGCTCCTGGATCGAACACCATATGCCCATGGAAATCCATCTCAAGAACGATTGGTGTAGAGATTGACCACTCCTCGATGGTTATTGTCTCAGCTTCATCTACAAAACTAGCAAGTTTTCATCCTTTTCCAAGGCTGAATTTTCAATTAACTCAATGCTAGCAATAGTAGAAGAAGTTTCATCATCAATGATCATATTAGAAACTATGCCTTCTTCTAAGCATGTAGTTTGACACAAATCTTTGCTTTGATTATCAGCACAGGGTATAGGTTGAACATTTAAATCAATCAAAGAATCAACATGCTCATGTTCAAGGCAGTCATCGTTAGAAGAAAGTAAACTAATATCTTGATCATTATGAACATGCTCATCATGTTTATCACTAGAATTTTCAGATTCATTATCGCCTAGGTGATTAATCATGAGAGTTTTCTTATTAGGGCAATCCTTCATAATATGTCCTCTACCTTGGCATATAAAGCAAGGAATGTACATAGGTTCAAGAGTAGAAGAGTTAGGATTACTCCCTTTAGGGCCAGTAGATACCCTAGACGATTCATGTCCATTCCAAGACGCTTCACCATTGTCGATGGGCTGTTGGGGTATTCGGCCTTCACTACCCCCATGGGGTTGGTTTGCTTTCTCCCTTGACCCGCCATCAAACCTCCTTTGGGGCTGCTGCACATGGCCTTGGTGCCACCTTTGGGGTTGCCCACTCGACATTCTACCACCTTGGCTCCTGTATCTAGCATTCCTTTCCACTTTCATAGCTAAATGTAAAATTTCAGTAGGCGTAGAATATGGAAAGTAATCAATTTCACGAGCTAAGGCGGGGTGCAATATTCTAAGAAACCTAGCATTTGTATCTTCATAGGACTCAACTACATTAGCTCTAGCCATGGTTTCTTGCATTGCATAAAAGGTGTCCTCAACAGTTTTGCTACCTTGCTTAAGATTTTCTAATCGTTGTCTAAGCTCGCTAGCATAATGTGGAGGAGCAAACCTACTTCTCATAAGTGCTTTTAATTGAATCCAAGAAGCAATAGGTGCATCAAGGAATCTTCTTCTTTCTTTAACTAGATTATCCCACCAAATTAAAGCGAAACTTTGAAATTCTAGGGAAGCTAGTTGCACCTTTTTATGTTCAGAGAAGTTATGACAAATCCATATTCGATCCATTTTAATTTCCCAATCAATGTAAGCATCTGGATCGTTGGTACCATAAAATTGAGGGATCTTTACCTTTACCATACCTATGCCATCTTGCGCAGGCTCTCTAGGTGCTCGATAGTGGTATTGACCTCCTCTATCATTTCGTCTAGGACGTTGCTCCCAATGATCATCCTCTTGGAAGTAGTCGTCGTCCTCTGAGAAGTAGTACTCATCTTGTTGCCATCGTCCTTTCCCTCGTCCCTGCATATTAGCAAACGCATTATTCCTACCATGTCTCTCCCTTTGTGGAGAGATGTTCTTATCACATAAAGGTTTAGCTAAATGAGGATTAGGATTAGGATTATGTACTTCCCTTTCATCATGAGGCGCTTCAGTACGCCGGAGATTACCTTGCCCAGCCATGTTGTTAGATCCGGATGGCCGAGCCTCTAATGCCGCCAATCCTTTATTTATCTTAGCTAAGGTCTCCATCATGGTGTTGAACATGGTGACCTGATTAGACATATCAAATAAAACAAACAAAGAACTAAGTAAAAGTTAGAAAAATATAAACACCTCACAATTGTGTTTCGCTCACACTCTTCTCTCCGATTGGTATATCACGCTTGCTGGGGCAATCCGCTTTGGGCGAACCAACAACCAAGCAAAGAACTAAGCAATCATAGTATATGAATCAAGAGAATGAATGAAACAACACACAAGAGTACACAACAAGGGCTGTAGTACTCGACAAAGCAAGGAGAGCACTTGATCAAAGAAAATCAGTACTCGACACAACCAAAACAGTACTCGACGTGGCTTCTCAGGACCTGTTTCGACAAAAGAATACTCAATATAGAGGAAGAGTACTCAACACAAGGCAGAAACAAGCAAAAGCAACTCGATATGCAATAAAGAGAACTCGACAAGGCTGAGATCTTTTTGACACAACTCCAAAAGCAACTCGACAGTAGGAGAATTGCTCGACAACAGCCTCAAACAACTCGACAGAAGCTGTACATAAAAGAAAATAAAAGAAAGACTAGGAAAGTATGGAAATTTACCTCTTTTGATTGAAAACCTTAAGTTATGATGTTGTAGTTGCAAGGTAGGGTTTCAATTTAGAATTTTGTAGGAGGTAATGTGTTTGGGTTTAGGGCTGTCGATTAGGCTAGGGAGATCACCAAAAAGGTTAGTCCTTGGAGCTTTCTTGCACTAGATGGAACAACCAACAACAAACACTTCCTTTTTTTTTTTTTTTTGTATTTTCGAACTGAATTTTTTTTTTTTTTTTTTTTGAGACTAATGCAAGAAAGACACTAAGTAATGAAGGGGACTCGAAAATCTGATGGAAATATGGTGAAAGATAAAAATTCTAACCCTAATGAATAGATATAGACAACCTTTGGGTAAATATGGTAACAAGATCTATCTTTTGCCTATAGATATATGGGATAGATATAATTAAATTAAATCCACCAAAAATCAGAATTTTAATAGGCTATAGATAAAAGGAAATAGATAAAAGATAGATCAAAAGTTCCAAAGATAGAACAACTAAGCCAAAGATAGAAAGATAACAAACTAGGGTTTCTTGTGTTTATGTGATGTCGACCAAGCTGTGACTATGGGGACAAGGGTAATGCCGCCGGCTTAGGTGCTGCACAAGGGGAATTGCGCACCACTTTGGTCGACTCCACGGTCTCGGCTAGGCTTTGTGTTTAGGCTATGCAACCACAAACAATCACAAACTCAAGATTAGTGCAATAATCAATAAAGAAACAAGAAGTAAAAGACCAAAACAAGAAAAGGACTCTTTTTTTTTTGTGGTTTTTGTGTTTAGAAAAGAAAAAGACTAAATCTTGATGTCGGAAACCAAAGCTCTGATACCAATTTGATACGGGGTTAGCCGTGTGATGGTCCGATCTTCGACAACAAGCAAGAAACTCAAAGAACTGAACAAGAAACGAATGACGCAGCAAGCAAGCTTCAAGAAATCGACCAAGAAACAATCAAGATCGATCAAGAATCTCAAGAACGCAGCAAAGACTCAAAAGAAATAAACAAGACTCGAAATTGAATTGCAAGAATTGAAAGACACGACCTGATATGGACTGAGTCGATCTATATAGAACAAGATAAAGACCCCAGGCCTCCTAAGAGGGTAGGAACCAATACCAATGACTATATAACCCGCCTCTACAACCCTACACAACCAAGCGGACAACTTGGAGGCACAAGGAGGGGGCTCGTGGATACTAGGATCACCAAGTCTTGCGAAGTTGATGAACACAAAGCAAACCAAGCTGAGATAGATACCAATTCGTGATCAACGAGCACAGCTCTAGTTGGATCAACATCACTCAATGTGTTTCACACAAGTTTGAGAGAACTAATTCTATTCATTGAAAGCTGAATGTTTACAATGTATGAAATCGAAATATATAAGCTATGCTAAGGCCTGATGGGCCGAGTTTAATGATAGAAAGATAATATCTGACATCTAATTAAAACACCTAAAATCATAAGTAAATAAGATCTCTAGAAATAACACTTAAAATAGCCCAATTTCGGCCCAATAGGAACACTAGGCGAAATGGGGTTCCAACACTTAGTAAAATCCCGTCAAAACAGTGACAGCTTGCAAAGATGTGCATTTTCGGCCAATTTCGAGGTTGAATCTGGAAAAACCTTCAACAGAAAAGTTGTAGATCTCTTCGTCCTCGTTCCAACAAGATATGGCACGCCTCAATCTGATAAATATTGAATCCGTACGACCCATTTTACAGAGACGTCGAAAAGCTGTCAAATGACTATGAACGAGCTAAACGTCAAGCTTCCACCTTTGGACCTTCTCCCATGGTGGAGCCTTCTTCTTCCTCTTGAGGATGACTTCATTCTCACGAGCTCGAATCATAGGTCCATCCCCAAGTATAGATGTGTCCGGAGGTGTCTTGGATGGTGTCTTGGATGGTCCTGCATCACTTCTCCCTCTCGCTCTCGCCCTCCTTCGTCCTCGCTCGCAGCCACCGTCGCCTACATCCCTGCAGCCCTGCCTGTTGAGATCCTCCCCCAGTTCGTTTCTTTCTCCAAAAAAAAAATGTCTGACCTCACCTGCTGCGCCCGCGGCGGCGGCCGCCGCATCACTCGCCGCCCTCCTCCTTCGACCACCGCCCCTCGATGGTCCCCGGTGCCTGGCTTCAACCCTCATTGGCTACACTCCGGCTCCCTTGCCTTGAGACATGCCGGTCCTCATGCCTATCTGACATCGTCTGATCAAGGCTATGTTCCGCTGGCTGGGCATCACGCCTTCTCCTCTATGCAGCCGACGTCTTCAGACTCTTCTTGGTACATGGACCCTAGTGCCACCTCCCACATGACGAACTCCTCAGGTAACCTCTCATCTATTTCTTTTAAGGGCCCTGCACACTCTATTATCGTCGGAAATGGTGGTCGCCTTGCTACTTCGGGGATTGGCCACGCCAAATTACAGACCCCAACCCACCCACTACACCTCAACGATGTCTTCATTGCCCCAAAGATTGTCAAAAACCTTATCTCTGTCCGTCGGTTCACTACTGACAACAACGTTTCCCTTGCATTTGATCCCTATGGTTTCTTTGTGAACGATCTTACTACGGGGGTTACTCGCATGAGATGTAATAGCACCGGGGAGCTCTACCCTGTCACACCATCTCCTGCGTCCAGTCAGTCATGCCCGGTCGCCCTCTCGGCTTCGTCGTCCAGCCTGTGGCATGCACGCCTGGGCCATCCCAGTGCTGCCGTTCTAGATGTCCTCCGTTCCCAGAGTCTTGTCACCTGTACTAAAGACCAACGCTCTGGTTTATGCTCTTCCTG
The DNA here is from genome assembly GCA_963922045.1 of Persicaria maculosa. Classification (NCBI taxonomy): domain Eukaryota; kingdom Viridiplantae; phylum Streptophyta; class Magnoliopsida; order Caryophyllales; family Polygonaceae; genus Persicaria; species Persicaria maculosa. The sequence continues at coordinate 53,429,504 of OY998254.1, forward strand.
CCAACTAGGCAAACATGCCAGATTGCCGTTCCAACGGTCTTTGACCTCTACCCTGGGTCCATTTGATATCATTCATAGTGACATTTGGACATCTCCTGTGCCTAACAAGGAGGGTCACAAGTACTGCCTCTTGTTTCTTGATGATTACACTCATTACTTATGGGTCTTCTCGTTGCATTTCAAGTCCCAAGTGTTTCCTGTCTTTGTCAGATTCCATACCTACATCAAAACACAGTTTCACATATCCATCAAATGTTTCCAATGCGACAATGGCCGTGAATTTGACAACAAAGACTTTCACTCTATCTTTGCCACAAATGGGATCTCCTTTCGGTTGTCTTGCCCCTATACCTCCCAGCAGAATGGCAAAGCCGAACGAATCATCAGAATCATAACCAACTTGATGCGCTCTCTCCTCTTCCACACATCTATTCCCCTTCCCTATTGGCCTCACGCCTTATCCACCACCTGTTATCTCCTAAACATTCTCCCATCTACCACCCTTCAACATCACTCGTCGGGTCAGGCCCTTTATTACACTTTGTCTAGGTATGATCACCTTCGTACCTTCGGGTGCTTGTGCTTCCCAAACCAGTCCTCCACCGCCCCACACAAGCTTCACCCGTGTTCCACTCCTTGTGTCTTTCTAGGCTATCCGTCTGATCATCGCGGTTACCTCTGCCTCGATATCACGACCCATAAGCTCATTGTGTCTCGACATGTCACATTTGATGAGTCTCGCTTCCCCTTTGCTTCTCCTCGCCACCCCTCTTCTACACCTCCTGTGTCTCAGTCTGAGTCAGAGTCATCGTTCCCTCACTTATTTCTTCCCAAGAGCTCTCCCGGTGCTCCTGCCTCTCCCCCGCTGCCACCACCACATCCCTCTCCCACCAGACCACACACCCGCAGCATCTCCGGTGTCTTCCGACCCCGTCAAATCGTCTCCATGACCACCGCAAATCACTCCGCCGCTCAACACCATGCCTACACCCCTTCGTCAGATCGCCATGTTGTGATGTTGCGCCCGCAGCAAGACGTTGTGCCCGCAGCCAATCAACGTAACCACCCCCACCCTACGTCCCACACACTGGCGGCGCCCGCAGCCAATCAACAAAGCTCCGCCCCCCTTGCCCCTGTCCCTCCCGACTCCCAATCAACCCCTTCCTCCACCTCGACCTCCTTGTCCCCCATCCCCACCTCCCATTAAACAGCCCTCCTCGACCCGAATTGGCAGACGGCTATGCTCGACGAATACAGGGCCCTTACAAAGAATGGTACTTGGGTTCTTGTCCCTCGCCCTCCAGCGGTGAACGTCGTTCGCTGTATGTGGTTCTTCCGTCACAAGTTCCGCTTTGATGGGACGTTGGAGCGCTACAAAGCACGTCTTGTGGTCAACGGTCGATCTCAGTAGGTAGGTATTGATTGTGATGAGACCTTCAGCCCCGTGGTCAAGCCTGCCACTATCCGAGTGGTGTTGAGCTTAGCTTTGTCGCGCAACTGGGCCATTCATCAGCTGGATGTCAAGAACGCTTTTCTGCATGGTCACCTGAATGAGACCGTCTACATGTTTCAGCCGTCGGGGTTTGTTGATGCTGATCGTCCCAAGCACGTCTGTCTCCTGAAGCGCTCTCTGTATGGTCTGAAACAGGCTCCGTGAGCTTGGTTCCAGCGCTTTGCTTCTCATCTTCTCCGCTTGGGTTTCATTGCTAGCCGCTCGGATTCGTCCCTATTTGATACGGGGTTAGCTGTGAGATGGCCCGATCTTCGACAACAAGCAAGAAACTCAAGAAACGGAAGCAAGAACTAACAAGAAGCAAACTGACGCAGCAAGAAAGAAACAAGAACAATCAAGATTCGACCAAGATCAGTCAAGATCGATCAAGAAAGGTTCAAGAACGCAGCAAGAACAAAAGACTCAATAAAGAAAGATGCAAGACTCGAAATTTAACAACAAGAATTGAAAGACACGACCTGATAAGGACTGAGTCGATCTATATAGAACAAGATAAAGACCCCAGGCCTCCTAAGAGGGTAGGAACCAATACCAATGACTATATAACCCGCCTCTCCAACCCTACACAACCAAGCGGACAACTTGGAGGCATAAGGAGGGGGCTTGTGGATATTAGGATCACCAAGTCTTGCGAAGTTGATGAACACAAAGCAAACCAAGCTAAAAGGATATCAATTCTATGACCAACGAGCACTGCTCTAGTTAGATCACACGCACTCAAGTGTTTCACACAACTTTGAGAGAACTAATTCTATTCAATGAAATCCAACTAAATTACAAAGGAGGAATCGACTTATATAGGCCTTAAAGGCTGTTTTGGGCCGATTCTAGTAAAGTTAGAAGATAAAAAGAATACTTAAGTAATTAAATAAAATAACCTCTAAATTACCTAAAATAACTTAAGTAAGAAAGTTGCTAAAATAGGAAATACTATAATGTTCAACAATTAATAAAATACCGTCAAAACCAGCAATAGCTCAAAGAATGTGGATTTCGGCCAAGCTCTAGGTCGAATCTGGAAAAACCTTCAACAGCAAAGTTGTAGGTCTCTTCGTCCTCGTTCCGAGAAGGTATGGCACGCCTCAATCCGATCAATATTGAATCCGTACGACCCATTTTACAGAGACGTCGAAAAAGCTGTCAAAAGTCTGAACGAGTGTACAACGCCAAGCTTCCACCTTTGGACCTTCTCCCATGGTGGAGCCTTCTTCTTCCTCTTGAGAAGGACATCATCCGAAGGTGTCTTGGATGGTCCCGCATCACTGTTCATCTATCGCAGAGGCTCCGACATGGCATTTCTGTTACTGTATGTCGACGTCATCATTCTCACCGCCTCTTCTGATACTCTTCGGACGTCGATTATTTCACAGCTGAGTGCTGAGTTCGCCATGTCAGATTTGGGTCAGTTTTCTTACTTCTTGGGAGTTGCTGTTCAGCAGCATGCGTCTGGGCTATTTCTCTCACAGAGTAAGTATGCTGCTGAGATTGTTGCTCGGGCTAAGATGAGTAACTGTAATCCTGTCGCCACCCCTGTCGATACATCCAACAAGCTCAGCGCTCATTCTGGTCCTTTGGTTGATGATCCGACATTGTACAGGAGCCTTGCTGGTGCTCTTCAGTATGTCACCTTCACCAGACCTGATATCAGTTACGCCGTTCAGCAGATCTGCTTGTTCATGCATGCACCCAGGGAACCCCACTTTCATGCCTTAAAGCGGATCATTCGGTACATCAGCGGCACACTCGAGCTAGGCACCACGATCACTCCTTCCTCTAAGCTTGACCTTGTTGCTTACACTGAAGCGGATTGGGGTGGTTGTCCTGACACACGTCGCTCCACGTCTAGTTACTGTGTCTTCCTCAACGACACCCTTGTGTCGTGGTCGGCCAAGCGTCAGTCTGTCGTGTCTCGCTTCAGCGCTGAGGCCGAATACAGGGGTGTTGCCAACGTTGTCTCCGAGTGCTCTTGGCTCCGCAATCTCCTTCTTGAGCTCCGTTGCCCTCTTCAGAAGGCCACTCTGGTCTACACTGACAACGTCTCCGCCGTCTATCTGGCTAGCAACCCAGTCCAACATCAACGCACGAAGCACATTGAGCTCGATCTCCACTTCGTCAGGGAAAAGGTTGCCATTGGACATATCCGTGTTCTACATGTCCCGTCCTCTTATCAGTACGCTGATATATTCACCAAGGGTTTACCTAGACAATTATTCATTGATTTTCGTTCCAGTCTCACTGTACGGCCCCCTCCCGTTTCGACTGCGGGGGTTTGATAGATTACATAGGTCTCCTCATGTATAGTGGGCTAAAAGCCCGTTAAGGCCCAATACCTTTGTAACATATATATATATATATATATATATATATATATATATATATATATATATATATATATATATATATATATATATATATATATATATATATATGTTTATCAATGAATGGAAACCCTCAAGGAGGACTTTACATCAATCTTGAGATCTTACACTAACTATGAATCAAATTTTGCAGAAACACAAAATACAAAGTATGAAAAAAAACCCTTTGTTTGCTCAATAAATTTCTACTCATTTTAGAGAAAGAAACAATAACAAAAAATAGCTACTTTGTGATGAGTCAGATCACAAAAGCAGACAGAATTATAAATCTGGTGAATAAATGCATGCCTTGTACATCAATTTGTCTAAGCGCATATTAGCCTATGTGGAAGTCGAAGTCACATCTTTATACATAAACACATCGCTCTCTCAATTGAGCTAATAGGCTAATTGTCAATATACAAATTGAACAAAACCTGCCAATCGAGACTAATTTGTGTATTGTCATTATCACAGTCTGTCCAACTGATGTTAAAGATCAACCGACATTCCATTCCACAGTCAAATTCTATAATAATAGTGCAAGACTGAAATATCACGAGTTACATGAATATAGAATATGAAGACTGAATGCAATTTAAAAATAAATATCCCATCCAGATTCTTGGACTTTTTTTTTCAAATGGAAAAACACATACTTGGCAAAAGACTTGAAATATAGTGTTGTATCTGCTCCTTCATTCATTTGCTCTCTAAATTGGCAAAAAGTACCTAACAGCCAAATGAAGCCTTAACACAAGGTGCATACCCATTTTTTCCCCCTTCAATTTTGCTTTCAAATCTGCTTAGTATGCTTTTGTGTCTTTGTTATTATTGAGAAAGTTCTATACGAACACTAATAATTCAGATGAACTAGCTGGAAGTTTAACCACCTGGATAAAATATCCACATAATAGAAATAGAAATTAACATTAATAATTCAGATGAACTACAATGTTTAGCTTGAATGATGGAAGAAAATGTTCAAAATGCTGCACTATCTTTACAATTCTAAAGAGAAGATGATATTTATTACTATTTACAATTAAAACAAATAGGAGCCACATGCTCATAGTATTTTTATTTAACAGCATACTATGAAGTATTAACCCAAGTATTAGCAACTCAAGCAACCTAGAGCACCCATATTGGGGTGTTTAAAAAACAAAAATAAGAAACCTAACAATAAAATAATAGAGTAATGATATATTGTGTTGAGGAATGATGTGATAGGTTTACTAGTGACCATGTTTATCAGTTACTATTCAAGATACTAAAATTACTATTTTTTTATTCATCTCTCTCCGCCACATCAGCATAGCATCCCTTCCTCACTTTTTCCACTTTAACAATAGCATCCCTAAGACCATCCGCAATCATGGGGTAACCTCTTTCCTCTTTTTTTTTCTCATCTTCCTATCACAACTTTACAACTCATTTATTTTTTTGTTTAAAATAATTTTCACTTTTTCTACCTCTTTCTAAAAGGTTTCCTCTACAACCATGGGAAACCTCTTTTCAAATTTATTTTCACTTTTTCTTTTCATTTATATCTTTCCCTTTATTATATGTATCATCATATATTATTGTGAATTATTTTTATTTATAATTTTATAAACAAATAAAAATAGCAAGTAGTTAATATAAATATATTTTATTACATCTAGATTAAAACAAAAAAAGTTAAAAACATTATAACATACATATATAAATACTAATCGAACTACCTATAAATTCGGACCATAGCCTTGGAATTGGTTCCACAAGTGCTCAACCAAATCATTCGGATCGTAGCCTTGAACACCCGACTGTTGGAGAATTGTTAAGCATTGGTAGGATTATGTGGGGTACACATTGGTAGGATTATGTGGGGTATAATTTGGATATTCGGGTGTTGGAGAATTGTTAAGCATTTGTAACATCAGTTGAAATTGAGGATTTTTTAGAAGATTTGGATCAAAGGGCATATTTGGAATGGGTGGAGTAATTGGATTATTGTGATACATGGTTAAAAAAAATAGGTGCAACTACAATAGATTAAGATGGGATATATAGGGTAAAATTAGGCTCAAATTATAGTAAAAAATAAAATTAAACCAATGAAATATTTTATTTTAAAAAATAATGAAATATAAATATATTTTTTATTTCATTTTAAATCCTATTACAACTAATAAATGTAAATGGAAAAGATATCATCCTACTTTATCATAAAAAAAAAAGAAAATTAGAAAAGGGAAGAGGTTACCTCTCTCTACCAAGGTAACCCCTTCCCACCTCTTACCTTAAGGTAAAAGCCACAACCATGGGCTTACCTTTTATTAACCTTAAGGTAAGTAAAACCCATGGTTGCTCATGCTCTAACATCCAACAATTCATCTTTTTTTTACCAATTCAATTTACGAATATACCCTTCTATAACAATTATTTCCAACATGTATATAATATGATTATAATATTATATTAGTATTTAATTACTAAAATAACCCTTCTATAACAATTATTTTAGTATTTAATTACTAAAATAACATTTTTTTTACCACGATCCAATTTACCAACAATATAATTATATCGAAAGAAATAAATTTTTTCAAAATATGTCGAAACATATTCAAAATTGATGTCTATGTGTAGAGAAAAATGAATATAGTATTATGATAATTTTTTTATAAAAAAATTTACATTTTAAATAGAGAAAATAACATTATTTGAATTTAATTAAAATATGCTAAATTAAATCTCAGCCGTTCCTTCCCTTCAATCTCAATCGCTTCTTCCCACCTCCAGTGCAAGCGTGACACGCGTCCCCCCCAACCATTTATTATACCCATAAGCATCGATGCTTATTTTGAAATACCCCAAAGTATTTTTGTGGATTTCGTTTTAAGAAAATATATATTTATATAAAAGTTCTTTTATTTTGAACTTAATAACGATTTTTTGAAATTAAATGTATATAAAGTTCGTAACTGTTTTGAAACATTTCATTTTTTTTTATTCATTTAAGTGAAATTTGATAAATAAGTTATTTATTTTAAGTCATATTATTTTAAAACAAGTTTGCATATTTTTACTCAAATAAAGGGAGATTTATCGTTATAACTTATTTTAATTTCTGTAAAATATATATATATATATATGTGATATAAGGTAATAGTAAACCATTGTTGCATACAATAAAATGTATTTAAATTAAATATCTTATTATTTTATTATTTAAGTTGTGTAGAATTTTAATAAATAAAATTTTCAGATAAATATATGTATATGTATATATTATAAATAAGTAAGAGCTAAACCGGGTTTTTCTGGGTGAACCGAACCGGACCAAGAGTAAAAGAAAATGCTTGAACCGAACCCTTGAACCGCTTCTCCTTCCTCAGTTTCACTGTAAAACGCAGGTGAGGATGTGGAATTTTAACCTCCCTCAAATCTCGCCCGAAACTCAACGATTTTGTTTCTAGAATGTTCCCTACTCGTTACAAATGAGATTTATATAACCAATTTTGTGATTCGGTATAAAAACGCAACCGAACGAGCTTATCCCCAATTTCGAAAATCACCCCAATCCGCTCCAGTCAGGCCGAATCTCACCAAATTAAGGATCGGGATAGCGTTGAGAGTGATTATCTGATCGATTTGTGGAATTATTTTAATTCAAATCGTCCCCTAATCATCCTCCTATAAATACCCCTTTCGGGATCACTTTCGAATCAAACCATCACAACTCCTCTCCATCTCCGAGCTCTCAACCTATTCCATGGAATTCTAAACGCCTCTAGCAACGTTTCCCCTCAAAAAGGTTTCAGAAAAATCATCCCGAATCCAAAACCCCCAATTTCGAATTCCCTCGTCGGAGCCACTCCGTAGCCCTCGTCCACCGCTGCCGGAGCCAACAGCCGCTACCCGGAGGAGCGCCCAGTCACCACGAGTCCGTAGCCGCCAGCCTCATGCGCCGCCGTGACCCGTGCCACCGCCAGGATCTCGCCGAAGTAGAGCCGGGACCTCGCTGGTTTATGCTACTGTTGAAAGTGTCGGGAGAAGGAAGAAGGTGATCTAATTACACCAAACCTCCCTAAGTCCCTAAGTTCGTTTTTTTTTTTAAATTCCAGATTCTAACCAATGTTCTTGTTTGGGCATAAATAGCTTCCAACTCCGTTAAATCGTAGAGGCTCATCAACCCATACGCCCATACGAAGGAATTAGAGTCCGACCAACCGTTAACGCTTGCAACTCCAAATCGAGGCAAGTGACCTTCCGAGCCTTTATGCTCACTTGTGCCTTTCGTGTCTACATTTGTTTCTTTCCATTGGAATGCTTGCCAAATAAATTAAAATAAATTGCAATTCATCCGCTTTCTGTGATTTATTTATCCGTTAGCTTGAATTTGGCAAGTATAATTGGGTAATGTTATTATTTTGTTCTTTCATGCTAATCAGTTAAGAAAGGGATATGTTTCTTTTATGTATCCATTCGGTCTATTTCGTTGTGATCACCTAGGTTGTTTTAAATAAGTAGTAACAATGTGAGGATTGGTTGTTGCGAGTGGAACTCAATTGAATCCAAACCAATCCATGTAAACCAATGTGAATCATAGAGTTGAATTGTAAAGTAAAAGTAACCAATTAAAGTAAAACGTATCAATCAACGAAAAGCAATGTGAGATTGTAAAGTGAAGTGTTGGTAAAGTGTAGGTCGGGGCCGTTACTCCTCGGTCTTAAGGTTTCATGAAACTACACTTTCATGCGAGGTGTTACAAAGGTTGTAGGTCGCTATCCACTATCGACAGAGTGGGACCGGTAGTAGTCGATAAAAAGATAAAAGACGTAAAATGCATATCATGTGAGTAAGTGAGTGAAGAATAATGTACAAGTAACAAATATGGTTTGAACTAGGTATTGGGGGACACAAGATCAACCCTTAATCAACTGTCTCAACCCGCGGTTTAAAACTCTCCGGAAGAGTCCTGCCCTCTGGGTCGATTTTGGGCCACATCAAGTACCTTTTGAACCAATACCTAGTTTAGATCGTATAATAAACAATGTATTAATAAAGTAATGGCTAGTAATCATAACTTGTTTCAAGCTATGTCATATTCCAGCCGTAATCGAGATATGATTCCTAATACATCTTTTCTTACTCAACCCTTGAGGGTTATCCGTGTCATAGGAGGGTCGGGTAATAAATAAGCCAATTCACTTCAAATATTCAAATCTCATTTGGATTTAATTCTTACCGTTTCATGGTCACTTAAATCCAAAATTGTCTCTGCTTTCGTGCCGTCACTTGCTAGTTCTCGCGAACTAACCGTCCTTTGTTTGGATGGCTGGTTTTCACAGGTTTAGCTAAAGCACTACAAAGTCGAAGGTTGGAAATGTGAGTCGGAATCGTCTTCAAACATTTTTAGTAGTTACAGTTTTGATTTAAGAGTTTTCATCTTCATATATCTTGTAATTGCTATCGAAACATTGTAACGGTGTTGTTGCATATTTTATTATTTACTTCGTTTAAAGTCTTCCGCGATTTAATTATATTGCATTTAAGTATTTAATATTATCATCTTGTTTATGGGAGCATGGTTGCATGTCCCTATAAGCCTAAGGTGGTTACAAAGACATTAAAGCCCGCGTAATCACTAGCGATGTGGCAATCCCTTGGACCATAAAAGGGAGTGTTACATATTTAGCATCCGTTAAGCATCCCTCTCCCCCCCTCCTTCAATATTTTACTAATATATTCACATTAAGCATCTTGAATAGTACACTGATAAAAGTGCTCAGTAACTCTTAAAAACTAAAAAATGAAAGAAGATGAGTAAGAGGGTAGAAAAGAGAAAGAGAGGGGTTTGGGTAAGTGGTGGGGCTAATTTTAATTTTATATTATTTATTTTATAATAAAATGAGTTGTAGGGATGTGGGTAAAAAATTATGTTAGGTTTCTTAAGGAGAGAGAAAAATAAAAAGGAGAGTTAAGGAACCGAATTGGGTTCCATAGATGTGGATGCTCTTAGAGCATTGTGTTTTAAAGAAAAAAAATAAGGAACTTAATAATAAAATAATAAATGAGGTATATATATCTCAAACTAGAAAGTTAAACTTAATGTAATTCTTAAATCGAATTCAATTCAAGAACTATTACTAAATCAAATTCGAAAAATGCTATTACAATTCAATTAAGGAATTAGTAGGAATTTAAAATTGAACATAATTCCCAAATTGTATTGATCAAGGGAAAAAATCCCAAATTGCAAATTCGTAACTAGTCCTAAACCTAATTCCCATATCCCAAATTCCAAACCATTCTCAAACCAAATTCAGTTGAATAACTAATACTATACCTATTCTCAAATGCGGTCTGGATTACATTAAAGAATTAGCACTAATTTGAATTCCCAAATCACCTAATGAGAAAAAGAGAATAATACTTATATGAGGACGATAGTGGCAGAGTAGTGCAGGAGAATGACGGTAGGCCACCGATGGACTAGATAGTGAGGGAGAACACGGTAAAAGTCGAATATATTTTATATTATTTAATTATTATTTTAATTAAATATATTATTATTTTATTCAATTTGTAAAAATGGGAGAAAAACTCGTCCTCGAGCGCAAGTTTCGATTTTAAAATCCTTCCGGGATCGTTTTAGAATTTGGGATTTTGATGGAATCCATTTCCGCTTTCGGACTTCGAGTTGAGAAATTTAATTTAATTACGATCGTTTTAACATTATTTAAAGATTTCGATTTGAAATTTCGATAGAGTCGGGATTATCGGGTTTCGAGTTTAGATTTGCGGGATATAAATTTATTAAGTTATGGGGACCAATCCTTCCTTATTTGTTTTCTTTTTTCTTTACTCTCTCTCCCTCCCTCGGTTGGAAGATTCCTGTTGAACCCCATCCTCCAGCGATTAGGAAACCATCATTATCACCCACAAACCATTCCTCACTTTCCCTCTCCCCATTCTCTGCAATTGCACAGAGGAATCCCTCCCTCTCTCACCCGTTTCATACCCTGCAGAAATCAGAAAACCACCATTATCACCCACTCTAAGTTTCTTTTCATCTTGTGTTGCCAAGCCAAGCCACCGCAACCAGCTCCCACCGTTTCCGACTGCAATTGCAGCCACCAGTCCCTCCTCCCCGTTCGCCGTCAACGCCGTGAACCGAGCCACCCTTGTTCCGTCGATTCCCCCTGTTTGTCGAACGAAGAAGAAGAGGGAACTCGAGCATAGCTGCATCCCCCAACATCAACTCCCTTCGTTCCTGGAAGGTGGAGACGAAGAAGAACGACGCCCAGGGGACGGAGCCCTTCCAGAGCTTGACGAAGCCGCGTGAGCCTCCCCTCCTCTGTTTGCGTGAGAAAGGTCGGTACGCAATCAACCCTCTTTTTCTGACTTAAACCCCTCTAAAGGAACACCTTTATAATCGTTCCATCCAACCCAGGCCCTCTGGATCTCCCTCCATCACCGACGCAACCGAATCGGATCCGAAAAGCAACTCCGGTGAAGCTTTCGACCCCTCGGTGAGCCCTCGTTCTCCTCTCTTTCCTTGTCGTGTTTAGATCGTTTTGAGTCCATTGTGGTCGGAGGAGGTTTTCCTTCTGATTGGGTGACGGTTAGGGCGGAAAGCGAGCCGCCGGAGGTCTGGCCTTCGTATTCCTTCTTTTCCATCCTTCCTTCCGTCAAATTGCAAGGCCCTGTTTTTACTTGTGGAGAGAGACGGGTCATACCCGGCTCTTTCTTTCTTTCTTTGGTTTGGACTTTCGGGTATGACCGGGTTCAGATCCTCTTTTTCGGGGTCTTCTTTCAAGGCTTTGGGAGAGGGATGTGGATCCTCTCTTTTTCCATGGGATATGGGTCTCCCTTCTTTTCGGGCTTCAAATATAGGGCTACCTGGGCTGTTCAGATTTGTTAGTTGTTGTTTTGTTTTGCTATTATATATAGAGATATCTAATGAGAAGTGACATTTCGGTGAGAAGATGAGAAGTAAGCCTTATACCCCTTAGATTAAAATGATTTTTTTTATATGGATATAGGGGACATATCTAATGAGAAATATATCAATGTTTTTTTTTTAAAAATATTTTTTACTCTATTTATCTAGATGGTGATTTAAGGTTCATTTTAGGGTTTTTATGCTAATTTAAATTAGTTTTTTCATTCATCATCTAAAAAAATAGCATAAAAAATAATTTTTAAAACAACATTGATATATTTATCATTAGATATGTCCTCTATATCCATAGAAAAAAAATTATTTTAATCTAAAGACTATAAGGCTTACTTCTCATCTTCTCACCCAAATGTCACTTCTCATTAGATATCTCCCCTATATATATATATATATATATATATATATATATATATATATATATAGGGTTTCATTCAAATGAAAAAACTCCTTAACATGTAAAAAGTGCTTATCGTGTAAAATTTCCTTATAAAGTAATCCGCATCTAAATTAGAAATAGATTGAATTGAATGGGCTAGCCCAGACTTGTCTTCGTAGCCCATAATTAAAGATGAAAAAAAAACTCTCATCGCTGATTGAGATCTCCATGGATGATTGGATGAGCTTCGTCGGCATCAAGTTTTCGACCTTGCTGGGATGTCGAAATTTGGCTAGCACCTAAGGACGATGTCAGAGACGAAGGAGTGGAGAAGACAGTGGCCGAGGATTTGAGGCAACAAAAGTAGTTGCAGCAGATGGCTTCCGATAGATTCCGCCGAGGGGGAGAGAGATAGCGTGCAAGATAGGGATTGCTCAGATCTACTCCATCGTTGGTTTGAGAGTCGATTTCGGGTCTTCTCCTCCTCAATCTCCTTGCTTTCTTCCTCAATCATCAGTTTCTTAAAGGATTCAGGTTTGTTTTCGTTTTTCACTCCCTCCGCCTAGTTTCTGCTCAGATTTGCTATATTGCCGGTTTGAAAGTCGATTTAATCCTCAACCTCCTATCCCTCCTCATGGAGCTTATTCACACATTTTGGCCTTCACACATTTTTCGGGTTGAAAGTCGATCTAAACTATGTAATTTGCTGGTTTGAAAGTTGTGCGTTCAAGGTGTTCGATGAAATGCCGAGGTGGTATTACTTCGATCTTGGCATTCAACTTATATGATCTGTGAGGAAAAACCTAAGCTGAATATAATGCTCGTCATGGTGCGTGATGGTGAGGTATTTGTGCTCCTGTTGCTGCTGCTGCTGCGTCTGTTCAATTCTGGAAAGGATGCTCTCAACTTTCGGAATGCTTAAAGATCATGGAGAATACTACATTTCTCAGCAATGAAAATCAGGTTGGTGAATTGTTGCCTCTAAATGCTACATTGTTAACTACATGAAGGGGAGATATTGAAGTGTTCTAATATACTTTTCATGGAATTTCAAGTAAGTTATTGAAGTGTTCTAATACTTGGAAGTCAATGAAAAAGAATCTCAGTATACATTGCCATTAAGAGATGTTAGGGTGCTTTCATAAAAATGGTGATATGATAGAAACATGATGTTTTATCTTATGCATCTTTGTTTGTTCCTCTTGTCTGTCATTGTTTTGATGTTTAGTAATGATATTAACCTTTAATCTTTTAAAACCAAAAGTGCCTTTGTTTTCATAGTTCGGTGTTTTGAATTCATCAAAAACCTGTGAGAATTTAAGTACTACCATAATGGAACATCTACACTCCCAAGGCAATGAAAGATTTCAAGCTCAACTGGAGAAAGAATTAAGCAATGGAAAAGGATTCACCGCCTCTGTCCGCAACTCCATGGAATCTTGTATGCTTGAGTTTGACAGACAATATGCAGGTACCTACTTCCTTGCATTCATCAGGCAATTCATCAACGTCTTGTCTATTAATTTGAGATCTACTTCTATTAATTTCCCCAATACCTATATATGTGTGGCCGTGTGGTCAATCTCATCCCATGCTTAATGTCTTATATGTATCCATTTCAGATGCCAATGTAGGTAATTATTGGAATGCTTCAAATGTTGGAGAAAATCTAAAACGTGACATGGACAGACACTCATCATCCCTTCGGCGAGAGAAGTTATATGAGATAAATACTCGGTTTGAGGTCCGTAGTGAATTTTTTTCCCCAAATTATATAATTTAAAATTATCTTTCTTGACATTTAATTGTAGTACCTGAACCATTTGGTCCAACTCTAATATTTACAGTACTGTTTTGATGATGGGTTATATTTATATTATTTTAGTTAATGATAAATAATTTTGCAACATTATTGATGCATTTCCTGAATGCATTCATAGTATTCACTACTCACTACTCAATATCAATTTCAGAAAGGAAAAAAAAAACACTTCTATTTATTTTCTGTGCAGAAAAATATATCAGACACTAAAGAAGTGATCCGGATAAAGGATGTAAGCTGGTCAAAGTGACTGTTGGCCGTCGATTAGAAGGGATTTGAAACGTCGCATTCATGAACTGGAGTCAGTGTTATGTGATTCGTTTTTTGGGTTCGAGTTGGATTCATCCGTGTATAAAGAAGTGTTGAAGAGTTTAAGAGGCAATGCTATAATTCTAGTGGAGAAGAAAGCAAGAGATGTGGCTAAAACTGAAGCTGTTCTTTTATACATGAAGGAAAGGTTAGCTAGTCTTAAATGGAGTACCAAACTGAAGCTGTTCTTTGATCAGGTTTTGATGTTAGATACTTACCAAGACTAAGTTTTCATGTTTTTTCTTTCCTGTAGCTAGCCTGGTTTAGTTGCTATGAATATAGTGAATCATAGTCTCTGCATGATGTGGTGCACCTCTACTTTTATTGATCAGGTGGGAATTCTACTATATACGGTTTATGCTATCCAAAGTCTGAAACAGTATAAAAGGGGGAAACACACAAACTCATGGAGGATTGTTAATTAATTATTATAGTTTAGGTTTCAACTTGAACATTGATATACCTTGCTGGTCTGACGAGTATGTGCACTTGTTGAGAAGTGCTGAATTTCACTATTGTATCTGAATTAGTGCTCTGCTAGTCAACTTCCTTTATTGTCAAATAAATAATTAAGAGCTCATTTGTTGTTATTAAAATAGCAGCTGTATTGAGTAATATGCTTCTACTACTTGTTGCCTTCAGATTGCACAATTGTATTCTAAAATTGCATTAGTATGCGTGATGTCCGATTATAAGCCTATTAGCTCAAAATGGAAGAGCAATGTGCCTACGCACAAAGATGCGGGTTCAAATCCCGTATAGGCTATCTATGTTTATCGCTTACAAGTACTATGTTTCTCTTCATGAATAAGAGTATAAAGTGCAAAAATAAAATTGTAATGTGCAAATATAAGAACATAAAGTGCAAAAATAAAATTGAAATGTGCACATTTAGAATACAAGTATGCAAAAGAAAGATACACTTGTGCAACTGTGAAGTGCATTTGTGCAACTGTGAAGTGTATTTGTGCAAGTGTGAAATGCAGTTGTGCAACTCTGAAGTGCAGTTGTGCAACTGTGAACTGCATTTGTGCAACTGTAAACTGCATTTGTGCAACTGTGAAGTGCTTTTGTGCAACTGTAAAGTGCAAATATAAGAACATAAAGTGTAAAAATAAAATTGTAATGTGCACATTTAGAATACAAGTGTGCAAAAGTAGGATACAATTGTGCAAATTTAAACTACAATTGTGCAAAAGTAAGATACAATTGTGCAAATTTAGAATACAATTGTGCAAAAGTAATATCATAATGTGCATGAATAAGACAAAAGATGTGCTTTTGAAATCGATGTTTTAATTTTGTTTTTTTTTTTTACTTTTGAGAGTTTGGGTTCACCTCTCGCATAATTTAGGTTGATAGATGTGAGTTTGAAATCGATTTTTTTACGTATAACAATTTCAAATTAAAGTGCATACTTAAGGTTAAAAAAGTGCATAATTAAGGTTTAAAAGTGCATAATTAAGATTATAATGTACATGCTTAACAATTTGGGATTGATGTGTTCTTGTTTATAATATAACCTATGTGGGATTCGAACCCACATCTTTGTGCATACGTACATCGCTCTACCAATTGAGCTAATAGGTCAAAAAAATTTAAGGGTAAATTGAGGGTTTAAGGCCATTGAGGAAGCACTTTCCTTCCGAGGCCATGTTTGTCATGCCATACATGCAGATTTTAGCTGATAAACTCCAGCTACTAATAGGCCAAAAATATTCTATCATAGTGGTAAGAATCAAAGCAAATAAGTAGTATTTTTCTTTTATGAATAAGATAAGCAATGTCTTTGAAGAAGCAAATCATGCAAAAATATAGCAAATCAAGCACAAATATTCTATCGGATCGAGTTCATCATATTGATCACATCCTGATTCATTTCCCCATCTTTCATACTAACATGATATAGTTGTATTCCTTTGGCAGTGTTAATATCACAAGCATGCTCCACACAATCAAAGAAGTGCACTGGATGAGATGGGGCTTGAAGGCGCCCTAAAGAAACAATCACATGAAGACATAAAGACAGAAAATGGGTGGCATACTTACCTCAGTGCTTTATGTACACCTAGTGACTAATTATTCACTCTATTTTAAACAATGTTCAAATTGTGTGGTTGATATCTACAAAATGATTTTTATTTTTGTAATAATACTTTTATATATTTCTTTCTACTTTTCTGTCTTTCTGGTGAACCACACCTCAGCTGAACCAATGTCAGCACCTTCTATGCATAGTTGGGTACCACTCTAATTTGTGTTTAGAGACTCCTTCAGTTTGGCCATATAGATTATATATGGTGGTTTATCTTATGAACTCACAAAGATGAACCAAACATTTTTAAAAGATTATTTTTAAACTTGTAAGCCAAGGAATCTGATTGTCAACATGCTCCCTACCCTTTCCATTTTCATGTACAAGAAAGGCAAATAAACAATCCTAAGAAATAGAGTGAATGCAAAATGCAAAATATGCAGCAAATGCAGATGATTTTTATGCAACTAATAGTGATAAAGATGATGAAAGTAAGGAGATTGATAACCTAAGTGTGCACATGTTCTGGTTATTCAGCTAACTAAGGTTGATGTCACCGACCTCAGGGGTCCATTGTTTGCTCTGGTTCTCCTGGAGCTTCACATCAAGCTGGCCGATGTCCCCTGCTCCTAACGCGTAGAGCTTCTCTGACTCTGTCAGGGCAAATGTGTGCGCCCGGTTTGTTGATTCGGATGAGCTCATCTACACCACCGGGTCTTTTACTAGCGAGAGCAACCTCACCAGCTCCGGCTTTCCAACACTCACATCTCCCTGTTCTCACACACCAAAACAGTAACAAAAAAAATGGTATCTTGAATAGATTTTTTCTTTGATATTGACAGTAGTTTTTCGTTGGAGTTCAGTAAGTTAATTTAGATCTTACAAAATTCTATGCACAAGCAAAATCACTTGCAAATTTGCGGAAAGTAATGCATTTCATTATGCTCTAGCTCCTATATCACCTCCTCCATAATAGAGAAATTAGATCTTAAAAACAGATTCTTATATTGCATAAAATATACAACAAGTGCATGCAATTTTCAGTTCTGTTACTTGATTCAGTTATAACTGTATTTCTCCAACTTTTCAGTGAATTCAATTCCAGTTCAATTGTTGGTTACAGACAACTACTCAAAGAGGAATAAATCACGAATTTGAAGTTAAAAAAAATACCTCATCTCGACTCCGTGGCCACCGGATCGAAGGCCGGTAACCAGGCGGTCTCGGCAACACAATCCAGGCTGGTAACCAGGAGACGTTGTTTCTCCTCACGCATTTGGTTTTCAAAAACAAGTAACCAGGTGCAAGATTAAGAATGAACCAACCAAGCAATTAAATCGGGAAATAGAAACCCTAGGCGTAATTGAATTGAAAACAGATGCTGCTAATTGAATTGAAGAACAGAAAAAAAAAAAAAAATTGACCATGAGGTTGATGGAAATCATACCTCCAAAAGCAAATCAGAGATAGGGAAATTCAATTAGCAGAAGGAGATTTGATCGGAGATATGGAAATTTGGAATTCGGTTCTAGAAGACGAAGTAGAGGGGAAACTGAAAGTCAATGGAAGTGGTCGGCGATGGGAGGCGCTGTGAGTGGACGGCGATGCTGGCTGTGGCTGGTGGTCGGCAGGAGTGCGGGATGGTGGCGCAGGTGAAGTGGCGGTGGCACTGCTCGCTTAGGGATTCGGAGAAGAGAACGGCGAGAGATCCGATGATGGGAGAGGGCGGTGGAGACTGGAGAGAGACGGATCTGATTTGGAACGATAGAGGGGAAAGGTTAGGGGTCGGGTTCAGTTGTTTTAACTGGGTTTAAAATCAGGTCTGGGTCCGGTTTTTCATTAAAATACAAAATTTTACGCGTGAAGCAAATTTTACACGTTAAGGATGTTTACATTTTAAAGTTTCCCTATATATATATATATATATATATATATATATATATATATATATATATAGGGGGACTTTCCCATGAGGACACCTCTTACGGTAAAACGAGGGGACAAATATGGTGCGTTGGATTTAAAAATATCAATGGCTATTATTAAACTATAATTCTTATTTAATTAATTAGGAAATAAAACTAAAAAAAAGTAACTGCCTTTTATTCCTCCGCCATCCAATTTTTTCAATAATCGATGGATGTATTCCCTTAATTCAACAACTACCCATTATTTTTTGTTACAAGCTTCAATCTAATACGATATTTCATTCTTATAGAAAAAGCTTAAATATTCAAATTTAAATAACAATTCTTCACATATATCCAACTAAATATATTCATAATTATGCATGTAATAAAATTATTTTATTTTTATTTTTTCTTAAAAGAATAAGTGTTCAAGTTTAACGGGTTAAATATTCACATTTTGTATTCTAAATATTCACTTCAATAAATAAAAAATTCATATGTTTCCCATTCAATATCAAAAGATATTTTTTTTTTGTTATTCATTTTTAAAGAAACAAGTGTTCAAATTTAATTGATTAAATATTCACATTTTGCATTCTAAATATTCATTTCTAATAAATAAAATATTCATATCTTTTTCATTCGATCAATATGAAACGAAATTCACAAATCGACTTTTAATTATATTAAAATCCAGTAGTTGGTGCAAATTCTAAAAGCTCATAGCATCACCCTCAAATTTTGCTAATGAACAATGTAATTTTTTTAAAAAAAAACCTATAACCGTACTCTCTATGTAAAAAGGAAAATAATTACCTTTTTTTAAGAAAATGAAACCTTGTTTTTTTTCATTAACTTTGTTAAATTGTAGACCCTGATTTCAATGCATCCAATGGCTCACGTTTGTCCCCTCATTTCACCGTAAGAGGTGTCCTCACTGGAAAGCTCTTCC
Organism: Persicaria maculosa; assembly: GCA_963922045.1. Classification (NCBI taxonomy): domain Eukaryota; kingdom Viridiplantae; phylum Streptophyta; class Magnoliopsida; order Caryophyllales; family Polygonaceae; genus Persicaria; species Persicaria maculosa. The sequence continues at coordinate 53,448,732 of OY998254.1, forward strand.
CCTCGTTTCACCGTAAGAGGTGTCCTCACTGGAAAGCACACACAAGGGTTCAAATGAAAATGGGGCTTAAAATGAAAACGAAAATTTCGCCAGGTACCCCTGAGGTATTGCAATTTTCGCGAGGTATACAACTCTTTTGCATATTTTGTAAAGACTCGGATTTTTAAATAATAAATTCTAATAAATAATAAAATAAAAGGGATTTAGGTCGGAAAAAAAAAATCGGATGTTTGAAAATCCTCATCTTCACCTTAAAAATCGTATTTTAAAATCCTTCAAGCGGATTCCGACCTAATTTTGAACTTTGAAGGACAATTCCGTCATTTTACCTTGGGATTTGAAATAAACTTTGGGATGTCGACATCTTTGAAATCTTGAAACGTTATTTTGAATTGAGTCGGGATAAGGTCGAGAGAGCGGATTCCAGATTTTATTTAGGGTAATTTTGAATTGGGGTTCTTTGGAATTGGGACCACTTTACCCCCTCCTTCACTTTGATTCTCCCCCAATCTCAATCAGAAGACACTTCTCTCTCTCCTTGTTCAACGACAGCAAGGGCAGCAGTGCACATTGTCCCTTTTCCCTTCTAGGCAAGACTACCACACCTCCTCCTACTCTCCCCCATGTGATTCCCTATGAACATCAGCTCCCACGCCACCTTCTCAGACCCCATTTCCCTCAATTTTGAATGTTATCTTATCTTGCTCTCACTCACAACCAAAGAAAGAACCAAGCCTTCTCTTTCACTCTCTCTTATGTGCTGAGAAAACCAGCTCCATCTCCACCATCCTCCTGATTTCCGACCAGCCCCGAGCACTCGATCCTCCTCCATTTCGAGCCACCGAGCGCTCCCCTGTTCGGAGAAAACCACCAGCGCCACCGAGCTCCGCCCGAGCCATCACCGAGCCCTCTTGCAACCTCTACCTTCTTCTTCCGGGACCAGCAGTAGCAGCAGGATCGATCTCAGTCCCTCCGACATGCGGCACCGACGACCGAGCCGCCCTGGAGTCACCAACAGGAGCCCGGCGCTTTCTTCCTCTTCCTTTCCCCTGCTCTTCCTCGATATCGGCGGTAAGCAATTCTCCCTCCACCTTCCGACCTAAAATAACGAAAAGGCCCACCTTTAACTGTTCTTCACTCGTCCTATGCCAAGGACAAGCCGGATCCACCACCACCGGAGCTACAGCGAGCCAATCGAACAATTTCCGGCGAAGATCTCCGCCTCGGTGAGCTTTCGAATCCTTCTCCTTTTCCTCGGTTTCGGTTTTGATCGATTTTGGGTTAGTAGTGTCGGGAAGGGCTGGTGAGGATTGTCGGAGTGGGGGAACACCGCCGGCAGGGACCTGGAGTTCCTCTTCCCCCTCGTCGTTTCTCCGTTTGCGACTTGCAGAGCCCGAGTCTTCGTGTTGGGAAGGAGAGAGTTGTGTGTTGGTTGTGGGCCTAATTTTGCCGGGTTCTGGGCTCACATTCGGGTCCTTTCTTCCCCCTTTCATGTTCCTTTATTCTCTGGTTCGGGTCGGGCCCCATGGATCCGGGTTTGCTTCCATTCTGGTTATAAGGTTTGGGTTGGGCTTTCAGTTGGGATTGTTAAAGTGTGGTCTTATTTGTTCATTATGGGTTATATTATATGATTATGTTATATATTAAGTATTGATAGTTATAGTTATTAAACTTATTATATGTTAATTCGGATTTTGTGATAAGTATATATTTTCTGAAATTATTGTATATTATAAACGGTTTTTAAAAGAAAATAATTGTATTAATTGGAATATGTATTTTGAAGTGTTTAATATGAGATTTTAAAAAGGGTAAAGTGACCTATTGAGGATGATTTATCAATTAAACTATTTATTGAGTTATAAATGAGTATATATAAAATGGATTGATTTGTTGGTGTTTATTTTAATTAAACATTGATTGATTATTCACTTTAAAGGGTTTGAGATTTTGAAATAAAAATGACGGAATTATTTTAATGGTATGAAATTGTGAGTTGATTAAAGATTTAATGTTTATAAAGGGATTTTGGCCAAACAGGATTTGAGAATTGTTTTGAATATGAGCTGACTTAATTTTGGAGATGAGTTGGAAATATTGTTGGTAAGATTTATCGATGGGTGATTAGAAATGAAATGATTTTTGGTTGATTTTGGTCATATCGGAAAGGTTTTGGAAAATGGTTTTACCATCGATTGGTTTTGAGGATGTTGAGAACTTGGGTTCGTGTGTATAAATGTTAGTCCGGTGGCTTATGGAAATGGCTTGATGATAGGTGTGTATTGCTTTGGACTTGCATTTGGGCCCTTGCTTGTATTATCCTGCTGTTCTGCATCTTCAGGTAAGTTCCCTAGGGGCTTACTCAGGTTGGACATTCATGCCTGTTGTTGCATTTTATGTTAGGTGTTGCATATGCATAAAAGCATGCCATGTAGTATCCTGTTTACGTTGCACTAATCGAATGAGCATTTGCTTACTTTATGCGTTTGAAACAGAACGGCCGTTATCTGTGATAGTCCTAGAGTCATTGCTAGGGTCATAGGGTAGCCCAGCCTCATCGGGTACCCTGAGTCAATCGAGTCATGAACTTCCTTATATTATGAGATGCCTGCGGGCTTTATTGTGGAGCGGGTTAGGCATGCGTGCCGCCCGATTATGATGGAATGCATTCACGAGCTGGCCAGTCTCCGCCCTATCGGAAGGGGGTGGAGGTAGGAGAGGGATATGCCACTTGGCATTGTCTTAGGCCCTTTATAGTATTTTTACACATTATTATAACTAGGAGCATGCTAGTGTGTTTGACTTTCGTACTGCATTAGAGCATCTTTATTAGGTATAGCACATACTATGTGGCCTCAGCGAGGACTGTCGGTCCCGCATGAGTGGCTCGATCTGACTCCTTTCCCCGTTCTTTTTTTTAAGGTATTTTCTGCAGATTTTGATTGCTCGATGTCTATATGACGGGGCTCACTTTTTGCGAATTGAAGAACCTAGCTAAATCTCTAACTCATTATAAATGGTAATCATCCACTTATGTTTTGATTTTGACCCGGCTCTGCCGTGGCGCTTTGTATCTTAATTTTGCTTCCGTCTTGCTTCCGTTTGAAATGAATTTCGCGAGTTAGTCCATAGGACAGGTTAAGGGTACCCAACGGCCTTACGATATTTTCAGGGTTCGAAATCCCTCTTTATTACTGACCATAAAAATGAGTTTGAAACCTCGACCCGTACCTGGATTGCAAGATCCGAACAAGGGGTTTCATCCCTTGAAACGTAACCCGGAAATCATAATTCTGGGACGTTACAAAGATGGTATCAGAGCCGAGGTTGTGCAATTCGGGTACGCAAGGGTCGAGTGTATGCTTTGGAAAACTGCCCATAAATTTCAAAGGATTTGAAAGGATTTTAAAAAGGGAAAAATGAACTTAAGATGCCTAACTTAAATTGGACTAAGTAATGAACTCGACTTATAATAAAAGAGGAAAACCGACTAAATGGGTACACGAGTGGGTAGTAAAAGCGCTAGACCACCCTATTGGGTGTAGTTGGGAACGGTAGGCAAAATATCAGCTTGTTCTTTACAGATGGGTTGGGAGACTTCAAGGAGATCATTATGAGTGTTATTAACTGATTCTATGTTGAGTGCTTGCTATGCTAGAGATCTGATTTGGTATGCCTAACAATGAGTTGTGTATTGACTAATCTGTGCAAACTGGATAGTGGGAGTACCCTTGTTTCTGTGTGGTCAAACTCAGCTTCTGTGAAACAGCCCCTTCCACTATGTTTGTTGACCCTTTGACGCTCCTATTGAGTCTTTCTCCCGGATGTCAGTGTCTTTCATGGGGAAACGGGTTGGTAAACACATTGTGTCGGAATCATGTATGGATATGAAGATTGTGTGAGTGAATATTGGAAGGTAGTTCTTGATGTCATTTTGAGTCAAGACTAAGGTGCTTCTGAGGTTGTCTTCTCAATCCTTATGATGATCAACCAATGTCTCCTTGTCATAAAGAGTCCTACCAGAGTCCCACGGGAAAGAGAGGTAATGAGTCAGTTGGGAAAAGTCAATGATTATCCTTAGGAATATCTGTCCGGTTGTAATAGTGGCTCCCTTTGAATTGCATGACATAATTTTGAAATCCTTGGCATGTACCTTGCGAATGACCGTTAGTAAAAGCTGCTCATGTTGTTGCACCTATGATTAGTCACCCTGCTTAGATCTCGTATTATGCCTTACTCTCTGTCATGATTATATGTTGTAATAGCATGTCTACTTGACATATCGTACTGACTTTGTTGATGATGGATTGGAAGCATGAGACACATGATATGAATCTATATGGTTGTTGCTTTCCCCTGAATTAGGGGCATGATAGTGTGATTAACTCTTCTTTATATGAATGCGCGTAAATAATCTCATTAGCATGCTAACTGATAAGGCCTCGATGATTATCATAACTTTTGTGACAAAAATTTATAGCATGCTCGTCTAATTGTATTCATGAGGTAGACTATTGTTGGTTATTCTTCAGTAAATGTTATTGTGTGTTACTTGTGTTGAATGGAGAAAATGTGGTATAATTGAGTCTTGGAAAATGCATGTTTCATCCCAGTATGTGTTGATCTGCACTCATGCCCCGTATTCTAATCATATTGCCCACTACTTAGACTCGTATTATGCATCATTTAACTTTTCTCATGCTTCTATATCATGGAATATGATTGAGTGATTTCTTAAGCGCCGTCATGATTAATTGTATGCATGTATCGTACGTTATATTGAGCTTTTAGCATCGTGTAGGATCCTCAGTTGTGACTTGTGCGAACTTGTATCTTGCCTACGTTGTTGCTGATTTTCTCTTGAGCTAGGCCCCTGATAGTGTGATTCTCCTCTTCCATATCATCTTAGGTGTTTTACTCATGATTAGACTGATGTTGAATTCGATGAGCGACTTGCTTTTCGTGATGGTTATCTTAGCATGCTTACATGTTACCTCTCGGTAGTGTTTCCCTATTACGCTGTTTTATCATCTCGCACTTGCATGAATGCAAGACTTGGCACATTGCATGATCACACACCACGCTATACCATGATTTTACATACGCATAACACATGAATGTTAGGATGAATCTGGTCGAATTACCTTGATTGTGCTCGTATTCGATATATGCCGGTAGTGTCCTGTAGGGCTTATGATTTCCAATATAACCCGTTAAATAATCACGTGTTGTACTTGTTCTATGATGTCATAACTATCGTATCATTACATGTGTCCTATGATGGTTCATTCCTAGCATGATTATGATTTTTCGCTCGTCATGTCATTCTTGTTATTCTGTGATTTTCCTCTTGCTATCCTAAATATTATGTTGAACTCTTTAAATGACTCATGACTATGCTTGTATCACATCATGTATCGCTAGCATCGTGTAGGACCTATACTTTCTAAATGTATATCGTCGTATGATTACGTGCAATGTTTGACCTATTATATGATTAGTGTGCTTAGATGAGATAGTTACTATGTTGCTCTTATCTGTTCTCGTATGACGCTTAATCTTGTGGTTATGTTACACTTCATCATGCCATATCTGACCTCACCTATTGATGCGTACACCATGCTTGTGCATTCGTTCATATACACCATACTTGTTATCGTCGTTAAATCCTACATGACCTCGAACACTGCATGATCATTTTTTTTATTTTATTCCGCATGACTTGCTAAGTTGCTAGGCATATCTGCTTTCATAGAATAATATACTCTTAGCTTGTCTCACATGCATCCGTGTAGGATTCGATTCTGTCTTTTGGAATGAACTCATATGTCATGCCCCTTGAGATAGGTACATGTTAGTGTGGATTAATGTACCTAATATGCTTTACGATGAATTCTTGTTGCTTGCCACGATTGTAACCTAATAGACTTCCATAAGGGCATCGTTGTATTCTCGGGTCGGAGTCTAGCCCCTACTCTTGTCATCCTTAGCTTAATCCGTGGTTAATTCCGAAAGGAACATCGGGTTGTCTAATCTTGTCACTCCCCTATCTCTGCTAACTTGGACTTCCCCGCGATGCATTGAACGAGTGACCGCACGGGAAAGAGAAAGGAAGTTGGATAGTTATAGAGCAACGTGACGGAAACGTGGGCCCATAACCCACAAGCCTCTGGATCGACGGTGTTGATGGGGTAGGTACGTTTCGAGGACTGCGGCTACCGAGTACGATATGACTTAAAGGCAGGAGTGTCCTCCGTTCGAATTACTAACCCTTCTGAATTTGTTGATGATATTGCACTGACCTGGCGATGAGAATTACGTGTTGATGTGCTGACTTGGTGATGATTGTTGTCTGATTGTCTGTTGTCTATGATGATATAATTTGATGCTTTATAGTTATAATGTGCCTTGTGCCTTGATGTGTTGATACTCTGAGTTGCCAAGCATGATCTAAACTCCTTGCCTATAAAATGTGAACTGCAATTGCTGAGAACCTGAATTGTTATCTGATAAGGTTATGATGAAACTTGCTAGATTGAATTGACTATGCTCGTATATGATGTTTTGCGATAACTATTAAGCATGCCGGTACATTGGGACTTGTTGACATAGTTGTAATAATTGCTAATGAACCCATGAGGGTTCTCTCGTGGAGTGGTTAATGCTAGTTGATATGATGTGGTCCTTATGTGTAATAATGTCCATGATTGCTTATTCTTTGAACTTGTGGGTGAGGGTTCTCTCGTGGAGTGGTTGATGAGTGGTAAAAGAATTCTAGGCGGTTAGGATGATCGATGGTATTACGAGGTAAGACGCGAGAGAGGGATCCATGTGGTTAGCAGGGTATGATGCTTGTGATGTCTTGAGTAGTATATGAAGTGTGGGGAATGACTTTTGAGAGTATTTAGGATATAGTATGCGAGGGTGCTCAGGTGTGAAGTTAGAGATAGGAGTTGGGTTCTTAGAGGTGGATGGTGTGTGGTAGTGCTTGATGGAATGAGGGGTGAGATTGGAGTATCGAGATGGATTGAGATTTCTTTAGAGAATTTTTGTTTGAGTTGGCGTTGGTGAATCTAGAAGAGGATTAGTTTTGGCTTGAGAGTGGAGATGGGCGAGTGGGGATTTGTTTTATTTTGACTGGTATGATGTGAGAATTTTCTTGATTAAGTGATTTATTTATATTTGCTGGCATGATGCTAGATAGCAACCATGATGAACCTGATATACGATGAAATTACATACTGATCTGCAATATTGAACTCTAATTGACAGTGACTAGTGTTATCATGATATATTGAAGCATAACTAGCCAATTATGCGTTTTAGAAGCATGTTATGATGCGTTATATGAATCATGAGATAATGACATGTTGCTATGTGAAAACATTATATTATATTGATACGGGGTTAGCCGTAGGTTGGTCCGATCTTCGACAACAAGCAAGAAACTCAAAGAAATAAGCAAGAACTAAACAAGAACTCAAGAACACAAATCTGGCGCAGCAAGAAAGGCTTCAAGATACGCAAGAAAGATGCAAGATTTATGCAAGACTCAACAAGACTCAAAGAACGCAGCAAGAACAATGCAAGGTTCGACCAAGATAGATCAAGATCGATCAAGAACGTAACAAGAACACCAAGAACAGGGCTGTAATTGATGTCGACACTAACAAGAAGAATAAAGACTCGACAATATAGATAAAGACTCGAAATTTGATAACAAGAATTGAAAGACACGACCTGATAAGGACTGAGTCGATCTATGCAGAACAAGATAAAGACCCCAGGCCTCCTCAGAGGGTAGGAACCAATACCAATGACTACACAACCCGCCTCTACAACCCTACACAATCAAGCGGACAACTTGAAGGCACAAGGAGGGGGCTTGTGGATACTCGGATCACCAAGTCTTGCGAAGTTGATGAACGGCAAAGCAAACCAAGCTGAGATTATCAATCAATGACCAACGAGCACTGCTCCAGTTGAATCAACAAACACTCGATGTGTTTACACTCAATATGAGAGAGTTATGTTCATAAAAGTTCCGATTGAATTCAATGCAAGGGGTGGCCATATAAAGACCTTACAAGGCTGTTCTGGCCGGCCTAACTAGATAGAAGGATAAAACTAATAACTAATGGGCTTAATAAACTTAAAAACATAAATAAATAAGGTCTCTAAAAATAATAACTTAGAAAAGCCCAATTCAGCCCAATAATGTTCTTAAGCTGAAAATAAGCTTTAAGACTTAGAATAATTCGACATAGGCATAACTAAGGAGGGTCGGCCTCAATTTGTACTCCAATGCACATGTATATCTTCAATGTTGGCTCGGGGAGTTGAACCTTGCTCGAGAACAAAGCATGACCCACAAAGTTGAATGAGTCTCTCTGAAGCTTCTTAGCTCTAGCTCGAGTCATTGGCCCTTCTCCAAGTATGATGGGTGTGTCTGGAGCTGTAGAAGATGGTCCCGCATCAACCTCCCCTTCTTGAAAAGGATTCGACCACGAATCCAAGTCTTCATCCACAGCGAAGTAAGGGATTAGATCCGCGACGTTGAATGTAGCGCTCACGCCCATGTCTCCAGGAAGCTCCAATTGGTAGGCATTGTCGCCCACTCTCTTCTTGATCCGAAATGGTCCATCACCACGCGGCGACAACTTGTTCTTCTGGGCTTCTGGAAACCGCTCCTTCCTTAAGTGCACCCATACAAGATCTCCAGGCTGAAATGTGACCAAGCGACGTCCCTTGTTGGCCTTGTTAGCATTGTATTCAGCCTTTAGCTTCAGCTTCTCTCGAGTTCGTTCATGCAGCTCCTTGATGAACTCGACATGCTTACCTGCCTCAAATGATTCTTTGTCTCTCATAGGATATGGAGTAAGATCAAAAGGGGTTAGTGGATTAACACCATACACACATTCAAATGGACTGATTTTAGTACCCAAATGCATGGTTCTATTATAAGCAAATTCCACATGAGGTAAGGCTTCTTCCCAAAGTTTCAAATTTTTCCTAATAATGGCTCTTAGGACAGTAGCAAGGGTTCTATTAGTCACCTCAGTTTGGCCATCAGTTTGGGGGTGGCTAGAAGTAGAGAATAGCAATCTAGTTCCCAATTTATTCCATAAAGTTCGCCAAAAATGACTTAAGAATTTCACATCCCTATCACTAACAATGGTTTTAGGCACGCCATGCAACCTAACTACCTCTCTAAAGAATAGATTAGCAACGTTGGTAGCATCATCAGTTTTATGACATGCAATGAAATGAGCCATTTTAGAGAATCTATCGACCACTACAAAGATTGAATCCCTCCCCTTCTTAGTTCTGGGCAACCCAACTATAAAATCCATAGAAATATCTTCCCAAGGGGCTGAGGGTATTGGCAGTGGTGTATAAAGGCCATGAGGCATAAGCTTAGCTTTGTCTTTAATGCAATCTATACATCTCTTAAGGCAATGTTCTACATCCCTAAGCATATGTGGCCAATAAAAATGTGATTTCAGTGTGTTATATGTTTTATCCCTACCAAAATGTCCCATTAATCCACCACTATGGGCTTCACTAACAAGTAATAATCGTAGAGAACATCTAGGAATGCACACTTGATCTTTTCGAAATAAGAATCCTTCATGTATATAAAAGCTGTCATTAGGACCCTTTTCTAAGAATTTTCGAAAGATATCACCAAAATCCAAATCAGATTCATACAATTCCTTTATGTAAACAAAGCCTAAGACTCTAGAATCCAAAGTGGTTAAAAGAACATGTCTCCTAGATAATGCATCAGCTACCACATTGTCTTTGCCTTTCTTATACTTAATTACATAAGGAAATGTTTCAATGAACTCCATCCATCTACCATGTCTCCTATCAAGTTTATCTTGGCTTTTAAAGTGTTTTAAAGACTCATGATCAGTCCTAAGAATAAACTCGCTAGGCCATAGATAGTGAGACCATGTCTTAAGTACTCTAAATAATGCATACAATTCCTTATCATAGGTAGAGTAATTAAGACAAGCACCTTTCAATTTCTCAGAAAAGAAAGCAATAGGGTTACCTCCCTGCATAAGGACTCCACCAATTCCGACTCCGCTAGCATCACACTCTACTTCAAAAGGCTGAGTAAAGTCCGGTAAAGCTAATAGAGGTGCGTGAGTGAGCTTGTCCTTAAGTGTGTTGAATGCTTCCTCCTGAGCTGCTCCCCATGTGAACTCACTTCTCTTCTTAGTAAGCTCGGTCAGTGGGGCTGAGATGGTGCTGAAATCTCGCACAAAGCGTCGGTAGAAGCTCGCAAGACCTTGGAAGCTGCGTACATGGCCTATGTTGGTAGGGGTCGGCCACTCTTGTATGGCTTTAATCTTTGATTCATCAACACGCAGTCCATTGGAGCTCACTACAAATCCAAGAAAAGACACTTGTTCATGACATAGTTCACACTTCTTTAAATTAGCATACAAGCGTTCAATTCTCAGTGTTTTAAGCACTTCTCTAAGATGTGATTCATGTTCATTAAGGGATTTGCTATAAATCAGAATATCATCAAAATAAACAACAACAAATCTTCCTATAAAGTTTCTGAGAACATGATTCATTAACCTCATAAAAGTACTAGGAGCATTAGTTAAACCAAAAGGCATAACCAACCACTCATATAAACCAAGCTTAGTCTTAAAGGCTGTTTTCCATTCATCACCCTTTTTCATTCTAATCTGATGATAACCACTCCTAAGGTCTATTTCGAGAATATAGAAGCTCCATGTAGCTCATCTAACATATCATCTAATCTAGGAATAGGGTGACGATATTTAATAGTAATATTGTTAATAGCCCTACAATCTACACACATTCTCCATGAACCATCTTTCTTAGGGACTAATAACACAGGTACAACACTAGGACTTAAGCTTTCTCGAATGTAACCCTTATCCAACAGTTCCTGGACTTGGGTTTGGACCTCTTGGGTCTCAGTGGGATTCATACGATACGCAGGCCTATTAGGTAATGCAGCCCCTGTAATAAGATCAATTTGATGCTCAATTCCACGAATAGGGGGTAGACCTGGTGGTATGTCATCGGGAAACACATCTTTATACTCCTCAAGTAGAGCGAGTATGTTGGATGGAAGAGAAGCTTTAAGCTCTTCACTCAACATGTTCAAGCTCTTGATAAGGTGCATAAGGGTGGTTTCTCCATCTGCAAATTCGTCTAAGTATGTACTCTTGGAAGCCATTAGCACACCCTTAGGCCGAGTTTGAGATGCCACTTGGCTCGACTGAGCCTCCTGTTCTAACTCACCTTTACTTACCTTGCGCTTCTCAATCTCATCAGCCACTTGTGTAGGCGTCATGGGCTTGAGAACAACGTTCTTTCCCTGAAATGTAAAGGCATATCGGTTAGAATGACCATCATGTTGGACCTTACGATCAAATTGCCAAGGACGACCTAATAAAATATGACAAGCTTGCATAGGCACGATATCACATAAAACATCATCTTCATAATGTCCTAGTTTAATATGCACTTTAACTTGCCTATTTACTTTCAAATTGCCACAATCATTCATCCAATGCAATTTATAAGGTCTAGGATGTTGGATAGTAGATAGATGCAATTTGTCAACCATTTCTTGACTAGCTAAATTACAGCAACTACCTCCGTCAATGATCACATTTACAACCTTTCCTTTAACTAGACAACGAGTATGAAACAAGTTTTCTCTTTGATTATCATCACAAGGTGCAGGAACAACACTTAAAACTCTCCTAACAATCAAAGATTCACCATGTTCATATTCGACCTCATCATTATCATCGTAGCACATAAGGTTGAGATTTTGATCATTATCTTCATTAGCATTCTCATTATGTTCATCACAAGAATTTTCAGATTCATATTCGCCTAAGTGATTAACCATGAGAGTTTTCTTATTAGGGCAATCCTTCATATAATGTCCTCTACCTTGGCATTTAAAGCATACAATATCTCTAGATCTAAGGGTAGAAGAGTTAGGATTACTCCCTTTGGGACCAGTAGATGTCCCAGACGATTCACGTCCATTCCAGACGCCTTTTCCTTTGTCGAGGGGCTGTTGGGTTTGTCGACCATCACCTCTTCCTTGGGGCTGCTGAGCTCGGTCTCTAGGAACCATTTCCGAGCGCCCTTGGGGCTGTTGAGGCCGATTGGGACGCCACCCTTGTTGCTGGCCACTCGACATTCTTCCTTGGCTCTTGTAACGTTGTCCCTTTTCTACTTTAATTGCTAAGTGTAACAAATCAGTAGGAGTAGTATAGGGAAAGTAATCAATCTCATGAGCTAAAGCGGGATGCAATATTCTAAGATATCTAGCATTTGTATCTTCATAAGGTTCAACCACATTAGCTCGAGCCATAGTTTCTTGCATAAAATTAAATGTTTCCTCAACAGTTTTATTTCCTTGCTTAAGATTTTCTAATCTTTGCCTAAGCTCTCTAGCATAATGTTGAGGTACAAATCTATTTCTCATTAATGCTTTAAGTTGATCCCAAGAAGCAATAGGTGCATCAAGAGCTCTTCTTCTTTCTTTAACTAGGTTATCCCACCAAATTAAAGCAAAGCCTGTGAATTCTAAAGTAGCTAATTGCACCTTTTTAGCATTAGAGAAATTGTGACAATTCCAAATCTGATCCATTTTAGTTTCCCAATCAATGTATGCATCTGGATCAGTTTTACCTTCAAAAGGAGGAATCTTTACCTTGACCTTACCTATGCCGTCCTCGTCATTGTACCTAGGTGGTCGGTTCTGATTTCCTCTTTGATTCCGTCTCGGACGCTGCTCCCAATACTCCTCTTCTTGGAAGTCATCATCTTGCTCCGAGTAGTAGAATTGCTCCTGGAAGCCTCGTCCTCTTCCCCTTCCCTGTCCTTGTCCTTGCATATTAACAAACCCGTTATTCCGATCATTTCTCCCACCTCGTGGAGAGTTGTTTTCATTGAATAAAGGATTTTCTAAATTGACATGAGGATTAGGATTAGGGTTAGGATTTATGACCTCTCTTTCATCATTAGGCGTCTCTTCACGCCTTGGATTACCTTGACCACCAACTGTATTAGATCCACTCGGCCTAGCTTCTAGAGCTGTCAACCGATCTAGAATGGCTGTCAAAGTGTTGGTGAGGTTGTTGAATTGCTCGGGTGTCACAGTAGCACTCGAGTTACCCTCATTGTTGGGGTTGTTACCACCGTTCTTTCCCTGATTGTTAGACATGATAACAAAGACAAAAGAAACACAGAACTATGTTAAGGATTAGTGAAAAATATAAACACCTCACAATTGTGTTTCGCTCACACTCCCTCTCTGATTGATATATCACGCTTGCTAGGGCAATCCGCTTTGGGCAAATCAACTACCAAGCAAAGAACAAAGCAATCAAAGTATGTAATGGATGAAACAACAAACAAAGCACTCGATAAAAGGATAAAGAGCACTCGACAGCAGCTGTAAGACACTCAAAGTACTCAATCAAGATGAGAAGAGCACTCGGCACACACAAGAGATCACTCGGCAGGGGCCGAGCTCACTCGACACTCACACAATCAACTCGATCAAGACAAGAGAGAACTCGACCAGGAGGAGATCTCTTCGACACATACACAGCAGCACTTGACCAAGAAAATCAGTGCTTAACACAAAGAGAAAGACAAAAGAAAACTTGGAAATTTACCTCTTTTGATTGAAAACCTTAAGTTATGATGTTGTAGTTGCAAGGTAGGGTTTCAATTTAGAATTTTGTGGAGGTAATGTGTTTAGGCTTAGGGTATGTCGATAAGGGCTATTGAGAATCACCAAAAGCTGAGTCCTTTAGGTTTTTCTTGCACTAGATCAACAAACAACAACCAAACACTTCTCTTTTGTTTTGTAATTTTCGGACTAAATTTCTTTTTTTTTTTAAAAAAAAAAAAAAAAAACTAATGCAAGAAAGAACACTAATGAATGGAGGACTCGAAAATCTGATATAGATGGTGATAAAAGATAAAAATTTCAGCCCTAATGATAAATATATAGACAACCCTTTGGAAAAATATGGTAATAGGATCTATCTTTAGCCTTTAGATATATTTGATAGATATAATAGGATTAATTCCACCAAATAAAATCTGATTTTCAATAAGGCAAGAAAATAGATAGAATTAAATGTCTCAAAGATAGAAAGGATAGAACAAACTAGGGTTTGATCTTTTGTGGTATGTGATGTCGGCCAAGCAAGGCTATGGGGACAATGATGCCGTCGGCTATGGGTGTTCACAAAGGGTATGTGCGCACCACTTGGTCGACTCCACGGTCTCGGCTAGGCTTTGTGTTTAGGCTATGCAACCACAAACAATCACAAACAAAAGTTTAGTGCAATAATCAATAAAGAATGCAAGAAGTAAATAACCAAAACAAGAAAAGGACTCTTTTTGTGGTTTTTGTGTTTATGAAAAAGAAAAGACTCAATCTTGATGTCGGAAACCAAAGCTCTGATGCTAATTTGATACGGGGTTAGCCGTAGGTTGGTCCGATCTTCGACAACAAGCAAGAAACTCAAAGAAATAAGCAAGAACTAAACAAGAACTCAAGAACACAAATCTGGCGCAGCAAGAAAGGCTTCAAGATACACAAGAAAGATGCAAGATTTATGCAAGACTCAACAAGACTCAAAGAACGCAGCAAGAACAATGCAAGGTTCGACCAAGATAGATCAAGATCGATCAAGAACGTAACAAGAACACCAAGAACAGGGCTGTAATTGATGTCGACACTAACAAGAAGAATAAAGACTCGACAATATAGATAAAGACTCGAAATTTGATAACAAGAATTGAAAGACACGACCTGATAAGGACTGAGTCGATCTATGCAGAATAAGATAAAGACCCCAGGCCTCCTCAGAGGGTAGGAACCAATACCAATGACTACACAACCCGCCTCTACAACCCTACACAATCAAGCGGACAACTTGAAGGCACAAGGAGGGGGCTTGTGGATACTCGGATCACCAAGTCTTGCGAAGTTGATGAACGGCAAAGCAAACCAAGCTGAGATTATCAATCAATGACCAACGAGCACTGCTCCAGTTGAATCAACAAACACTCGATGTGTTTACACTCAATATGAGAGAGTTATGTTCATAAAAGTTCCGATTGAATTCAATGCAAGGGGCGGCCATATAAAGACCTTACAAGGCTGTTCTGGCCGGCCTAACTAGATAGAAGGATAAAACTAATAACTAATGGGCTTAATAAACTTAAAAACATAAATAAATAAGGTCTCTAAAAATAATAACTTAGAAAAGCCCAATTCAGCCCAATAATGTTCTTAAGCTGAAAATAAGCTTTAAGACTTAGAATAATTCGACATAGGCATAACTAAGGAGGGTCGGCCTCAATTTGTACTCCAATGCACATGTATGTCTTCAATGTTGGCTCGGGGAGTTGAACCTTGCTCGAGAACAAAGCATGACCCACAAAGTTGAATGAGTCTCTCTGAAGCTTCTTAGCTCTAGCTCGAGTCATTGGCCCTTCTCCAAGTATGATGGGTGTGTCTGGAGCTGTAGAAGATGGTGCCGCATCATATATTATTAGGTGATACAGCATGATGTTATGTTATATGATCGTTAAGCATGATGGTGGGTATGTTAAATGATGAATATGATTGTATATATGAGATAATGATACCAGATTTCTAAATGATCGTTATATGGCATTGTGATGAGTTAAGATGATGTTTGGTGAATATGCTGACATTCGATGACTGATATACTGTTTGACCTCCCCTTTCGCGGAATCTTAATAACATGACTTTTTGTGTTGATGTGTTGACAATGAGGTTGATTCGTTGACTTTATGAGGAGGATGTACCTGTTATGACCTTGGTGTGATATCGAGATGTGTGTTATGATTTTGGCATAGATGCATATTATGACCTTTAGTATGATGTGGAGACGTTGATGTGATCTTGTGGCAGTGTGCTAGCATATGTTTGAGACTTGTCATATGATATACTCGTTGAGGATCGATTAGTTATGTGGTTATGCATTGCTTATGGCTTGTGAATCTTGCTTGAATTGAGATTGATAGATTGATATGATTATGGAAACTAGGAAGAGAATATGGGATTAGCCCTTAGAGGTGGATGATTCCACCTCCCAGCTTCTGAATTTGATTGCTTGGTATGCGAGAAATTGATCTAGTGGTGGGAAGATTTTAACAAAATCTTGATTTGAAAGGATTTGACTTGGTTTGGGGTAAGGTTGCTTGATTAGACGTTGGATTTGAAGATTTTGAACGGTTTTGAAAAAGGACCAACTTGGATTGTAAAAGAATGAACGTTACCGATAATTTCAACGATTTTGAGGCTAATCATTATTTTCAATTGCGGAATCCCTTTAGAAACTTTTCAAACCCGGGCAACTCTATGATACTTCACGAAGTGGATACATGCATTCTATCGGGGCGCCTATAGGGTGCTTGCTAAGACCTAGTGATGCTATTGTAGAACTTTTAGAGTTGTGGTACTACCGAAAAGTCTAAGCGAGGATGTGATAGGGGCGCTTATTGCATACTTGTCAAGGCCAATTGGAGATGTCACGACCGTGACTAGGATGTTGTGAGAATCTCGGAAGACGCAACCGAGATGATTACAAGATCTTTAGGCATGGTCCTTGGACTCATCAATTTCAACTTCATCCCCACTTTATTTTGGTTTTAGTCTCGGGGACGAGACTTGTTTTTAGAGGTGGATGATGTAAAGGCTCGGATTTTTAAATAATAAATTCTAATAAATAATAAAATAAAATGGATTTAGGTCGGAAAAAAAAATCGGATGTTTGAAAATCCTCATCTTCACCTTAAAAATCGTATTTTAAAATCCTTCAAGCGGATTCCGACCTAATTTTGAACTTTGAAGGACAATTCCGTCATTTTACCTTGGGATTTGAAATAAACTTTGGGATGTCGACATCTTTGAAATCTTGAAACGTTATTTTGAATTGAGTCGGGATAAGGTCGAGAGAGCGGATTTCAGATTTTATTTAGGGTAATTTTGAATTGGGGTTCTTTGGAATTGGGACCACTTTACCCCCTCCTTCACTTTGATTCTCCCCCAATCTCAATCAGAAGACACTTCTCTCTCTCCTTGTTCAACGACAGCAAGGGCAGCAGTGCACATTGTCCCTTTTCCCTTCTAGGCAAGACTACCACACCTCCTCCTACTCTCCCCCATGTGATTCCCTATGAACATCAGCTCCCACGCCACCTTCTCAGACCCCATTTCCCTCAATTTTGAATGTTATCTTATCTTGCTCTCACTCACAACCAAAGAAAGCACCAAGCCTTCTCTTTCACTCTCTCTTGTGTGCTGAGAAAACCAGCTCCATCTCCACCATCCTCCTGATTTCCGACCAGCCCCGAGCACTCGATCCTCCTCCATTTCGAGCCACCGAGCGCTCCCCTGTTCGGAGAAAACCACCAGCGCCACCGAGCTCCGCCCGAGCCATCACCGAGCCCTCTTGCAACCTCTACCTTCTTCTTCCGGGACCAGAAGTAGCAGCAGGATCGATCTCAGTCCCTCCGACATATGGCACCGACGACCGAGCCGCCCCGGAGTCCTTGTTGTGAGCTGAATCTGCCATGTTTTACAGTAACTTTTATATCGATTTCTGCATATATTGCATGCATTTGGGTTAGAATAATACAGAATCTGTGTAGTTTACACTTATTTGCAATATATGGAGGTCTACACAAGTTTTGGTTATATTTCGCAGAAATCGGACGCACTTTGGAGCTTAAAGGAAATTCATGGAGAAGCTAAGAATGGTGCAGCTGGAGAAAAGGCCATTTTTCACCATTCTTCGTTCTGAATCAAGCTTTGATGTCTTCATGAGAGTTGTAGCCCTCCAAAAGAGCTTTCCAACGCATGGTCATATGCGTCAATCCGACAAACGAGGACTCGGGAAAGTGCGTTTCAAGAACAGAGCAGAAAGCTGAGAGAACTCTACTCGAGATCGACTAGCGTCTACTCGATCTCGACGAGGGCTGTCCGAGCACACCTGGTCAAGCAGAGTTGATCGAGGACACTGAGTCAGAGACAACCCGACTCCCGGAACCCTACTCGATCTCGAGTACCACCTAGTCGAGATCGACGACACTGAGAGGCCATGTCCGGAGTCGATGAGTTGAGACAAGTCGAGAAGCCGAAAACGGAGAAGCCGAGCACCACCTCTACTCGATCTCGAGGAGGCTTAGTCGAGATCGACGACGCCCAGGAGCCATGTCCGAGCCTGTCGAGCACCAGCTAGCCGAGATGCCGGGCCAGCCCAGTCGACGACGAATTCTACTCGATGTCGAGGAGCCCTACTCGAGATCGAGGAGCCGTGTCCGAGAGCGCGTTACGCGGTTTGACTATCCTACTCGGTTTGGGAATCCTTGGGGCTGAAGGGAGCCAAGTCTATCCGATTCCATCAAGTTCTATCTATGGAAGACAAGATCTATCAACATGAAGAAGACTTACCTATTTAGATTTATTTTTTCCCTTTTAGATTTAATTCCCAAATTGCTTTTATTTATCTTTTTAGCCTTTGGATATAGATTTAGATAAAGATAGATATTTCTATCCTTGAATAGCAAGGAATAGAAGACTATAAATAAAGCCCTAGGGGCTGGTTTTTCAGGCATTCAATTTCAGTCAGAGACAAGTAGTTCCACAGAGAAGTTTTAGGAAGTTCGAAGGTTTTAGGGTTTTGGCATTCTGCGAAAGTTGATTGCCGGGATTGTAAAGGCTTTGAATATAGTTTAATGCAAGTTTCTTTTTATACATCAATGCCTGCTATTGCAATGAAGAGCGAGTAGTCCACCCACTTCTGGGGCTGGGGTGAGCCCGACGGTGGCCATGTGAGGTGATGCGGTAAAGGTCAGATCTTGTTATGCAATTCATCTTCTATCCCTATGAGCATGATTCTTTTGCGAGAGTTGAAGGTGATCCTTGTTTGTATTATTGAAGCGAAAGTGATCTTAATGCAACTTGGATTAATTATGTGAAAAGGGTTAGTAACAATTAGGGTTTATGCGAAAGCCTCTATATGTCTATTTGTTAGTAACGAAAGTTATTTTGATGGAAAGCATGATCTTTTATGCCTTTATGTGTTACTTTGCATGGTTATCGTTGTGGTGTTGATACCCTAGCTTTGGAAGTTTTTTATATATTGATTTATTTCTGTCGAAAATCTGAATTTTGTGTTCGAATCTGCAAATTTAAAGTTTCTGAGTTTTAGTCGACACATTAGTCGATACAGAGGAGAGACTTGTCGAGATCGAGTAGGCTTTAGTCGATCTCGAGTAGGGTCTTGTCTGAGTCGAGTTTCTGTCGTCGATTTTCAGTTTCTGTCTTTTACTGTTGGTAGTCGATCTCGAGTAACAGCTTGTCGAGATCGAGTAAAGTTGTTGTCTTGCTTTTATTCCTTTTCTTCGTTTGTTATTTCTGTTATTTCTTTCTTTGTTCCTTTGTTTCTGTCTTCTGTTTGCTTTTCTGTGAGATTTACAGCTACCTAGGATCCGCTGACACACTTCCTCGTGGATTCGATCCTGACTTTCTCTTACTGCATTGGAGGAGTCTTGTATTTATTTGCGTGGGCCTAAATCTGGTTTGATCTATTTCATTATATTTCATACTCGATTTCCTCCTTAACAACAAATTGGCGCCGTTGCCGGGGAAGCTATCATTCGCGCCTTAGGTAGTCAGTTCTCACTTTTTCTTTGAGTTACTTTACAGGTGTATGCGCCGTTCTGGTCAACCACCTGAGTTTGACGGCTCAGACGAACCAGAGCGCCTTCTACACATCAGAGCTAAACTACAAAGAGCCATGGCGGCTGCAGAGACACATGAACAGCTGATCGAGAGGCTCACGAGGGATCTAGCCGCCAGAGATGCTACTCTCACCGCTGAGAGAGCAGGGAGGGAACAAGAAGCTGAACGTGCGAGGCAGCTGGCAAATGAGCTTGCCCTATACCCAACCACTGCAGAGGATTATATGCACCCGACTCTCGTCGTGCCTGAATCGGCCATTCTAATCCCTGAAAACAACTATGAAATTCGCACTCAATTCCTTATTGAAATTAAAAATCATGCGTTTCATGGTAGATTTAATGAATGCCCTCTGTGCCATATTACCAACTTTACTGACATGTGTCGTACTCTTTCTGAAGGTACCAACTTGGAGTACATCCTGATGAAAGCTTTCCGTTGGTCTCTGGCTGGGCCTGCACTGAAATGGTTGGAAGGGCTGAAACCACGATCTCTCACGATATGGGCTCAGGTGAAGCAGGAATTTCTGAATAAGTTCTTTCCTCCTGCAAAGACAGCACTCCTGCGCCAAAAGATCACATCTTTCAAACAGCAGCCTGGGGAGACACTAGCAAAGGCATGGGAACGCTATAAGGATCTGCTGCGATCATGCCCTACACATGGACAGCAACCCTGCGTAGTTCAAGAGATCTTCTTCAATTCTCTGAACTTGGCTGCAAAGGATAGAATCAACACATATACTCACTATGAGTATCTGACAATGCCGCCTCCTGACGCATGGGCTGCTCTAGACAAGCTGACCAACTATGACAACAAGTATGGGACTCCAGCCAACTATGAGGAGAACCCCTATGCCAGGCCATCACCATCCATGCCCCTATATGAGCCCCTTAAGGAGATCGATCCAGATGTTAGGGAGCAGTACTATAGAGATCAGAATAAGAAGCTCCTCAAACAAGTAAAGTATCTTTCTGTCAACCACCCTTGTATAGAATGCGGATCGCAGAGGCACACCACTACTGAGTGCCCACACACAGAGCAAGTCAGGCTGGCAGAATACCATGAAGAGGCAGCTTACGCAGGGGGTCCCAATCGCTACATGGGGGACCAAAGGTTTCAGCAACCACAATAGAACCAAGGTGCCCCTAGGAACCCCCCGCCCTACAGAGCTCCAGGACATCCAGAAAGGGACCAGAAAAAGGATGATCTACAGACTGTCTTAGAGGAAATAAGGAGGAATCATACAGAAACCAGGCAATCCTTCAATTCAGTCTATACTTAGATTCAGGGCGTCAACTCTAGGCTTGGGGAAATTGATATATGGCGAAAATCAGTTGATACACAGATTGGCCAGCTAGCAGCATTAGTCCCCAGACAGACAGGGTCACTCCCAAGATATTCAAAACCAAATCCAAAGGGAAAGACTGGACACATCGCTGCTGTAAAACTCAGAAGCGGCCATCAACTGCAAGAGCCAGAAGTTGGAAAGCAGCAGAACAAAGGAGACCAGCAAGTCGACCAGCAGCTAGTCGACGTCGACCAGAGCTTGGTCGATCTCGAGGAGGGCCTGCTCGATCTCGAGGAGAAAATACAGAAACCATCGTCTGCACTACACAGCAACTCGACATCACCCAATCTGGTCAAGATCGACAAGGGTGTACTCGACATCGAGGACGGTCAGCCCGAGATCGAGAAAACTGAAGCACCTCCGACGTCTGTTCTGGCTCCGAATCAGAAAAAGAAGCTGCCTTTCCCCACAAAATCTCCAAAGGACCCAGCAGAGAAGAAATTTCAGCGCTTTATCAAGATGCTTCAGAAGCTCAACGTCACCATCCCCTTCACAGAAGCTCTCAATGAAATGCCATCCTATGTCAAGTTCCTGAAGGAGATTCTGAGCAAAAAGCGATCAATGGCTGAAATTACAGAGGAGTGCAGCCATTTGGACATACTGGAAAAGAGGCCAGATCCAGGTAAGTTTGCTATAACCATTGGATTTGGTCCATATAAAATTAATGCCTTATGTGATATTGGAGCTAGTGTGAGTATAATGCATTTAACAATTTGGTCCAAGATTAAGATAGGTGCCCTAGAGCCTGTGGATGCTAGACTTTATATGGCCAACAACACAGTGGTCATTCCAACAGGCATGGTGGACAATGTGCCAGTACAAGTAGGTAAATTCGTTGTCCCTCCTGATTTCTTAGTTGTTGATATGCAAGAAGACCCTGCTTGTCCAATTATTCTAGGAAGACCCTTCTTGGCAACGGTGGATGGCAACATAAGCGTAAGGAAAGGAGTGCTCACTTTCAACATCAGCGATGAGGTAATTGAGTATTCCTTTAATAAAACTGAAAGGCATACAGGTCCAATGGAAGAGGTAAAATCTATCTCAGCTGGCTACATCACCTGCGGGGAACCCAAGGTAAGAAATATCACCCCTGAGGAGCTGGAAAAGAGGGATATGGAAGCCCAGGTGGAGGAGATCATGGCAATCCTAAAGGAGGACACAGAGAATCCAATCGACATAGACCAAGGTACGTCGTTATGGACTAACTATTTTTTGGATGCCTTGACAAGAGCCAAGTATGGGGTCAAGATCGACCAAGACTCCTCGACATCGAGGAATCTAGTCGATCTCGACCAAAACCAGGAGCCTCCACCAGCACCAGCATCGTCGAGCAGCCAGACAGAAGCCGAGCCCTACTCGAGATCGAGTACCCTACTCGAGATCGACCACCACTGTACCGCCTCGACTTCACCTTCCTCGACACTGAAGCCACCAGACCAGCCAGGCTACTCGAGATCGAGTAGCCCACTCGATGTCGACCAGCCCTCCCCTCCACCAGCTCATGCATCCTCGAGCAGCTCACCACCAGAATCTGAAAACTCGTCGAGATCGAGTAGCCCTACTCGAGATCGACCAAACACTATGGTCCCCGATTCCGTCTCTGCGAAGGTAAGTCAAGGTATGGATCTTTCTTCTCCTATTTCCATTAAAGATCTATCTATACATGGGAGAGGTTTGCCTTGGTATGTGCGCTTATGTAGGATATCCAATGATGAGCCCAAAGAGTATGAAGTTGATACGGGGTTAGCCGTGGGTTGGTCCGATCTTCGACAATCAAGCAAGAAACTCAAAGAACAGAACAAGAACTCAAAGAAACTCGGCAAGAACACCAAGATTCGACCAAGACTCAAACAACGCAGCAAGATAGCTTCAAGAATCGATCAAGAAATCTACAAGATCAATCAAGAAGTTAAAGAACGCAACAAAGGACTCTAAAGAAAGATGCAAGACTCGAAATTCAAGAACAAGAATTGAAAGACACGACCTGATATGGACTGAATCGATCTATATAGAACAAGATAGAGACCCCAGGCTTCCGTAGAAGGTAGGAACCAATACCAATGACTATATAACCCGCCTCTACAACCCTACACAACCAAGCGGACAACTTGGAGGCACAAGGAGGGGGCTTGTGGATACTAGGATCACCAAGTCTTGCGAAGTTGATGAACGGCAAAGCAAACCAAGCTGAGATTATCAATCAATTCGAGATCACGAAGAGCACAGCTCAATCCGGCCTGATCTCTCTCTCTAAAGTGTTTCACACGTTTTAGAAGAATAACTTTGTATTATGAATGTTCCCCTTGAATTACATAGATGTAACGAAAATATATAGGCCTTTGATCTGAGTTTGGCCGAAACTAGTAGATAGAATAGGATAGATCTAATCCTAATGGGCTTAAAATAAACCTAAGAACATAAGTAAAATAAGGTCTTAAAACTAACAACTTAAATAAAGCCCAATTCAGCCCAATAATGTTCATAAGCTGAAAATGGATCCAACACTAAGAGAATTTCGGCCCAAGCTTAGTCAAGGTGGCTCGGCCTCCATTTGTGCTCCAATGCACATGTATGTCTTCAATGTAGGCTCGGGGAGTTGAACCTTGCTCGAGAATAATGCATGACCCACAAAGTTGAATGAGTCTCTCTGAAGCTTCTTAGCTCTAGCTCGAGTCATTGGTCCTTCTCCAAGAATGATGGGTGTGTCTGGAGCTGTAGAAGATGGTCCCGCATCAGAAGTTGGAGACAAGCTCTATGTCTCTAAATCAAAGGATCATTGGTTCCCTAACAAATTCAACAAGAAGAGGATGGGGCCTTTCGTGGTGAACAAAATCCACTCTGGAGGATTGCAGCTGATGGACAAGAATGGAGTCCTATTTGAAGCCCAAGCTACATGGGCCCTGCAGATGCCACCTTGAGCTTAATGGAAAGCCGGCCTAGCGACTATAAAATCTAGAGCTTGTACATAGACTTTTTAGGACATTTTTGACATTGTTTTGCTTGTTTTTTGGTTTAGAACACTTTTTTTTCTATTCTATTATGGGTATACCGTATATGTCTTCTGCACTTTTCAGGTCCATGGATAGAAGCAAGCTATATTCATACTCGGCCCAGGCGATTCTTTCATTCAAAATTAAGAGGCCCTGCACACCTGTCTAGTGAGTTTCTTTCTTTACCCTTGTTTTTATACAGTGAGGACACTGTAATGTTTAAGTATGGGGTGGGGGAAGGGCTTACTTTATGCATATTTGCCATATTTTGACATTATGTGTGCATTTTTAAAATTTATTTCATGAATTGCTTATACATGGCTATTTTGGAATTCATTATTGATTTATGTGCTTATAGACATGTTTTCCAAAATTTGAAAAAAATGACCCCCTATAGACATGTTTTCCAAAATTTGAAAAAAATGACCCCCATTGAAATTTTTTATAAATGTCATGGAAGCTTATATTGAACTCAACGATGCAAAATTAGATTCATTAGAGATATAGCATGAAATTGCCTAGTAAAGGGAAGTCACAATGAAATGCATATTTTCTTGAAAACCATGAAAGGAGGTAAAATTTAAAGTTGCTTTTGACATGTTGCATGATAAAGATGATGGGGGACTTTATATTTCCATATAATGCTCATATGTTTATAATCCTAGCCATACCTATGCTTGAAAAGGTAAATATAGAGATGTGGTGGTAAACACCAGATTACAAAAGATGAGACTAAACCAAGAGTCTCATGTAAAAGGAACCGTATAACCCAAAATGGCCCCTCTATGCCCTCCAACAAAGCAAATATATCAAACTGTACCCAAAAAACATCAACTCTCTAGCTGTCAGCTAACCTCTATACCACTATACCACCCTACCACTCGTAGCTCTCAAACACTTAACCTCCTATCCAAGTACCTACTTTTCCAATTCCTTTCCATGAGTGACTTGCACTTCCACTTCACGGAAATTCGGTTTTTACAATTTTCTATTATAAGCCTAGCATAAACTCTCGAGTCAAAGCCTTCGTCGCTGAACACCACCTTGTTCCTCGCCATCCAGGTGAAGTAGATCAGTGCTTGGAAAGCCAAGAGCTTGGCCTGGAAGGGAAGGGATCTCTGAACAGAACTGGGCTCTGAAGCAAACCAGTGCAACCAATCTGCTATAGTCAGGAACCGACAGCCTATTCCTACCCAATCCAGCACAAACGTCTGCACTTCCACCACTGCTGGGCAGGAGAACCAGAGGTGGTACTCACTCTCCTCATGCTGCTTACATAGAACACATAGAGCTGCATCCTCCCCTTTCCAGTGTTTAACGCGTCTGCCCGTCTGAAGCCGATTCCTGGCAGCAAGCCAGACAATAAAGGACCACTTTCTGCATTGCAATTTCCTCCATATCATCCCACCCCAGTCTGTATCTGGGCCTCTCGTACGAATCAGCTCGTAGACCTTGGCACAAGAGAGATTACCTCCATGATTCAGCAGATGATCCAACCGATAAGGTGTAGAGCTCCCGGGAAGCAAGGCACCTTTCAGCTCATCCCTTGTTTCCAAGAGGCTCTTCCACACCCAGCAATCATCCACTTTGCGTTCTACATCCCAGATGTCACACCCTCTCAGATGATTCTGTAAGCACCATCGCTGCCAAATACTGGG
Organism: Persicaria maculosa; assembly: GCA_963922045.1. NCBI lineage: Eukaryota > Viridiplantae > Streptophyta > Magnoliopsida > Caryophyllales > Polygonaceae > Persicaria > Persicaria maculosa. The sequence continues at coordinate 53,474,547 of OY998254.1, forward strand.
TTTCTGTAAGGCTAAATCCCCAATAAGCTTCATCTGTACACTTCTGTTCCAAGCAAGCAATTCCTTGATGTCCAACCCACCTTCTGCAAATGGTTTAGCAACATTGTCCCATGCTACTAAGTATTTGTGCCCCTCATTGCTTCCATTCCAAAGGAACCTTTTACACATCCCTTCAATTTTATGGACAACCCCTTTAGGCAAAATTAGTACCTGACACCAGAATGTGTTGATACCATTACACACGGCCTTAAGGAGCTGTAATCTCCCAGCATATGACATTTTCCGAGTCACCCAAGAGCTCATCAGTTTCTGGTATTTCCCAAACAGATCGCCATACTCATGAATAGCCACTGATTTCGAATGCAGAGGGATGCCAAGGTATTTGATGGGAAGACTACCCCTGACGTACCCCAGCTGCTGTACTAAAGTGTCTGCCACATTATCGGTAACTCCCGAAATAAACACGGTGCTTTTCTCATTATTAGCCCTCAAACCAGATATCTCAAAGAAATTCTCAAGACAGGACTTGAGAATCTGGATTGACACTGAATCCGCATGACAGAACAGAAGCAGGTCATCCGCAAAAGCAAGATGTGTGAGTTTCATACCTTTACATCTCGGATGGTATTTGAATCCTTGCTCAGCGGTCGCTTCCTGTATCATTCTACTCAGAACTTCCATACACAAAACAAACAAATACGGCGACAATGGATCCCCCTGTCTGAGCCCCCTCTTACCTTCGAAAAAACCTTCTGGCGAACCATTAATAAGTACAGAGAAAGCTGTGGTGGTAACACACTCCATGATAAGCTCGATCAGCTTTCTGGGGAATTCATATACTCTAATGTAGCTCTAATGAAATCCCAATTCAGATAGTCATAAGCCTTTTGCAAATCGACTTTAATTGTGCATCTAGGAGAAACTCGCTTCGTGCCATACCCATTGACTACTTCGAGTGCAACAGCACTATTATGCGCAATTGAACGTCCCGGAATAAAGGCACCTTGACAATCAGAAATCAGTCCTGGCAGCTTGCTCTTTAGCCGAGCCACTATGATTTTTGTTACCGCCTTCATGATAGTATTACAGCAAGAAATGGGGCGGAGTTCTCTGACTGTCGACGGGTTAGGCACCTTAGGAAGTAGGGAGATAAAGGTAGTGTTCAACTGTTTTAGAACCTTACCATTACGGAAGATTTCTCGAATGGCTTCACAAGTATCCTTCCCTACTATGGACCAAGCGTCCTTAAAAAACTGACTACCAAAGCCGTCTGGACCCGGGGACTTGTTCGCACCAATGCTCCAAATGGATTTCCTAATTTCATCAAAACTGGGTATCGCAGTCAGCAAACCCAGCTGATCATCCTCTAGTTGCTGTCCAACAGAAATACGTGGGAAAGGAGCAGCAGAGTTTGAGGTAGACAAGAGGTTTTTGAAAAACCTCACCACATGAGCGCGTATGTCCCCTTCCTCCTCCATAGTTCTTCCCCTGTCATCTTTCATAATGACGATAGCATTCACCGCTCTCCTCTCTTTAACACTTCTGTAAAACATCGAAGATGTTTCTTCTCCCATGGTAAGCCAGTGTAATTTAGCCTTTTGTGTCGTTAGACTTATGAGTCTTGCAACATTCTTCTTCAATGTGTCCTCTGCTTCTTTTACTCTGTGCAGCAGCTGTACATTTCCCAGATCAGATTGCAACTGAAGCTGTATCTCATGGAGAGCCCTTTTGTTCAGATCAATCTGCGTTTGCAGTTCTGGAAAATGAGCTTTGTCCCATGGCTTGAGAGTGTCTTTCACACTTTTGAGTTTCTGAACGAGCTTAAATTGCTTTGAACCACCATTATCAACTATCCACGCAGCTCTGACCAAATTAGGAAATTCCTCTTCCTTTCCCCAGAAATTTTTGTATTTGAACGGGTAGCGCTTGTTCGATGCTCTATTTCTGAGGATAACAACAGCTGGAGAATGGTCAGAAAACAAAGGCGTTCCGAAGAAACCCTTTGTCTCAACATAGCTGTCCAGCCAATGTTCATTAACTAAAATCCTATCAATTTTCCTTTCGATTCGACTATCACCTACACGGTTGTTGTTCCAGGTAAGTGCAGCTCCCGTGTAAGTCAAGTCTTCCAGCCCACAGTCAACAAGAACTGAACGCAGCTCAACAAATTCATCAAAACGTGCAAGTCTAGCTGGCCAGGTATCTTCTGTATTGAGCACACAATTCAGATCGCCTAGCACCACCCACGGAATGTTCATATTAGCAGCTATATTTCTCACCTCAGCCCATAACGGTTCTCGTTCAGTCTTGAAATTACAAGCATAAACAAATGTAGCAGCAAAGCGGAAAGCATTATCTCTCGATTCAACTAAGCAATGGATCAGCTGCTCATGCACTAGCAGAATATGGACCAAATAAACGTCTGGGTTCCATGTTAGCCATATTCTCCCCTTTTCATTCTCATTTCCATTCATACAGCACAACCATCCATTCATTAATCTCATCCTGACATCCTCCACATTCTTGTGCAACATTTTTGTTTCCAAAAGACCAATCATACCAATATCATTATCAAAACAAAACGAATTTATTAAACTATTTTTAACCGGGTCCTTTAAGCCGGCTATATTCCAGGAAGCAATTTTCAGTCTATCCATTACGAGTTGACAAGTGAGTGCTACCCTCACTAGATATAAGCTCTGATGCACACAGAACATCCTCCTGAATCTGCACATTTCCGAGTGATGCAAACCTTGAAACAGAACCAAATGACAGCTCATTACTCTGAGAAATTACCTTGGGCGGGGAGTTTTTTGCTGCCTTCCTCTTAGCCACATCACACCAGGAACCCTCACTGTTAGGCGCTGCAAAATAAACATTAGTGCTGTTGCTACCCCTATCAGCTGTTAGAGCAACCTCTTCTCTTACACAAACACAAACAACACTGCTATTCAACCCGCATTCAATACCATCTGAACAAGGCACACTACTGTCATTAAATGCTGAACTACCAGCTGCAACAAAGCCCTCATTATTTAATTCCTTTCCCACGTTAACTGGCTGCCTAGGATCATTACTGTCATTCCCAACCACTGCTCGTTGTACTGAATCCTCAACTGAACCATTTCTGTCATACCCAACCACTGATGCATCAACTGGACCATATCCACACTGAATATCACTATGGATGGGGCTACTGGCACTATTAACCTTCTGATCATCAGGATACATCATAACATGGTTATCATTGATCAGCACAGCACTACTGACAGCTTTTGGTCTCCATTGAAGGCGATAAACTGGCTTAGCAGCAGTACGTCGATGCGAGCAACCATCCTCTGAATGCCCAAACTTCAAGCAAAGGTTACACCTCAACGGGAGCCATTCAAACACTACCTGCTGGTTATATTTCGACCCATCAACATTTTCAATTTCAATTTTTTCTATACCTGCCTCCTGAACAGAAACCTCAACAAGGAGCCTAGCATACGACAATCGATCACCACTGGCAGTCCTTTCATCAATGCAAACAGGCGTCCCAATGGAGCTTCCCAGTCTACTGAGGTTAGTGTTGGTGAATAAGGTTGGTTCGAGATCTGGTAAACAAACCCAACATGGGATGCGATCAAACGAACCCCATGAAATTTGCATACCTGGAAACCATCTCTTCAAGATTAGGGGTTTAGAACCTTGAATGTTCCATGGACCGCTACTGAGAACCCAACTCAAGCTCTCCTCGGACTCAAATCTGAAAACATAAACTCCATTATTTTTCTGAAGCAACTTAGGAGCCGCATCCTTCCTTTAAGCTTCAATAAATTCCTTAAGCACAGCAAATGGGATCTGACCCCCAGCAACTACTCCAATCAAGGTAGCTTCCCACTGCTTACGAGATTCGACCACATCCTCAGATATGATTTTCAGTTTGCCTTTCTCAACGTCGGGGAAAAACGTGAGCTTTTCAGCACTCTGGATATGTCTATTGTTCCTGAACGGTGATTCGAAGGACTGGAACACAGTTCTCGGCTTCGGAGTGAAGCTTCGTTTTAGGGCTTTCAGAAAATCCAAATCGTCGACCCCTCCTGAATACTGCGAATTAACAGCCATGGCCTCCTTACCTTTGAACTCGGAACACTGAGGCCGTTCCGACGAGTTAACTTTAGAACCCTGCGCTCTAACCTCCAGATCTGGCTTACCTTTCTGATTCTGGGAATTCAGAAGTATCGTCTTTATCGGGACAGACTTTGAGGATGACCCGACTTCGACGAACCTCCTGGGCTGGGTTAAAGGAGCACGAGCCCCCACCTGAGAACCTTTCCTAGCCATATTGAGACACCCGCCGGCACGGCCACCTTGAGGGTGAAGCCGGTGACGGCGCTCACGCTCGCAGAGAGAAGACACTCACCCAAATCGCCTGTACGGACAGAAACCCTCTCTCCTCTCACTACTCTAAGTCTCCTCTGCGCCTTTACATAAAGCGCACTAGCCATACCTATGCTTATGCATCACAAAAGTGATACGGGGTTAGCCGTAGGATGGCCCGATCTTCGACAACAAGCAAGAAACTCAAAGAAATAAGCAAGAACTGAACAAGAACTCAAGAACACAAATCTGACGCAGCAAGAAAGGCTTCAAGAACACAAGAAAGATGCAAGATTTATGCAAGACTCAACAAGATGATTCAAGATCTGCAAGAAACAATCAAGAATGATCAAGAACTCAACAAGACTCGAAAACAGTAATGAAAGACTCGAAATTTATAAGAAAAGAATTGAAAGACACGACCGATAAGGACTGAGTCGATCTATATAGAACAAGATAGAGACCCCAGGCTTCCGTAGAAGGTAGGAACCAATACCAATGACTATATAACCCGCCTCTACAACCCTACACAATCAAGCGGACAACTTGAAGGCACAAGGAGGGGGCTTGTGGATACTAGATTCACCAAGTCTTGCGAAGTTGATGAACACAAAGCAAACCAAGCTGAGATAGATACCAATTCGTGATCAACGAGCACAGCTCTAGTTGGATCAACATCACTCAATGTGTTTCACACAAATTTGAGAGAACTAATTCTATTCATTGAAAGCTTAATGTTTACAATGTATGAAATCGAAATATATAAGGTATGCTAAGGCCTGATGGGCCGAGTTTAATGATAGAAAGATAATATCTAACATCTAATTAAAACACCTAAAATCATAAGTAAATAAGATCTCTAGAAATAACACTTAAAATAGCCCAATTTCGGCCCAATAGGAACACTAGGCGAAATGGGGTTCCAACACTTAGTAAAATCCCGTCAAAACAGTGACAGACTTGCAAAGATGGTGATTTTCGGCCAATCTCGAAGTCGAATCTGGAAAAACCTTCAACAGCAACGTTGTAGATCTCTTCGTCCTCGTTCCGACAAGGTATGGCACGCCTCAATCCGATAAATATTGAATCTGTACGACTCACTTTACTGAGACGTCGAAAAGCTGTCAATGTTCTGAACGACTCCCATTGTTGGGGTTGCTATCTTCTCCCATGGTGGAGCCTTCTTCTTCCTCTTGAGAAAGACATAATTCTCCCTTCCTTGAATCATTGGTCCATCCTCATGTAAGATATGTGCGTCCGCAGGTGGTGTCTTGGATGGTCCCGCATCAAAAAGCCATAATATGCCTTATTTCAAATATTGCTCCACATGATCTTAATATTACCATTCTTTACCTTATCCGGAGATTATGTTGAGAATGATGTTACATTATGGAGATGTTATATGGTTGTTGTGTTGTTGTTATCATTATTGGAGTTTGGCGAAATTGTTTGAAATATATGGAAAATTTAATGAGTGAAAGAAAATCCGATCAAAGATCGACCCTGCTCGCTGAGATAATAGTTTGGCGAGATGGGACACCAGGTGAGGAGTCCGACGCACTAAGTATCCGGGGCCATTCATGACACCCATGTTTGCGACTCGCGAGAAGGCAGTGCTGAGGTTAGAGAGGTAAAAGCATTATTATTGAAAAAAGCATTATGAAAGGTGATGAATCTTATGAGAAAGAATGTGGTATGAAATTCAGTTTGGAAATACTCCATTTCCCCGGATCATTAGCACCACATTGCCAGAAATTTCCCACCTTTAGCCTTTTACCATTCTACTCCTTATTTGATCTTAAATTAAAGTCCTCTTGATTATCAATGCTTTGTCACATAAAATTGTTTTTGCATAACCCTCCTTTTGTGAGTAGATTTTGCTTTTGTATATTTGCACATGTATGGATCTGTGACACTAGTACCTTTTCGAGGATGGTAATTGATTGCAGGGGACATATGAAAATGAATCTAAGATGTTGAGAGTTTTGATTTCTTCCCCTGAATGACAATTAAAAGTATTGCTTGAGGACAAGCAAGCTTAAGTATGGGGTGTTTGTTGTGAGCTGAATCTGCCATGTTTTACAGTAACTTTTATATCGATTTCTGCATACATTGCATGCATTTGGGTTAGAATAATACAGAATCTGTGTAGTTTACACTTATTTGCAATATATGGAGGTCTACACAAGTTTTGGTTATATTTCGCAGAAATCGGATGCACTTTGGAGCTTAAAGGAAATTCATGGAGAAGCTAAGAATGATGCAGCTGGAGAAAAGGCCATTTTTCACCATTCTTCGTTCTGAGTCAAGCTTTGATGTCTTCATGAGAGTTGTATCCCTCGAAAAGATCTTTCCAACGCATGGTCATATGCATCAATCCGACAAACGAGGACTCGGGAAAGTGCGTTTCAAGAACAGAGCAGAAAGCTGAGAGAACTCTACTCGAGATCGACTAGCGTCTACTCGATCTCGACGAGGGCTGTCCGAGCACACCTGGTCGAGCAGAGCTGATCGAGGACACTGAGTCAGATACAACCCGACTCCCGGAACCCTACTCGATCTCGAGTACCACCTAGTCGAGATCGACGACACTGAGAGGCCATGTCCGGAGTCGATGAGTTGAGACAAGTCGAGAAGCCGAAAACGGAGAAGCCGAGCACCACCTCTACTCGATCTCGAGGAGGCTTAGTCGAGATCGACGACGCCCAGGAGCCATGTCCGAGCCTGTCGAGCACCAGCTAGCCGAGACGCCGGGCCAGCCCAGTCGACGACGAATTCTACTCGATGTCGAGGAGCCCTACTCGAGATCGAGGAGCCGTGTCCGAGAGCGCGTTACGCGGTTTGACTATCCTACTCGGTTTGGGAATCCTTGGGGCCGAAGGAAGCCAAGTCTATCCGATTCCATCAAGTTCTATCTATGGAAGAGTCACCAGCAGGAGCCCGGCGCTTTCTTCCTCTTCCTTTCCCCTGCTCTTCCTCGATATCGGCGGTAAGCAATTCTCCCTCCACCTTCCGACCTAAAATAACGAAAAGGCACACCTTTAACTATTGGGTTGGGCTTTCAGTTGGGGTTGTTAAAGTGTGGTCTTATTTGTTCATTATGGGTTATATTATATGATTATGTTATATATTAAGTATTGATAGTTATAGTTATTAAACTTATTATATGTTAATTCGGATTTTGTGATAAGTATATATTTTCTGAAATTATTGTATATTATAAATGGTTTTTAAAAGAAAATAATTGTATTAATTGGAATATGTATTTTGAAGTGTTTAATATGAGATTTTAGAAAGGGTAAAGTGACCTATTGAGGATGATTTATCAATTAAACTATTTATTGAGTTATAAATGAGTATATATAAAATGGATTGATTTGTTGGTGTTTATTTTAATTAAACATTGATTGATTATTCACTTTAAAGGGTTTGAGATTTTGAAATAAAAATGACGGAATTATTTTAATGGTATGAAATTGTGAGTTGATTAAAGATTTAATGTTTATAAAGGGATTTTGGCCAAACAGGATTTGAGAATTATTTTGAATATGAGCTTACTTAATATTGAGATGAGTTGGAAATATTGTTGGTAAGATTTATTGATGGGTGATTAGAAATGAAATGATTTTTGGTTGATTTTGGTCATATCGGAAAGGTTTTAGAAAATGGTTTTACCATCGATTGGTTTTGAGGATGTTGAGAACTTGGGTTCGTGTGTATAAATGTTAGTCCGGTGGCTTATGGAAATGGCTTGATGATAGGTGTGTATTGCTTTGGACTTGCATTTGGGCCCTTGCTTGTATTATCCTGCTGTTCTGCATCTTCAGGTAAGTTCCCTAGGGGCTTACTCAGGTTGGACATTCATGCCTGTTGTTGCATTTTATGTTAGGTGTTACATATGCATAAAAGCATGCCATGTAGTATCCTGTTTAGGTTGCACTAATCGAATGAGCATCTGCTTACTTTATGCGTTTGAAACAGAACGGCCGTTATCCGTGATAGTCCTAGAGTCTTTGCTAGGGTCATAGGGTAGCCCAGCCTCATCGGGTACCCTGAGTCAATCGAGTCATGAACTTCCTTATATTATGAGATGCCTGCGGGCTTTATTGTGGAGCGGGTTAGGCATGCGTGCCGCCCAATTATGATGGAATGCATTCACGAGCTGGCCAGTCTCCGCCCTATCGGAAGGGGGTGGAGGTAGGAGAGGGATATGCCGCTTGGCATTGTCTTGAGCCCTTTACAATATTTTTACACATTATTATAACTAGGAGCATGCTAGTGTGTTTGACTTTCGTACTGCATTAGAGCATCTTTATTAGGTATAGCACATACTATGTGGCCTCAGCGAGGGCTGCCGGTCCCGCATGAGTGGCTCGATCTGACTCCTTTCCCCGTTCTTTTTTTTTAAGGTATTTTCTGCAGATTTTGATTGCTCGATGTCTATATGACGGGGCTCCCTTTTTGTGAATTGAAGAACCTGGCTAAATCTCTAACTCATTATAAATGGTAATCATCCACTTATGTTTTGGTTTTGACCCGGCTCTGCCGTGGCGCTTTGTATCTTAATTTTGCTTCCGTCTTGCTTCCATTTGAAATGAATTTCGCGAGTTAGTCCATAGGACAGGTTAAGGGTACCCAACGGCCTTACGATATTTTCAGGGTTCGAAATCCCTCTTTATTACTGACCATAAAAATGAGTTTGAAACCTCGACCCGTACTTGGATTGCAAGATCCGAACAAGGGGTTTCATCCCTTGAAACGTAACCCGGAAATCATAATTCTGGGACGTTACATATTTCGCTTGGTGCCCCTGTGGTTTTCAATTGTTTTGCCTCGTACCCTTTCCGGTTAAATTTAACCTCCTTGAGTTTCTTCCATTAGTTTACAATTAGAAAAAAAAAGGAAAGAAAGAAAGCCAAAGAACGGGTGAGAGACGACTGAGACAGAGCGAAGAGAGGGCGACAACTCAAATGATCCGGGAACATCCAAGACACCTTCGGATGATGTCTTTCTAAAAAGGAAGAAGAAGGCTCCACCATGGGAAAAGGTCCAAAGGTGGGAGCTTGACGTTTAGCTCGTTCATATTCATTTGACAGCTTTTCGACGTCTCTGTAAAATGGGTCGTACGGATTCAATATTTATCGGATTGAGGCGTGTCATATCTTGTTGGAACGAGGACGAAGAGATCTACAACTTTTCTATTGAAGGTTTTTCCAGATTCAACCTCGAAATTGGCCGAAAATGCACATCTTTGCAAGCTGTCACTGTTTTGACGGGATTTTACTGAGTGTTGGAACCCCATTTCGCCTAGTGTTCCTATTGGGCCGAAATTGGGCTATTTTAAGTGTTATTTCTAGAGATCTTATTTACTTATGATTTTAGGTGTTTTAATTAGATGTTAGATATTATCTTTCTATCATTAAACTCGGCCCATCAGGCCTTAGCATAGCTTATATATTTCGATTTCATACATTGTAAACATTAAGCTTTCAATGAATAGAATTAGTTCTCTCAAACTTGTGTGAAACACATTGAGTGATGTTGATCCAACTAGAGCTGTGCTCGTTGATCACGAATTGGTATCTATCTCAGCTTGGTTTGCTTTGTGTTCATCAACTTCGCAAGACTTGGTGATCCTAGTATCCACAAGCCCCCTCCTTGTGCCTTCAAGTTGTCCGCTTGATTGTGTAGGGTTGTAGAGGCGGGTTGTGTAGTCATTGGTATTGGTTCCTACCCTCTGAGGAGGCCTGGGGTCTTTATCTTGTTCTGCATAGATCGTTTCAGTCCTTATCGGTCGTGTCTTTACATAAATTTCGAGTCTTTATTCAATTCTGTCGAGTCTTTGTTTGCTTGCTTTAGTCGATCTCTAGAACAGCCTTGTTCTTGAAGATTTTGTCGAGTCTTGCATTGTTCTTGCTTATTCTTGCTGCGTTTCTTGAGTTCTTGTTGCGTTCTTGATCGATCTTGATCTATCTTGGTCGAATCTTGAGAGTCTTGCTGCGTTTCTTTGCTTTCTTGTTGAGTCTTGCATAAATCTTGCATCTTTCTTGTTATTTCTTGCTGCGTTCTTTGAGTTCTTGATCCTTCTTGATTAAGTTCTTGAGTTTCTTTATTAGTTCTTGATTATCCTTGCTTGTTGTCGAAGATCGGACCAACCTGCGGCTAACCCCGTATCATCGAAGACGACCAGCGCTGTCGCCGGGAGGAGAAGTCGCTGCTGCCTGCTCGGATCCGGTGCTCAAAGGCCAAGTATCCTGCTCAGATCCTCCTTCCTGTTTCAAGCTCCCCCTCCTTCGTCCTCAAGTAACCCCCAGTCATGATACCTGCGGGTAACAGACTGAACTTTGAGTCGAAGGCTCAAAATCAGGGCTCATCGAAAGCAGCATCGAGGTGGTCGAGGCAGCCAGTGATGCCTCGACTGTGGCTGTAGCGGTAAAGGTTGAGGGCGAGCGAGGCGCTGGGTATCGATGGATTGGTGCTGGAAGCGGGCGCTGAGGAGGGTGCTGGGTAGGGATTTTGCTAGCGGTTAGGGGGTGATGCTGGTGAGCGCTGGTGGATATCAATTTTGACAACAAAGAGGCTGTGATAAGAGAGAGAAGGAGATGACAGCGAACAGGCCCCAACCCCAATAATTCTTCAAACTGCCCAACCCAAAAAAAAAAGACCAAGTTTTTACCATAATCCACCCAAGTTTCCAATTTCCCGTTTTGGGTACTCTGAATTATCGTTCTTCAATTTGGGTTTTCTTCCCCCAATACCACCCATGGAAGGAGAGCACCATTGGAATTCATCCCCCTTTGGATTGACGATTCCACTACCCACTGACCCCAATTGCTCTTCATATTGCTTTCCAAACCCTAATCGGCCATGCTCACCACCCCCGGCACATGTACCTCCCTAAAAGTGTGCACCGCCCCAGCTATGGAAGAATCCCTAATCAGCCTTCCGTTGGATTTATCAACCTCAAATCTCCCATCCAGTGACAATCCTAGATTCAATTCGATTTCCCCATCTTTTTGCTCCTCTGATGCCGATCGATTGAGGGCTTTGATTGGCTCCACCTCCGTTGCTGGTGCTTCTCCTTCGCTCTCCCTGCGTTTCTTTCTTTCTCTTCTATCCGTTCTTCCTTTCTTTTTTTTTAATTAAAAAGTAACGGAGCATCAGCCGGTCCGTTAAATTTAACCAAAAAGGGTACGAGGCGAAACGATTGAAAACCACAGGGGCACCACGCGAAATATGCAAAAGAGTTGTATACCTCGCGAAAATTACAATACCCCAGGGGTATCTGGTGAAATTTCCGAAATAAAAAATATACTTAAAGTGAAAATGGGTTTAATTGGGTTGAGGGCGCGGGCCGATTTAAAAAAAATCCAACAACACTGTTTTCGTCGTCTCTCACCGCAAGGATGCGACAGATTCCGGTCACAGATGCTCTCTTCTTGATTTGTGAAGGTTCGGGTCGATTAACGACAGCTCCGATTCTGGAATCAGTGATGTTGCATCGGAAGTTCTGACTCGTGTCGTCGTCGGTAAGTCTCACTTTCAGTTTTTTCGCTCTGATCGCTCTCATGTCCTTTACCACAGCCGAAATTAGGGTTTCGAACTTAAACGATCAATTTAAACTTTCGAAGTGTAAACATAGCTCAGATTAAGGTTTCATACGACATTGTTACATTGACAAGCCATATTTTGAGGGAAACTCGACTGAATTTGAAGAAATTTGGCAAATGACATAGAGGATATTTAGTTGAATTTGAAGGAAACTCAACTGAATTTGAACTGACGACATTGTTATTCTCCCCCGATCTTGAATTTGAATAGACGATATTCAGTTGAATTTGAAGAAATTTAGCAGATGACATATGCTTCCTTTCCCTCAACCCTTGGGCTTGGAACTTCTTCTGGCACCTCCTCTCCCTCTGATCTTCAGTGAAGACGGTCTCCACAGGTGAATTTAGCCTCGGCTTATTTCATCTACTCCTCTAATTGTTCCATTTCTAGTTCGATTTTCATTTTCTCAATTAAGTTTGTTACTTCACGGATGCTTGTTAGAACTTCTTAAAAGTGGATTTTGGAATTTTGATGCTTGGAGCTGACTCTGTAGGGGATTTGTTGCAGTCAGAGGTAGAATAATTGCCTTGTTACTACTTGTGAACGTCTCAATAAAAAGGTTCAAGTATATCTGCTGAACATCTTAAGCTGATATCATCTGCTGGAATTGTTTTGCGGTTTGGGCTATTCTCACCATTCCATTCTTCCTTGTGTGCGTGCCCCTTACTGTCGATTATTCCCTTGTGTAGATGCTTCACAGGTTCTTTTGGTATACTAAAATTTAGTCAAGGCATTTGTCAATCCAAATACGAAAGTAGTGAGCAGCTTGGACATCGCATATGGGGAATTTTGCAGAAGATGTTCAAGTCCAAAAAGATCCTGAAAACTTGGGCAAGTAATGGAGTGACCTTCTGGATGTATTGGAGCTTCGCAATATGATTTTAAGGGTTCTTGAATTCATGATAGGACCTTCCACTTGTGATTTTATAGCAAATAGAGTAGCCTTTGAAAACTTGGGCAAGTAATGGAGTGATCTTCCACTTGTGATTTTATAGATCTTATGAATTTCATGTCTGGTGGTTTAGAGATCAAGCATCTTGTCTTGCTTTTGTTTGGGTGAGATTGGGAGATGGAAAGATTTAAGTGCACATTTTAAGTGCAGTATTAGATAGCCAGTGTGCATAGTTAAGAGATATTAGTGCATACTTAATATCAAAAAGTGCATGATTAAAAGAACAAAGTGATAATATAGGTTTTTCTTTTATCTTTTTAAGTATAAGAATTCTAGAGCAAAATTTGAGTTCAAGTCGGTATTCTTATTTCAGGCTTGCTATGTATGTTGTTTTCATACTTGGTATGCATCTATCTGGTTGGTGTTGAGTGTGAATGTTTATACGTTATCTGGTTAGTTTTCATACTTAGAATGTGCAAGTATTGTATCTAGGATCATCGAGCAAAAGGAGCCTTCTTATGGGTGTCTTATTGTAGAGCGATGTGCTATGCACAAAGACACAAGTTCAAATCCTGCATAAGCTATTTATGGGTGCCTTATTTTTTATTCTGTTCATGAATAAAATTATAAAGTGCAAGAATAAAATGATAAAGTGCATAAATAAGATGATAAAATGCATGAATAATAATATTAAGTGCAAGAATAAGATTATAAAGTGCACAACTAAGATTATAAAGTGCATAAATAAGATGTTAAAGTGCAAGAATAAAAATGATGAAGTGTATGAATAATATGATGATAAAAATTGTATGCCAGTGACTCTTATTCATATATACTTTATAATGTTAATATTGCAATTTATTATCTTATTCATGAACTTTATATTCTTATTTATGAACTTTATAACATTATTTATATATGCACTAATTGAAATTAAAAAGTGATTTTATTCCGTGCAATAATAATTCATGAATAAGATTATAAAGTGCAAGAATAAGATGATAAAATGCATAAATAAGATGATAAAATGTAAGAATAAAATGATGAAGTGTATGAATAATAAAATGAAGTGTATGACTAAGATTATAAAGTGCACAATTAAGATTATAAAATGCATAAATAAGACGATAAAGTGCAAGAATAAAAATGATGAAGTGAATGAATATGATTATGAAATGCTCAATTAAGATTATAAAATGTATGAATAAAATGATAAAGTGCAAGAATAAAATGATGAAGTGTATGACCAATAAAATAAGCTCATAAAGTGCATGAATAATACATAAGATAGGCTTTTAAAGTTGATGTTTCAATTTTGCTCTTTTACTTTCAATTACCGCTTGTATTTGGAACTATTTTGATGTCTTTTCAAGTGTAATTTTGCTCTTTTATTTACGCACATTATTTTTTTTTGTGCACTTTTTAATCTTATTTATATATATACTTTATTATGTTAATATTGCAATTTATTATCTTATTCATGCACTTTATATTCTTATTTATGAACTTTATAACATTATTTATATATGCACTAATTGAAATTAAAAAGTGATTTTATTCCGTGCAATAATAATACACCATAGTGCAATTTTTAAATTAAAAAGTGCATTATTGAAAGGTTCTGAACAAAGTTATATTTTCATCTATAGTTTGTGGAATTTATTGGCCAATTTAGCTTAAGCATATCCCCCGCTGCAAAAGATCTTGTTAGTAAAATACTTGAGAGGGATCCTGCAAAAAGGCTGATTGCTCATCAAGCTCTTTATAAGTCTAAATGCTCATCAAGCTCTTTTGGTAAGTCTAAATTGAGGGATCCTCTGATTTGTTGAAAATTACAGGACTTTTATTACAACTATGCACATTGATATTCTAACATTGCACTAATATATCTCTTTTATTACAAAATTATGCAAACTATGAGGAATCAAACCCACGTCTTTGCGCATAAACGCATTGCTCTGCCATTGAGCTAATATGCTTTTAAAGCTTGATAAGTGCTAAAGTAGAGATAAGAGTCAAATACTTGTACCTTACGGAGTATCATATAAGGTTCAAAAGTGCAAAAATTACAAATATTAGTGCAATTTTATAAAACGCATGTGCGAAATAACATTTTCTATTTTCTTATGCAGCCCATAACATCAGCTCCAAGCATCGCTATAATTGAAAATTATAGCAAGCCCGCAGTTAACATGTTGCTCTTGTCTAGTGTCAAAATCTTGCTGCGTTCTTTTTTCATAAACACCATAATAGATGCTGCAAGATCTTATGCATACATGGAGTGATGTCATCCTCAAACGGAAGAAGAAGGCTCCACCTTGGGAGTCGTTGAAGAAACAGCGTTAATTATTTTATTAGTTATATTTCTTATTTTCTATATATATTCTATTTTTAGTAACTCATATGTTAGTTGGAGTCTAATTATAGAATTGCTTATTTTAGTATTTCTTAGTTATGTCAAATAAGATGGTTAGGAGAGTCTATCCTTTAGGCTTTCTTAATTATCATATTTTATTATTTTATATATTAGGATTTTAGATTAAGTTTTATTTAGTTAGGATATAGTTTGGTAAAGCAATCCTTAGCCTCTAAGGAAGCCAACCAAACCCTAGTTATTTACTTATTTAAACATTGTATTCCCTTTTGAATTAATCAGATTGAACAGAATTGAGAAACCCCTTTATAGGATTAAAGGGTTCTCGATTATCAATTCCAACCACTATCGTTACTTTTATGATATTGTTACCATCGTCCTTCACAATCACCATCACCATTACCGTCACCTTGATCAACCTTGATTAAAAATTAATCAAACACAACCCATAACCAAACCGTCGCTACAAGGAAGCTAGACGCTTGGCAGCAGCGCGTCCAGTCTCCAGCGCTAGGCGCTCGCGCCCCTGCGCGTCCCAGCCGCTCGCGCGCGCTCCTCGCTGACGCCCTCGCTCTCGCGCGCATTGGCTCGCTCTCGATCGCACTCGCTCGCCTCCGCTCACGTCCCAGCGAGCGCATCCGGAAGCCTGCACCCTCGGCACTCCCGCACAGCCTGAGGCCCAACGCCTGTGTGCCCGAGCTCCTCCGCGCGCACTACTGGTTTCCTCGCTCTCTCTCTCTCTCTGTCGCTACTTGATTAGTTTAGCAACAACAACAACAACCCAGTATATCCCGCAATGAAGCGGGGTCTGGGGGGTCGGGATGTACGCACTCTTTCCCCGAACTAGTCGAGAGAGTGTTTCCGGAAGACCCAAAACAATAGAGCAAAGGGAACAGAACGTCCCATGACACCTAGTAGGAGATAGGTAATAGACAACAGAAAGGAAGAAGACAGATATGTAGATAACCGACAGAAAGCAGATAAAAGCAGAAAGAAAGGTAGAGCGGAGGCAAAAGGAAATGACCCAACAACCATCCTTGGGGTTCTAAAAATCCGAAGCCCGAATGCATCTCCTCCAGTGGTCCCTATCCGAAGTCATATCCTCCGAGAGGTTCAGCACATTGAGATCCTGTCGAATAACCTCCATCCAGCTCTTCTTCGGTCTACCTCTCCCTCGGCACAAAGCTCCAAGCTCCAAGCTCTCACACCTTCGAACAGGCGCTGATATTTGCCTCCTACGAACATGCCCAAACCACTGCAATCTGGACTCCCGTAGCTTTAAGTTGTTGAATTTCTTAAGTTAAGAATTGCTGCTTTTAATTAGTTTTATTTTAGTTTAGCAATTGGCCGGCCTAGCCAATTGCTATACATCAATTGGTATTCAGAGACAGGTTATGCTACGCTCTTTGTTCCTTTTAGCTTGATGTCATTAATATTTTGATTGGATGGCGTGGGAAATTTGGGGCGACTGGGAGGATGATCCCGCTCCATTGGATGGATTTTTTGCTTTGGAACGTGCTAAACAACAACAACGACAACAAGAGTTACGTCGGAGAGCTTGGCTACAACAACAAATCCTAGAGCGTCAACGCGAAGCCAAAAGACGCCAACTTTGGCTTCAACGTCAAGAGGAAGAACAACGTCAATTGGAGATCGAAGATAAGAGGTGTCGACAACGCTATCAGATTCGGCTTCTCCAAAAAAAGGAGGCTGAGGAAGAACGTCGCCGACAGGAGGAGGAACGACGAAAAGAGGAGGAACGAATCCGAGAGGAGGCAGAACGACGCCCACAGGAGGAACAAAGCCGATGGTTGAAGGCTTTGATTGCGGAGATGGTGGACAAATTCGTTGCCCAGAAAACAGCACAGCGCGCCGAACTTGTTTCGCAGATTCCCGTTGACTCCGACCTCGGATTTGCCTCTTCTACCACTCCTTGCGAAGATAATTTCGAGATCTTTCCAACGGTGGGTCATACACTACCAGAATTCACCGGGAAGGCATCCGAATCTGATCTGCAAGTGAACTGTTATTCTACGCAGGATGAGTTATTGTCGCCGGTTGATGCCCAGGAGGAGGTTGAGGACGTTTCTCTTGAGTTAGCGATTGTACCTCTTGAGAACGTCCTTGACATTGCTGAATCTGAAGTTCTTGAGGTCATTGAGCAGGTTCCTAATGTTTCTGTTAATTACTCATTGATCGACTTAACAGGTGTTGTTTTTGGGGTTTCTATGCCTCAAATTCTGTTGGCACCTATCCAAGCTGATCCTCCGGCTAGCTACTTCGTGCCTACCGTGTCTTCCCCATTGCTGATCCATGACTCGATTCGAGGACGAATCGAAGATAAAAGGGGGAGAATGATGCGGGTCAAGATGGCATTCTGTGGGTCAAACAACGATCTTGATCTAGGCGACGACTCGAGGACGAGTCGATTTCAAATGGAGGAGAATGATGTCATCCTCAAACGGAAGAAGAAGGCTCCACCTTGGGAGTCGTTGAAGAAACAACGTTAATTATTTTATTAGTTATATTTCTTATTTTCTATATATATTCTATTTTTAGTAACTCCTATGTTCGTTGGAGTCTAATTATAGAATTGCTTATTTTAGTATTTCTTAGTTAGGTCAAATAAGATGGTTAGGAGAGTCTATCCTTTAGGCTTTCTTAATTATCATATTTTATTATTTTATATATTAGGATTTTAGATTAAGTTTTATTTAGTTAGGATATAGTTTGGTAAAGCAATCCCTAGCCTCTAAGGAAGCCAACCAAACCCTAGTTATCTACCTATTTAAACATTGTATTCCCTTTTGAATTAATCAGATTGAATAGAATTGAGAAACCCCTTTATAGGATTAAAGGGTTCTCGATTATCAATCCCAACCACTATCGTTACTTTTATGATATTGTTACCATCGTCCTTCACAATCACCATCACCATTACCGTCACCTTGATCAAAAATTAATCAAACACAACCCATAACCAAACCATCGCTACAAGGAAGCTAGACGCTTGGCGGCAACGCGTCCAGTCTCCAGAGCTAGGCGCTCGCGCCCCTGCGCTCGTGCGCGTCCCAGCCGCTCGCGCACCCTCATTGTCTCGATGCCTCGCTCGCGCGCGCTCCTCGCTGAGGCCCTCGCTCTCGCGCGCAACGGCTCGCTCTCGATCGCACTCGCTCGCCTCCACTCACGTCCTAGCGAGCTCATCCGGAAGCCTGCACCCTCGGCACTCCCGCACACCCTGAGGCCCAGCGCCTGTGTGCCCGAGCTCCTCCGCGCGCGCTACTGCTTTCCTCGCTCTCTCTCTGTCGCTACTTGATTAGTTTAGAATTAATTAAATTCCGTAGCTTTAAGTTGTTGAATTTCTTAAGTTAAGAATTGCTGTTTTTTTAGTTTTATTTTAGTTTAGCAATTGGCCGGCCTAGCTAATTGCTTTACCAAACTATATCCTAACTAAATAAAACTTAATCTAAAATCCTAATATATGAAATAATAAAATATGATAATTAAGAAAGCCTAAAGGATAGACTCTCCTAACAATCTTATTTGACCTAACTAAGAAATACTAAAATAAGCAATTCTATAATTAGACTCCGACTAACATAGGAGTTACTAAAAATAGAATATATATAGAAAATAAGAAATATAACTAATAAAATAATTAACGTTGTTTCTTCAACGACTCCCAAGGTGGAGCCTTCTTCTTCCGTTTGAGGATGACATCATTCTCCTCCATTTGAAATCGACTCGTCCTCGAGTCGTCGCCTAGATCAAGATCGTTGTTTGACCCACAGAAGACCATCTTGACCCGCATCATGGAGCCAGCCACCCTTTCCAATTCTTCCACTAAAGCCACCCTTTCCAAGTGAATCGTCCATTCACATCGAGCTGACTGATCACTCTCAAGATAAATACAGATGGTATCAAAAAATTCATACACCTATGTCATAAACAGGAAAATATTGTAAAGTGCAAAAATAAAATTATAAAGTGCACAAAAAATATAGTAAAGTGCATATATAATATAAATATGTGCAAGAGTTCCTCATTAGCTACCCTCTAATTATGAATAAAAAGTAGAGATTTCAAAGTAGTCTTATGGCAAACGAAGATTTCAAAGTAGTCGTTCTTCTATGTATTAATATAGTCGTTAAGTTGCATGACTTTACACTTCATAGAGCGCAAATTGACTCCCTTAGTTTCAGTATTAGTTTTGTTCAGTAAAGAGTCACACTATTAAAGAACTTACTTTCCGATATAAAAAAAGATGAGGAAGTTGCCAAGGAAGAGAGCCTTGTAAATTCCAACAATACGCTCTAACCAAAAACCATGCACATCGTGGCAGTGAGCTCTGCAGTAAATCAAAGTAGGGATAAGAATTGATGGAAGTAAATTGTTATCGAAACTGGCAAGTAAGATTATACTGTAGCAGCAAAAAAGTAGGCACCTGCTCTAAATCTCAAAAAAAGCCTCAAATCAGCAATATCATCTCTACAAAAACAATACCAAATTAATCTCCAAAACAACCCCTAACTTGATCGAAACACAAATAAATTGGAAATCAGATCAACCCATTCTTTTTTAAAAAAAAGTTCAATTAAAGAAATACAAGAGAGAGGTCAAACAGAGCAATACAAAGTCAAATCATTTGATAAAATTGACCAAGAAATAAGCACCCAAAACGGTTTCAGCAACAAGCTTATCAAGATGGCATAATTCATATAAGATCTAGCTGCTTGGTTGCCTAATATTGCTGTTGGATTATATGCTAAAGCTCAAATTTGTTTACAGAGATGTCTTAAAGTGTTCATCTGATAGTATGAATCAAAGTGATCATGGATTAAAGGTTGAAGCTTTATACATAAATGATAAATCTCCTCCTTGAAATGCTCATCAATTGAAGCAAACAACACTGATTCAATGATTCGTTCTACATGGTTACAAAAAACATTATCAACCAATGCGGACTAAACCTTACCAAAAACCACTTCCCTCCACTCTTAACGAAATCGCAATCAATGAAAGCCAGAAAACGATAACGGAGATCTCCATCTCGACTGCTGAGAGTCACAAGCAAACGTAAAGAATTTTGATAAAAGAGGAGCAAATCTTTCGAAATCCAATCGAAATAAAGTTACTAGGGTTCAATAGAAGAAGATTGGGATAGGAATCGAAGAGGGATAAGCAAACCTGCTTACGCAAAGCGTCCCAGTAGCCTAGGGCTACCATGGAGCCGACTAAGAACCTCCGAGGATGGGAGAAATTACGCCGGATTTGTGGGGATGCTCAATGAATTTGAGACGACGAGGTGCAGAGCGGATCCAAACTTAGATCGTCTCTTCTCCGCGGCCTGTTCGAACGGCTTCGACAGCTCCTTGAAGAACTCGATCTCTCCTCGCCCTCGGTTCACCCTCTCTCGCAGATCTCCCTCCATTGAAGTCTGAATTCGCTTCCTTGACTCCTCTCTTCTTCCCTGAAAATTGAGCACCCATGAAAGAGGGTTTGGGAGCGTAGTAGAGTTTTATTTTTTTAAGTCAGACCAGCGCAAGATTAAGAAATAACCGTATTTTCACTTTAAACACAATTTTCATTTTAAGCCTCATTTTCATTTTAACCACACCATATAAATATATGTGTGTGTTATATTATATATGATGATTATATTATGTGTATATTTAATTAAATGTTAGATGTATTATTATTGTTATCATGTTGTTTCGGATTTTCTACAAAAATATTTTTTTTTTTGGAATTTTATATCTTATAAAGTTATTTTGGAAGTGATATTATTTGAATATGTATTGTGATGATTTAAATATGTTATTTTAGGAATGTCAAAATGATTTATTGTTATTAAATATGGCTTGTGTTATTTTAGTTATATATATATATTGATGATAAATTATTTAAAAGGAGTTTTCAAGTTTCCTAGAATTATCTCTTAAAGGATTTCTTGTCTTGAAAACCAAAATGGTGGAATATTTTGATAAAACAAGATTTTGGGTTGACTTACAAAATTTGTTACTTCCTCTTGAATTAGGCAAGTGGGATTTGAGAAATTGATTTGAAAATGAGTTGACTTAACTTGAGATTTCAGAGTTTGGAAAACTTTGGGAAAATGATTTACTTGATTTAATTCGGGGAATTTATTGTTGATTTCTGTTTGAGAATTATGTGAATTTTAAGTAAGATTTGAAATGTTATGTGATGATGCAAGATAAGATGATGGATGAGATATTATATGTTGAGATGATATGAACATGAAATGATTTATGATGAGATAAGACGAAATGATCGGAAATGAGATTGTGAACCTATATATGATAGATAGGGGCGCATTGTGTGACTTAGATAAACTTATGCATATTTGTATATTTCTTAGGTGATTTGTGATCCATTGGACATTGCTTATTATGGGTGTTGATTGCTTGGATTTTGCGCGCCTCCAGGTAAGTTTCCTACAGAAGCTTACTCAGTAACTTGGATCTCATGCCTAATGTGTCATATAGTATGTAGGTGTTGCATATCGCATGTCATGTAGTATCACGCTTAGGACTTGCATTTACCAATGAGCATCCGTATTCTTTATGCGTTTGTCATTATATGAGAGGATATGATAGCCCAGCACCATCAGGCCTGAGCATGATGAGTACGATGATGATGATATGATGATGATTGATTTGATGTGCACTTATATATATGATGATGGATATACTTTAGCATCGAACTGGCTAGTGTCTGCCCTGACGGAAAGGGGGGTGGATGTAGGAGAGGGATATGCCACTTGGCATTCTTTGGGCGCCTTTACTGTATTTCTGCACTTATACTATATCCTGATAAAGCATGTATTGCATGTTTAAATTACGTACTGCATTAGAGCCACCTTTATTCTAGGTATAGGCGTATTATATGTCCTCAACGAGTTCTTTAAGGCCCGCATGCGTCTCTGGGCCTGACATCGTGGATAGACTTAGGTACCCGCTCATTTGCTGCTCTGTGCTTATATGGCAAGGGATCTTTCTAGGTGAAAGAGAAGAACCGGATTGACCTGCTAATTTGGTTTAAGTATTAGTGGATTATGATTTCGGTTTTGACCCGGCTCCGCCGTGGCAAGTTGTACTTTACTTTCTCTTTTCGTCCCATTTTCCTTAAAAGAATTTCTGCGACTTAGACCTTAGGACAGGTTATGGGTACCCAACGACCCTACCATTATTTTGGGGTTTGAAATCCCCGCTTTAAATTCTAATATTAAAGAGGTTTGAAACCTTGACCCATACATGGATTGCAAGATCCGAATGAAGGTATCCGACCTGCGAAACGTAATCCGGGTATTTATATCCGAGCCGTTACAAAGTTGGTATCAGTGCAAGGTTGTGCAATTCGGGTACGCAGGGGTCGGATGTATGTTTTGGAAAACCGCCCCTGAATTTCAAATGATTTGGAAGTATTTTAAAGGGGCAAAATGAACTTAATATGACTAAATCAATTTGACTAAATGTGAACTCGGCTTACTAAATAAGGGAATCAAACAAAGGGGATCGAATGGGCAGAAAAGGCGCTAGATCATCCTTATTGGATGTAGTTGGGAACGGGTAGGCAAAATATAGCTTATTCTTTACAGATGGGCCTAGAAGACTCCAAGGAGATTGCACCACGGTGGTTGGAGTGGCGAGTTAGGTAGAGATGGTGAGGTATTTGCCCCTCCGGTCAGTCGCTCCTCGAAGAGCGGCATTAGATAGCTTGACGTGTTCTATATATCAATTGGGCCGGAGGGCAATCTCTCTAGAAGGAGATCATTATAATTGTCATTTACTGATTCTATGCTGAGTGCTTGTTATGTTAATGATCTGAGTGGTATGTCCTAACTATGACATGCGTATTGAATTATCCGTGTAAACGAGATAGCGAGAGTACCCTTATTCCTATATGGCCAGGCCCAGCTTGTGTGGAACAACCCCTTCCACTATGTGAACCCCTTGATGATCATATCTAGTCCTTCTCCAAGATGTCACTGTCCTCCACAGGAAATCGGGTTGGTAAACACATTGTCTTCGGGGATTATGTGTGGATATGAGGGTTGTTTGAGTGATTATTGGAAGAGGGTTCTTGACGAACTTCCAAGTAGAAAGTAAGATGTTTTTGGGGCTGTCCTTCTCGATTCTTATGATGATCACCCAATGCCTTCTTGCCACAAAGAGTCGTACCAGAGTCCCACATGAAAGAGGGGTGATGAGTCCGTTGGAAAGAGTCAATGGTTGCCCTTAGGGATCTCTGTCCAATTGTAATGGTGGCTTTCTCCGAATTTCATGACATAATATGATCTCTAGAATGTATCTTGCGAATGACCATTAGTGAACAACTGCTCATGTTATTACATATATGATTAGTTATATTGTTTAGATCTTGTGTTGTGCCTTGCTTTTTGTCATGATTATATGTTGTTATAGCATGTCTGCTTGACTTATTGTATTGATCGTGCTAATGATTGATTAGAAGCATGGACCACATGATATGAATCTAGGTTGTTGCTTTTTCCTGAATTAGGTTCATGATATTGTGATCAACTCTCCTTGAATGAATGCTTGTAAATGATCTCTTTAGCATGCTAGCTGATGACGCCTCGATGCTTATCATTCCTTTTGTGATAAGAATCTATAGCATGCCCTTCTACTTTGCATTCATCAGGTTAACTATTGTTGACTATTCTGCAATTACTGATGTTGTGTGTAACTTGCACTGAATGGAGAATATGTTGGTGTAAATGAGTCTTGATAAATACATGCATGTTTTATCCCAATATGCATTGATTTGAACTCGTGTTCCCGTATTCTAGTTATATTGCCCCGTTATTTAGACTTCTATATTATACATCGCTACATTTCCTCCCATGCTCATATATCGTTGGAATATTATTGATTGAACTCTTGCGTATCGTCGTGTTAATCAACTAAATGCATGTATTTACCATATGTCATGTTGAGCCATTAGTATCATGTAGGACCCTTGGTTGTGACTTATGCGAATTTATACCTAGCCTACATTATTGTCGATTCTCTCTTGAACTAGGTCATTGATAGTGTGGTTCTCCCTCTTTCTATCCTCTTAAAATGTTTTACTTATCCTAATTAGATTGATGTTGAATTCGGTGATCGACTTGCTTTCCGTGATGATTAAACTTAGCATGCTTACATGTTATCGCTCGGTGGTATTACCCTATTACTCTATGATATCCTCTCACGCTTCCATGAACGTATGACTTGATACCTCGCATGATCACACACCACGCTATATCATGATTTTGCATACGCATGACACATGAATGTTAGGATGAGTTTACCCGAATTACCTTGATTATGCTCATGGTCGATATGTGCTTTTAGTATCCTGTAGGGCTTATGCTTCTCAATATGGCTCGCTAAATGATTAAATGTCGTACTTGTTCTATAATGTGGTAGCCATTGTACCATTTTATGTTCCCTATGACAGTTCATTCCTAGCATGATTATAATCTATCGTCCGTGATGTTCTCCTTGTTACTCTGTGATGATCCCTCTCGCTTTCATGAATATTATGTTGAACCCATTTAAATGACTCTTGACTATGCCCATGCCTTATCATGTATCGCTAGTGTCATGTAGGACCTATACTTTCTAAATGTATCTCATCGTATGATTACATGTCTGATGCGGGACCATCTTCTACAACTCCAGACACGCCAATCATAGTTGGAGAAGGACCTATGACTCAAGCCCGAGCTAAGAAGCTTCAGAGAGACTCATTCATGTTTGTGAGTCACGCATTGTTCTCGAGCACGGTTCAACTCCCGGAGCCAACATTGAAGACTTATATATGCATATGAATACAAGAGGCCGAATCCCCTTAACCTTATGTATTGCCGATTTGCCTAAGTCTTGGAACACTTATGTTATTTCCTATTTTAGCAACTTTTCTACTTAAGTTATTTTAGGAAACTTTAGGGGTTATTTTTATTAATTTCTTTAAGTTGTTCTTTTCTTTATTTCGGCCCATTCCAGGCCTTGTAAGGCTATATATGCCGAGTTCCTCCCATGTAGAACATCACGTTATTTAAATATAGAGAACTCTCAGATTTGTGTGAAACACATCGAGTGAAAATCAATCGATTAGAAGCGTGACTCATCGATTGGAAATTGGTATTGATCTCAGCTTGGTTTGCCTTGAGTTCATCAACCTCGCGAGAGCTTTGTGATGCTGGTATCCACAAGCCCTCTCCTTGTGCCTCCAAGTTGTCTGTTTGGTTGTACAGGGTTGTAGAGGCGGGTTATATAGTCATTAGTGTTGGTTCCTTCCCTCTACGAAGGCCCGGGGTCTTCATATTGTTCTATATAGACCGACTCAGTCCTTATCGGTCGTATCTTGTTCTTAAATTTTGAGTCTTTATATTATTTCATCGAGTCTTTGTTTCTTTCTTTTGGTCGACTTCGAGTTCACCTTTGTTCTAGAAGTTCTTGTCGAGTCTTGCATAGTTCTTGCGTCTTCTTGGATATCTTGCTTCGTTTCTTGCTTTCTTCATTGAGTCTTTAGTCTTTCTTGCTTCCGTTATTTAAGTTCTTATTTGATTGTCGAAGATCAGGCCATCCTACGGCTTACCCCGTATCAAATTGGCATAAGAGCTTTGGTTTCTGACATCAAAGTTGTGTTTTTTCTTTCATAAACACAAAAACCACAAAGAAAAATAGATTGTTTTGGTCTTTTACTTCTTGTTTCTTGAATTTGATTGCATCTAACCTTGTTTGTTTGTGATTGTTGTGGTTGCTTTAGCCCAAACACAAGCCTAGCCGAGACCATTGGAGTCGACCAAGCCTTGTGCGCAACCCTTGTGTACACCCTAGTCGACGACACTTTTGTGTCCCCATAGTCAAGCCTTGGCCGATTCCATCTACATCACAAACCCTAGTTTGTTGTTCTATCTTTGGCATATTTTGATCTATCTTGTTCTATCTCCTACTTGCCTTATTAAAAATCTGATTTTTATTGGTAGATTTAATTCAATTATATCTATCATATATCATAAAGGCTTTAGATAGATCCACATACCAAAATTAGCCAAATTGCATCTATATCATTTCATTAGGGCTAAGTTTTCATTTCATTCACCTACCTTGTTAAATTTTCGAGTCCTTCATATTATTTTTGTGTCTTTCTTGCATTAGGTAAAAAAAAAACAGTCTAAAAAAGTATTAAAAAAAAAAGAAATACATACTTGGACCTAGGAGGATAAAATTCACTAGGGGCAAAAAGTAAGTCAAAAAAAAAGGAAAGAGATTGTTGATCTAGTGCAAGAAAGCTCCAAAGGACAAATTTGGTGAACCTCTCAAGCCCTAGTCGATAGCCCTTCTATCCATTACCTCCCAAAACACAAAATTGAAACCCTACCTTGAAACTACAAAATCCTAACTTAAGGTTTCAAATCAAAAGAGGTAAATTTCCAAACTTTCTTCTATTTTCCTTATTTTCTTTTATTTTCCTACATTGTCGAGTAATTTCTCCTTGCTGTCGAGTGCTTGATCCTTTGTTCGAGTATCTTTGTTTTGTCTATTGGTGTTGTCGAGTACCCCATTGCTTGTTTCGAGTGCTCCTTGCATTGTTCCTTGTTGTGTCGAGTGCCCTTGACCCCCGTCGAGTGCCCTGGTGTTGGTGTCAAGTGCTGATCTTCTTGATCGAGTGCTATTTGTCCAATTGTCGAGTTGTTTTGTTTTGTGTCGAGCACTTTTTCTCTTTGTCGAGTGCTTCTTGATTTGTTTCAAATTCATTCTCTCATATACATATCTTGATTGCTAGGTTTTAGCTTGAGTGTTTATTTTCCCAAGGCGGATTGAAACAACAAGCGTGACATACCAATTAGAGAGGGAGTGTGAGCGAAACACTTGGTGAGGTTGTTTATATTTTCTCTAACCCTTACATAGTTCTTTGTTTCTTTTATTTGCGATGTCTAATAATCAGGATAACAATGCCAACAATGGCAACAACGGAAGCAACTCCAACAATACTTCCACACTTGCACCCGAATTAGCCACTATGCTCGACAACATGCACAACAACATGGCCACCATCATAGCAACTTTGACACAAGTCATGGGAAGATTGGCGGATGTGGAAGCTAGGCCGAGCGGGTCTAACACCGTTGGAGGCCGAGGTGATCAAAGGCGTGACGATACACCTCGTGATGAAAGGAAAGTACATATCCTAACCCTAATCCTAATCCTAATGTCGATAACCCTTTATTTGATGAAAACGACTCTCCACGAAGGGAGAGGTATGGTAGAAATAACAGGTTTGCTAATGCGTAAGGACGAGGAAGAAGAAGAGGGAGAGGTCGAGGCTTCCAGGAGGAGTTTTGCTATTCTGAGGTAGATGACGACTTCCAAGAAGAGGAGCATTAGGAGCAACGTCACAGGCGGAACGATAGAGGAGGTCGATACCAATACAGAGCACCTAGAGATCTTGACCAGGACGACATAGGTAAGGTAAAGGTAAAGATCCCTCAATTTGAAGGTAAAACTGATCCAGATGTTTATATTGATTGGGAAACTAAAATGGATCACATCTGGAATTGTCATAACTTCTCCGATGCTAAGAAAGTGCAACTAGCTTGTTTGGAATTTCAAGGCTTTGCTTTATTTTGGTGGGATAAACTAGTTAAAGAAAGAAAAAGAGCCCTTGATGCGCTCATCGCTTCATGGGACCAATTAAAAGCACTAATGATGAGAAGATTTGTTCCCCAACATTATGCTAGAGAGCTTAGACAAAGATTAGAAAATCTTAAACAAGGTAGCAAAACTGTTGAGGAAACATTTGATGCAATGCAAGAAACCATGGCTAGAGCTAATGTAGTTGAACCTAACGAAGATACAAATGCTAGGTTTCTTAGGATATTGCACCCCGCCTTAGCTCATGAAATTGATTATTTTCCTTATTCTACGCCTACTGAACTTTTGCATTTAGCGATAAAGGTCGAAAGAGGAGCTAGAGACAGGAATCAAGGTGGGAGAATGTCGAGTGGCCATCCCCAGGGATGGCGCCAAAATCGGCCACAACAACCCCAAGGCCGCACATATGGTGGCTATAGGGAGAGGTCGAGCCAACCACAAGGGAGAGGAGAAAGCCGAGCACCTCAGCAGCCTCTCGACAAGGGTAAAGCGCCCATGTACGGACGAGATTCGTCTGGGGTATCTACTGGCCCCAAAGGGAGTAATCCTAACCTCTCTACTACTAGATCTAGGGACATTGTATGCTTTAAATGCCAAGGTAGAGGTCATTATATGAATGATTGCCCTAATAAGAAAACTCTCATGATTAATCACTTAGGAGAATATGAATCTGAAAATTCTTGTGATGAACATGATGAGCATGCTAATGACGATAATGACCAAAACCTCAACCTTTTACCTTATGATGATGATGATTGTGTTGAATATGAGCATGGTGAATCTTTGATTGTTAGGAGAGTTTTAAGTGTTGTTCCTACACCTTGTGATGACAATCAACGTGAGAACTTGTTTCATACTCGATGCTTAGTTAAAAGAAAGGTTATTAATGTGATCATTGATGGAGGAAGTTGTTGTAATTGAGCTAGTCAAGAAACGGTTGATAAATTGCAACTTCCTACAGTTCAACACCCTAGACCTTATAAATTGCATTGGATGAATGACTGTGGAAACTTGAAAGTGAATAGACAAGTTAAAGTGCATTTTAAACTAGGACATTATGAAGATGATATTTTATGTGATATAGTGCCTATGCTAGCTTGTCATATTTTATTAGGTCGTCCTTGGCAATTTGATCGTAAGGTCTTGCATGATGGATTTACTAACCGCTACTTTTTTACTTTTCAGGGAAAGAACGTTGTTCTCGAGCCTATGACGCCTACACAAGTGGCTGATGAGATTGAGAAGCGCAAGGTAAGTAAAGATGAGTTAGATAAGGAGGCTGATACGGGGTTAGCCGTAGGTTGGTCCGATCTTCGAAAACAAGCAAGAACTAAAGAAAGACTCAAGAAACGCAGCAAGATTGAAGCAAGAAATGCAAGAAACACCAAGAACCAAAGGGCTGTTGATGTCGACACTAGCAAGACTCAACAAGATGATTCAAGATCTGCAAGAAACAATCAAGAATGATAAAGAATTCAACAAGAACAGCAAGATTCGATCAAGAAGAGTTCAAGATCGATCAAGAAAACAAAGACTCGAAACAAGAGATCAAGAACAAGACTCGACAATAAAGAAAGACTCGAAATTGATATGAAAGAATGAAAAGACACGACCTGATAAGGACTGAGTCGATCTATATAGAACAAGATAGAGACCCCAGGCTTCCGTAGAAGGTAGGAACCAATACCAATGACTATATAACCCGCCTCTACAACCCTACACAATCAAGCGGACAACTTGAAGGCACAAGGAGGGGGCTTGTGGATACTCGGATCACCAAGTCTTGCGAAGTTGATGAACGGCAAAGCAAACCAAGCTGAGATTATCAATCAATTCGAGATCTGAAGAGCACTTCTCAATTCGGCTGATCTCTCTCTCTATGTGTTTCACACGTTTGAGAAGAATAATTTTGTATTATGAATGTTCCAATGTGTGTACATGGAAGAAACGAAATTATATAGGCCTATTCTGAGTTCTGGCCGATTCTAAGAGATAGAATGAGATAAAACTAAGTACTAATGGGCTTAATGAAATAATCCTAAGAACATAAGTAAATAAGGTTATAAAACGAATAACTAAGAAAAGCCCAATTCAGCCCAATAATGTTCTTAAGCTGAAAATAGACATTAACACTTATTGAATTTCGGCCCAAGAATTACTAAGGGGGCTCGGCCTCCATTTGTGCTCCAATGCACATATATGTCTTCAATGTTGGCTCGGGGAGTTGAACCTTGCTCGAGAACAAAGCATGACCCACAAAGTTGAATGAGTCTCTCTGAAGCTTCTTAGCTCTAGCTTGAGTCATTGGTCCTTCTCCAAGGGTGATGGGTGTGTCTGGAGTTGTAGAAGATGGTCCCGCATCAACCTCCCCTTCTTGAAAAGGATTCGACCACGAATCCAAGTCTTCATCCACAGCGAAGTAAGGGATTAGATCGGCGACGTTGAATGTAGCGCTCACGCCCATATCTCCAGGAAGCTCCAATTGGTAGGCATTGTAGCCCACTCTCTTCCTGATCCGAAATGGTCCATCACCACGAGGCGACAGCTTGTTCTTCCGGGCTTCTGGAAACCGCTCCTTCCTCAAGTGCACCCATACAAGATCTCCAGGCTGAAATGTGACCAAGCGACGTCCCTTGTTGGCCTTGTTAGCATTGTACTCAGCCTTGAGCTTCAGCTTCTCTCGAGTTCGTTCATGCAGCTCCTTGATGAACTCGACATGCTTACCTGCCTCAAATGATTCTTTGTCTCTCATAGGATATGGAGTAAGATCAAAAGGGGTTAGTGGATTAACAACATACACACATTCAAATGGACTGATTTTAGTAGCCGAATGCATGGTTCTATTATAAGCAAATTCCACATGAGGTAAGGCTTCTTCCCAAAGTTTCAAATTCTTCCTAATAATGGCTCTTAGGACAGTAGCAAGGGTTCTATTAGTCACCTCAGTTTGGCCATCAGTTTGGGGGTGGCTAGAAGTAGAGAATAGCAATCTAGTTCCCAATTTATTCCATAAAGTTCGCCAAAAATGACTTAAGAATTTCACATCCCTATCACTAACAATGGTTTTAGGCACGCCATGCAACCTAACTACCTCTCTAAAGAATAGATTAGCAACGTTGGTAGCATCATCAGTTTTATGACATGCAATGAAATGAGCCATTTTAGAGAATCTATCGACCACTACAAAGATTGAATCCCTCCCCTTCTTAGTTCTGGGCAACCCAACTATAAAATCCATAGAAATATCTTCCCAAGGGGCTGAGGGTATTGGCAGTGGTGTATAAAGGCCATGGGGCATAAGCTTAGCTTTGGCTTTAATGCAATCTATGCATCTCTTAAGGCAATGTTCTACATCTCTAAGCATATGTGGCCAATAAAAATGTGATTTCAGTGTGCTATATGTCTTATCCCTACCAAAATGTCCCATTAATTCACCACTGTGGGCTTCACTAACAAGTAATAATCGTAGAGAACACCTAGGAATGCACACTTGATCTTTTCGAAATAAGAATCCTTGATGTATGTAAAAGCTGTCATTAGGACCCTTTTCTAAGCATTTTCGAAAAATGTCACCAAAATCCAAATCAGATTCATACAATTCCTTTATGTAAACAAAGCCTAAGACTCTAGAATCCAAAGTGGTTAAAAGAACATGTCTTCTAGATAATGCATCAGCAACCACATTGTCTTTACCTTTCTTATACTTAATTACATAAGGAAATGTTTCAATGAATTCCATCCATCTACCATGCCTCCTATCAAGTTTATCTTGGCTTTTAAAGTGTTTCAATGATTCGTGATCAGTCCTAAGAATAAACTCGCTAGGCCATAGATAATGAGACCATGTCTTAAGTACTCTAAACAATGCATACAATTCCTTATCATAGGTAGAGTAATTAAGACAAGCACCTTTCAATTTCTCAGAAAAGAAAGCAATAGGCTTACCTCCCTGCATAAGGACTCCACCAATTCCGACTCCGCTAGCATCACACTCTACTTCAAAGGGCTGAGTAAAGTCCGACAAAGCTAATAGAGGTGCGTGAGTGAGCTTGTCCTTAAGTGTGTTGAATGCTTCTTCCTGAGCTGCTCCCCATGTGAACTCACTTCTCTTCTTAGTAAGCTCGGTCAGTGGGGCTGAGATTGTGCTAAAGTCTCGCACAAATCGTCGGTAGAAGCTAGCAAGTCCTTGGAAGCTGCGTACATGTCCTATGTTGGTGGGGGTCGGCCACTCTTGAATAGCTTTAATCTTTGATTCATCAACACGCAGTCCATTAGAGCTCACTACAAATCCAAGAAAAGACACTTGTTCATGACATAATTCACACTTCTTTAAATTAGCATACAAGCGTTCAATTCTCAGCGTTTTAAGCACTTCTCTAAGATGTGATTCATGTTCATTAGAAGACTTGCTATAAATCAGAATATCATCAAAATAAACTACAACAAACTTCCCAATGAAATCTCGAAGCACATGATTCATTAAACGCATAAAAGTGCTAGGAGCATTAGTTAAACCAAAAGGCATAACCAACCACTCATATAAGCCTAGCTTAGTCTTAAAGGCTGTTTTCCATTCATCACCTTCTTTCATTCTAATTTGATGATAGCCACTTCTAAGATCAATTTTAGAGAATATAGAAGCTCCATGTAGCTCATCTAGCATATCATCTAATCTAGGAATAGGGTGACGATATTTAATAGCAATGTTGTTAATAGCCCTACAATCTACACACATTCTCCATGAACCATCTTTCTTAGGGACTAATAACACAGGCACAGCACTAGGACTTAAGCTAATTCGAATGTAACCCTTGTCCAACAGTTCCTGGACTTGGGTTTGGACCTCTTGGGTCTCAGTGAGATTCATACGATACGCAGGCCTATTAGGTAATGCAGCCCCTGGAATAAGATCAATTTGATGCTCAATTCCACGAATAGGGGGTAGACCTGGTGGTATGTCATCGGGAAACACATCTTTATACTCCTCGAGTAGAGCGAGTATGTTGGATGGAAGAGAAGCTTTAAGCTCTTCACTCAACATATTCAAGCTCTTGATAAGGTGCATAAGGGTGGTTTCTCCATCTGCAAATTCGTCTAAGTATGTACTCTTGGAAGCCATTAGTACACCCTTAGGCCGAGTTTGAGATGCCACTTGGCTCGACTGAGCCTCCTGTTCTAACTCACCTTTACTTACCTTGCGCTTCTCAATCTCATCAGCCACTTGTGTTGGCGTCATGGGCTTGAGAACAACATTCTTTCCCTGAAATGTAAAGGCATATCGGTTAGAATAACCATCATGTTGGACCTTACGATCAAATTGCCAAGGACGACCTAATAAAATATGACAAGCTTGCATAGGCACAATATCACATAAAACATCATCTTCATAATGTCCTAGTTTAATATGCACTTTAACTTGCCTGTTTACTTTCAAATTGCCACAGTCATTCATCCAATGCAATTTATAAGGTCTAGGATGTTGGATAGTAGATAGATGCAATTTGTCAACCATTTCTTGACTAGTTAAATTACAGCAACTACCTCCGTCAATGATCACATTTACAACCTTTCCTTTAACTAAACAACGAGTATGAAATAAGTTTTCTCTTTGATTATCATCACAAGGTGCAGGAACGACACTTAAAACTCTCCTAACAATCAAAGATTCACCATGTTCATATTCGACCTCATCATTATCATCATAGCACATAAGGTTGAGATTTTGATCATTATCTTCATTAGCATTCTCATCATGTTCATCACAAGACTTTTCAGATTCATATTCGCCTAAGTGATTAACCATGAGAGTTTTCTTATTAGGGCAATCCTTCATATAATGTCCTCTACCTTGGCATTTAAAGCATACAATATCTCTAGATCTAAGGGTAGAAGAGTTAGGATTACTCCCTTTGGGACCAGTAGATATCCCAGACGATTCACGTCCATTCCAGACGCCTTTTCCTTTGTCGAGGGGCTGTTGGGGTTGTCGGCCATCATTTCTTCCTTGGGGCTGCTGAGCTCGGTCTCTAGGGACCATTTCCGAGCGCCCTTGGGGCTGTTGAGGCCGATTTTGGCGCCATCCTTGTTGCTGGCCACTCGACATCCTATTAGCTTGGCTCTTGTAGCGTTGTCCCTTTTCTACTTTCATAGCTAGATGTAACAAATCAGTAGGAGTAGTATAGGGAAAGTAATCAATTTCATTAGCTAAAGCGGGATGCAATATCCTAAGATATCTAACATTGGTTTTCTCATGAGTTTCTACTATATTAGCTCGAGCCATAGCTTCTTGCATAACATTAAATGTCTCCTCAACAGTTTTACTACCTTGTTTAAGGTTTTCTAATCTGTTTAATAGCTCTCTATCATAATGTTGAGGTACAAACCTATTTCTCATGACCACTTTTAGTTGTTCCCAAGAAGCAATAGGTGCATCAAGGGATCTTCTTCTTTCCTTAACAAGATTATCCCACCAGATTAATGCAAAACCTTGAAACTCTAGGGAAGCTAGTTGTACTTTCTTAGGTTCTGAGAAATTATGACAATTCCAGATTTGCTCCATTTTAATCTCCCAATCAATATAAGCATCTGGATCAGTCTTACCATCAAAAGGAGGAATCTTTACCTTAACCTTACCCATTCCGTCGTCGTCATTGAACCTAGGTGGTCGGTTCTGATTTCCCCTTTGATTCCGTCTCGGGCGTTGCTCCCAATACTCCTCTTCTTGGAAGTCATCATCTTGCTCCGAGTAATAGAAACGCTCTTGATAACCACGTCCTCTTCCCCTTCCCTGTCCTTGACCTTGCACATTAACAAACCCATTATTCCGATCATTTCTCCCACCTCGTGGAGAGTTGTTTTCATTGAATAAAGGATTCTGGAAATTAACATTATCATTAGGATTAGGAATAGGATTAGGATTAACGACCTCTCTTTCGTCTTGAGGTATCTCAACTCGCTCTTGCTGACCTCCTATGGTGTTCGAACCACTAGGCCTAGAGCTCTCTAATGCAGCCACCCTTGCTGTTAGCGCAGCCAAGGATTCAGGAACACCCGTTGTGTTGTTCATGATAGTCGCCATGTTGTTCATCATGGTCTGAAATTGCTCGGGCGTCACTGTTGCACTTGAGTTACCCTCATTGTTGGGGTTGTTAACACCATTGTTTCCCTGATTGTTAGACATGATAACAAAGACCAAAGAAACACAGAACTATCTTAAGATTAGTAAAAATATAAAACACCTCACAATTGTGTTTCGCTCACACTCCCTCTCTGATTGATATATCACGCTTGCTAGGGCAATCCGCTTTGGGAAAATCAACTACCAAGCAAAGAACAAAGCAATCAAAGTATGTAATTCAAGAGAATGAATGAAACAATCAACAAAGTACTCGATAAAAGGGATGGAGTACTCGACAGCAGCTGTAAGCAATTGATTCAAGCAAAACAGATGGGTAATTGCAAGGAATCAACTCGACACAACAAGGAGATCACTCGGCAGGGGCTGAGATCACTCGACACACACTAGAGAGAACTCGGCAAGGGCTGAGCTCACTCGACTCAATCAAAGCAACACTCGATATGTAGAAGAAAGCACTCGACAGTAGCTGCAAACAAGGAGAAATAAAAGAAAACTAATGAAAGTAAGGAAATTTACCTCTTTTGATTGAAAACCTTTAAGTTAGGATGTTGTAGTTGCAAGGTAGGGTTTCAATTTTGTGGAGGTAAGGTAATGTGTTTAGGTTTAGGGTATGTCGACAAGGGCTATGGAGAATCACCAAAAAGTTGAGTCCTTGGCAGCTGTAAGCAATTGATTCAAGCAAAACAGATGGGTAATTGCAAGGAATCAACTCGACACAACAAGGAGATCACTCGGCAGGGGCTGAGATATAGAACACTAATAATGGTATAGGACTCGAAAATCTGATATAGATGGTGATAAAAGATAAAAATTTCAGCCCTAATGATAATTATATAGACAACCCTTTGGACAAATATGGTAATAGGATCTATCTTTAGCCTTTAGATATATTTGATAGATATAATAGGATTAATTCCACCAAATAAAATCTGATTTTCAATAAGGCAAGAAAATAGATAGAATTAAATGTCTCAAAGATAGAAAGGATAGAACAAACTAGGGTTTGATCTTTTGTGGTATGTGATGTCGGCCAAGCAAGGCTATGGGGACAATGATGCCGTCGGCTATGGGTGTTCACAAAGGGTATGTGCGCACCACTTGGTCGACTCCACGGTCTCGGCTAGGCTTTGTATTTAGGCTATGCAACCACAAACAATCACAAACTTTAAGATTAGTGCAATAATCAAATAAAGAACAAGAAGTAAAAGACCAAACAAAGAAAAGACTCTATTTTTGTGGTTTTTGTGTTTAGAAAAGAAAAAGACTCAATCTTGATGTCGGAAACAAAAGCTCTGATGCCAATTTGATACGGGGTTAGCCGTAGGTTGGTCCGATCTTCGACAACAAGCAAGAACTAAAGAAAGACTCAAGAAACGCAGCAAGATTGAAACAAGAAATGCAAGAAACACCAAGAACCAAAGGGCTGTTGATGTCGACACTAGCAAGACTCAACAAGATGATTCAAGATCTGCAAGAAACAATCAAGAATGATCAAGAATTCAACAAGAACAGCAAGATTCGATCAAGAAGAGTTCAAGATCGATCAAGAAAACAAAGACTCGAAACAAGAAATCAAGAACAAGACTCGACAATAAAGAAAGACTCGAAATTGATATGAAAGAATGAAAAGACACGACCTGATAAGGACTGATTCGATCTATATAGAACAAGATAGAGACCCCAGGCTTCCGTAGAAGGTAGGAACCAATATCAATGACTATATAACCCGCCTCTACAACCCTACACAATCAAGCGGACAACTTGAAGGCACAAGGAGGGGGCTTGTGGATACTCGGATCACCAAGTCTTGCGAAGTTGATGAACGGCAAAGCAAACCAAGCTGAGATTATCAATCAATTCGAGATCTGAAGAGCACTGCTCAATTCGGTTGATCTCTCTCTCTATGTGTTTCACACGTTTGAGAAGAATAATTTTGTATTATGAATGTTCCAATGTGTGTACATGGAAGAAACGAAATTATATAGGCCTATTCTGAGTTCTGGCCGATTCTAAGAGATAGAATGAGATAAAACTAAGTACTAATGGGCTTAATGAAATAATCCTAAGAACATAAGTAAATAAGGTTTTAAAACGAATAACTAAGAAAAGCCCAATTCAGCCCAATAATGTTCTTAAGCTGAAAATAGACATTAACACTTATTGAATTTCGGCCCAAGCATTACTAAGGGGGCTCGGCCTCCATTTGTGCTCCAATGCACATATATGTCTTCAATGTTAGCTCGGGGAGTTGAACCTTGCTCGAGAACAAAGCATGACCCACAAAGTTGAATGAGTCTCTCTGAAGCTTCTTAGCTCTAGCTCGAGTCATTGGTCCTTCTCCAAGTATGATGGGTGTGTCTGGAGTTGTAGAAGATGGTCCCGCATCAGAGGCTCAGTCGAGCCAAGTGGCTTCCAATTCTCGGCCTAAGGATGTTTTCTTGGCTACCAAGAGAACATTTGTAGACGAGTTTCTGGATGGGAAAACAACCCTCATGCTCCTATGCAAAGGGTTGAACATGTTGAGTGAGGAGCTTAGAGCTACCCTCCCTCCTCACATCCTATCTCTTCTTGAAGAGTACAAGGATGTATTTTCCGATGACATACCACCAGATCTACCCCCTATTCGTGGCATTGAGCATCAGATTGATCTCATTCCAGGGGCTTCTTTGCCTAATACGCCTGCGTATCTTATGAATCCCACTGAGACCCAAGAGGTCCAATCCCAAGTATAGGAGCTGTTGGATAAGGGATATATTAGAGAAAGTTTAAGTCCTTGTGCTGTGCCTGTGTTATTAGTCCCTAAAAAAGATGGATCATGGAGAATGTGTGTAGATTGTAGGGCTATTAACAATATTACTGTAAAATATTGTCATCCTATTCCACTCTTAGATGATATGCTAGATGAATTACATGGTGCATCGATATTTTCGAAAATTGATTCAAAAAGCGGATATCATCAAATTAGAATGAAGGAATGCGATGAATGGAAAACAGCATTTAAGAATAGGTTTGGTTTATATGAGTGGTTGGTTATGCCTTTTGGTTTAACTAATGCACCTAGTACTTTCATGCGATTAATGAATCACGTGCTTAAAAATTTCATATGGAAATTTGTTTTTGTTTATTTTTATGACATACTTATCCATAGCAGATCTCATAAAGAACATGAAGCACATCTTAGGGAAGTACTTACTACATTAAGATTAGAACACTTGTATGCGAATTCAAAGAAATGTGAACTATGTAATGAACAAGTGTCCTTTCTTGGTTTTGTAGTGAGCTCGAATGGACTGCGTGTCGATGAGGCGAAGATCAAAGCTATACAAGAGTGGCCGGCACCCACCACTATCGGCCATGTGCGCAGCTTCCAAGGATTGGCGAGCTTCTACAGGCGGTTCGTGCGCGACTTCACCACCATCTCAGCCCCTCTCACCAAGCTCACAAAGAAGCGATGCGAGTTCAAGCGGGGCGCAGCTCAGGAGGAGGCCTTCCGCACGCTCATGGAGAAGCTTACTCTGGCTCCTCTACTCACTCTACCCGACTTCTCACGGACCTTTGAGGTGGAATGTGACGCTAGCGGAGTTTTGGGATTGGCGGAGTGCTTATGTAGGAAGGTAAGCCTCTTTTCTGAGAAACTGAAAGGTGCTTGTCTTAATTACTCTACATATGATAAAGAGTTGTATGCATTTTGTAGAGTTCTTAAGACTTTGTCCCATTATCTATGGCCTAGAGAGTTTATACTTAGGACTGATCATGAATCATTGAAACATTTTAAAAGCCAAGAACTTGATAGGAGACATGGTAGATGGATGGAATTCATTGATACTTTTCCTTTTGTGATCAAACATAAAAAAGGCAAAGACAATGTGGTTGCTGATGCTTTATCTAGAAGACATGTTGATACATTTGGGATAGCCGATCTTTCGCCTGTGGGCTCAAGATCAAGAACCACGCCGTATATTTGCCCGATCTTGCAATGCTCTTCCAATATCTCCTGATTAACCAAATTAACTAAACTAATTAATAAACTAATTAAAAGAAACAATTGTTAACTTAACTAAATTAAAACTAATGAAATAGCGGCTAAAGAGAAAACAAGGAAAGCGTAGGAGCGAAAGCTCGCGAGGACGAGAGCGCCGAAGGCAGAGAGGTCGGGTGTTCGCGGAACTGGATGCGCGGACTGGGGCTTCGTTGGAAGCAGAGCCGAGCACACAGGAGCAGGTGTCCTTACGGTGTGCGGAAGCCAAGCCTCGGCAACGATCGCTGGTGGCGAGGGCGGACGCGAGTGTGATCGAGAGTGTGAAGCCGCGAAGCAAGGCGCTGGGGTTACGAGAGCGAAGACTAGCGAGCGAGAGCCGGGACCTGAGAGCGATGCCGCGGCGTGAAGAGGAGCGAGAACGAGAGCCAAGGGTGCTCCTAGAGCCAAGCGCCGAAGCCGGGGATGCCGGTGTCCAGGGACCAACGCCGGTGTTCCTCTTCTTCCTTGAATCGTCGAACTGGAGTAAGATTTAGGTAGTGTTCGGTCTCGGTGTGATGAGGGACGAAGGAGATGATGATAATTATATGCCGAAAGTAACATAGACACAAGAGCTAGATAGTTTTGGGATTGAAATCGAAGAACCCTTTAATCCATAAAGGGGTTCCTCAATTCTATTCAATCTGATTTAATTCAAAGGAAACTACATTGTTTAAATAGAAAACTCACAACCAATTCTAATCGTGCAAGATAGAATTTAGGTTGATAAAAATAGATCAAAATAACCTAAAGATAAAAGTAAACCTAAGAAGATATAATTTTAAAACTTGGTTGACAAGACTTATCTAGAAGAGATATAATCTTCCACATTATTTCTACATTCAATAAATTAAATATATCTAAATAACATAGGGGAAATCAGCCCACACATCCAAGCTAGTCAACATGGGCCTCAAGAGCACTCGGCATAAAGCTTGGGCCGAGTGTCCTATGTTGGGAGGACATACCTGCGTGATAGCGCGTCTGCTACCACAGTAGGGGAAATCAGCGCACACATCCAAGCTACTCGACATGGGCCTCAAGAGCACTCGACATAAAGAATGGGCCGAGTGTCCTATGTTGGGAGCACTCGGCATAAAGCTTGTGCATCCATATGGTTTAAGAGGACATACCTGCGTGATAGCACGTCTGCTACCACATTATCCTTTCCCTTCTTATGGTGAACCACATAGGAAAAGGTCTCCAGAAACTCCACCCATCGAGCAAGTTGCCTGTTGAGCACTACTTGTCCCTTGAGGTACTTCAGAGCTTCATGATCCGAGTGAATCACAAACTCCTTAGACCAGATGTAGTGTTGTCATGTCTGTAAGCAGCGAACCAGCGCGAACAACTCCTTGTCGTAGGTATAATAGTTGAGCTTTGCGGGGCCCAACTTTTCGCTGAAATAGGCAATGGGGCTCCTATTTTGAAGAAGAACTCCACCAATGCATGTGCCAGAAGCATCACACTCGAGCTCGAACGGTTGTTGGAAGTCGGGTAGTTGTAGTACAGGAGCATGGGTGAGGCGATCCTTGAGAGCGCTGAATGCCCTCTGATGGTGCGTCAGTCCAGCGAAACGTCACATCCTTCTTGGTCAACTCATGGAGTGGGGCGGCAACAGTGCTGAAATCCTTGACGAATCATTGATAGAAGCCAGCAAGGCCCAGAAATAAGCGGACATGTGTATTAGTCTGAGGCTGGGACCACTCCTGAAGAGCGCGAACCTTCTCCTCATCCACCTTTAATCCAGATGCAGATACTACAAAACCAAGAAAAATGGTAGATTCGGATGCAAAAGAACATTTCTTTAAATTGGCATATAATTTCTCTTTTCTAAGACAATCAAAAACCAATTTTAAATGACTAAGGTGATCATGCAAGTTCTTGCTATAGATTAATATATCGTCAAAGTATACAACGAAAATTTTCCTAAGTATCTTCTAAGGACATGGTTCATAAACCTCAAAAAAGTAGAATGAGCATTTGTTAACCCAAAAGGCATTACTACCATTCATATAAGCCATACTTAGTTTTAAAAGCCATTTTCAATTCATCCCCCTCTTTCATCCTAATTTGATGATGTCCACTTCTAAGGTCAATTTTAGAAAAAATACAAGCACCATGAAGTTCATCAAGCATATCATCTAAACGAGGAATAGGGTAACGATACTTAACCGTTATTTGGTTGATTGCGCGGCATTCAACACACATGCACCAGAAGCCATCCTTCTTTGGAACCAAGATGACAGGCACGGCACAGGGTGAGAGGCTTTCGTGAACAAAGCCCTTATCCATCAGCTCCGTGACTTGGCGTTGCAGCTCCTTTGTTTCCTCAGGATGCGCGATTAGGCAAGGCCGCGCCAGGGACGAAGTCAATCTGATGCTCAATCTCTCGAACAGGCGGCAATCCTTGTGGTAGTTCAATTGGAAGGACATCTAGATCATCCTGCAACAGAGCATAAATAGGTGCAGAAATATGACTCAAATCCACAACATTTAACAATACCTCTTTCATTACCATTAGGATGTGAGGTCGATGTGCATTTCAGGTGACGATCTCTTTTTGTGGTTGAGAGACTAGGGAGCGGCGGTCAACAGAGCCCTTGACCGAAGAATGGGAAGGAGGTGTTGATGCCGAGTGGGAAGGGGCTGGCGCCGAGGGTGATGTAGTGCAATTATCGATGACTCCTGGTGACATTGAGGACAATATGAAGGTTCCGTTCGATGGTCCCATCACTCGTGCAAGGGCCAAGAAGATTCAAATTACAACTAAAGCCTTTCTTGTCCGTCACCATGGAACTTTAGAGCAAGGGTTCAGGCCACCCTGGATCACTTGGCTCAAGGTTACACCACCAGCACAAGAAGTGAGCTTGCGTCCACACACGGAGCTCATGAAGACTCGTCAACACCCTCCATGACACAACCATGCTCGGCACCAACATGGATCACTCGAAGCCATCTCATGTCGAGTGGGCCAAGAAGATGTCGAGTGGATTGGAGGCCCATGTCGAGTACACTAGTAGTGTTGGGCCGAGTTACTTTAGTTAATTAATTAAGTTGTTATTTTATGAAATATAGATAAATAAGGTGGAATTAATTATATCTCTTCTAGATATAAACCTTGGCCACCAAGTTATTAAACATTTATCTTTATTAGGAAATATTTATCTTAGATTTATTTTATTTATCATTAGATATAATAGATCTATCCAAACCCCTTTCCTTTGCAAGGAAGGATTGGTTAGATCTCCCATAGCTTTTCTATATATTCATGTTTATGCACTTTGAATTAATCAGATTGAATAGAATTGGAGAAACCCTTTATGGATTAAGGGTTCTTCGATTATCAATCCCAAAAGCTATCTTGCTCTTGTGTTCCTTGTTACTTTCGGCCATCACCATCACAATCATCATCACCATAACCTTCGGCAACAATAAACCAAACACATCCCTAACCCCTAAACCGCTGCAAGAAACCGGACAGCAAGCTCTGGGTGCCGGCCGCTACTTGGCTCGCTCCCAGCGAGCGCGGAACCCAGCTTCGCAGGCGCAGGCGCTCGCACATCCCCGACATCGGCCGCGCTCTCGCTCCTGTACCCACCCGCGCCCGCAACCCCCTCGGCATCACCTCCTTCCCACTCGACGTCCACGCATCCCTCTTCCTCTTCACTAAAGGGCTCTGTAGAACGTCGTTCACTGGTCTCTCCACCTCAGAAAGAGACCGTCACATGGAATTCTCATCGACCTCATATTCTACTGGTAATGAAAGAGGTATTGCTTAATGTTGTAGATTTGAGTCATATTCCTGCACCTATTTCTGCTCTTCTGCAGGATTATTTAGATGTGCTTCCAGCTGACCTACCCCAAGGCTTGCCTCCTATTAGAGGTATTGAGCACCAGATTGACTTTGTGCCTGGGGCAGCCTTGCCTAATCGCGCCGCTTATAGAGCTAGTCTGGAGGAAACAAAGGAGCTCCAACGCCAAGTCAAGGAGTTGATGGATAAGGGCTTTGTACGAGAAAGCGTATCCCCTTGTGTCGTGCATGCCATTTTGGTTCCAAAGAAGGATGGCTCATGGCGCATGTGTGTTGATTGTCGCGCAATCAACCAAATAACGGTTAAGTATCGTCACCCAATTCCTCGTTTAGATGATATGCTTGATGAACTTCATGGTGCTTGTATTTTTTCTAAAATTGACCTTAGAAGTGGATATCATCAAATTAGGATGAAACAGGGAGATGAATGGAAAACGGCTTTTAAAACTAAGTATGGTTTATATGAATGGTTAGTAATGCCTTTTGGATTAACAAATGCACCTTCTACTTTTATGAGGCTTATGAACCATGTGCTTAGAAGACACTTAGGAAAATTTGTCATTGTCTATTTTGACGATATCTTAATCTATAGCAAGAATATGCATGATCACTTCAGTCACTTAAAATTGGTCTTTGATTGTCTTAGGAAAGAAAAGTTAT
The DNA here is from genome assembly GCA_963922045.1 of Persicaria maculosa. Lineage (NCBI taxonomy): Eukaryota > Viridiplantae > Streptophyta > Magnoliopsida > Caryophyllales > Polygonaceae > Persicaria > Persicaria maculosa. The sequence goes on from OY998254.1 coordinate 53,518,099, forward strand.
ATGCCAATTTAAAGAAGTGTTCTTTTGCATCCGAGTCTACCATTTTCCTTGGTTTTGTAGTGTCTGCATCTGGATTGAAGGTGGATGAGGAGAAGATTCGTGCTATTCAGGAGTGGGCTCAGCCGCATACACCCACTCATGTCCGCTCATTCTTGGGCCTTGCTGGATTTTATCGACGCTTTGTCAAGGATTTTAGCCTCATTGCCGCCCCCCTACATGAGCTGACTAAGAAAGATGTGACATTTCGCTAGACAGACTCGCATCAGAAGGCTTTCGACTCCCTCAAAGATCGCCTGACTCATGCCCCAGTGCTGCAGTTACCTGACTTTGCTCAACCATTTGAGCTCGAGTGTGACATTGAGGACAATATGAAGGTTCCGTTCGATGGTCCCATCACTCGTGCAAGGGCCAAGAAGATTCAGCAACTAAAGCCTTTCTTGTCCGTCACCATGGAACTTTAGAGCAAGGGTTCAGGCCACCCTGGATCACTTGGCTCAAGGTTACACCACCAACACAAGAAGTGAGCTTGCATCCACACACGGAGCTCATGAAGACTCGTCAACACCCTCCATGACACAACCATGCTCGGCACCAACATGGATCACTCGAAGCCATCTCATGTCGAGTGGGCCAAGAAGATGTCGAGTGGATTGGAGGCCCATGTCGAGTACACTAGTAGTGTTGGGCCGAGTTACTTTAGTTAATTAATTAAGTTGTTATTTTATGCAATATAGATAAATAAGGTGGAATTAATTATATCTCTTCTCTTATAAACCTTGGCCACCAAGTTATTAAACATTTATCTTTATTAGGAAATATTTATCTTAGATTTATTTTATTTATCTTTAGATATAATAGATCTATCCAAACCCCTTTCCTTTGCAAAGAAGGATTGGTTAGATCTCCCATAGCTTTTCTATATATTCATGTTTATGCACTTTGAATTAATCAGATTGAATAGAATTGGAGAAACCCTTTATGGATTAAGGGTTCTTCGATTATCAATCCCAAAAGCTATCTTGCTCTTGTGTTCCTTGTTACTTTCGGCCATCACCATCACAATCATCATCACCATAACCTTCGGCAATAATAAACCAAACACATCCCTAACCCCTAAACCGCTGCAAGAAACCGGACAGCAAGCTCTGGGTGCCGGCCGCTACTAGGCTCGCTCCCAGCGAGTGCGGAAGCCCACCTTCGCAGGCGTAGGCGCTCGCACATCCCCGATGATGCGGATCAAGATGGCCTTTTGTGGGTCAAACAATGATCTTGATCCAGGCGAGCTCTCAAGAACGATTCGAGGGCCATTGATAGCAAAGAGTGTCTCCCTCAAGAGGAAGAAGAAGGTGCCACCATGGATTGAAGAAAAGATATTTTATTTATTTAATTATTATTATTATTATTAGTTTTTATATTCTTTCCATATTTAGTTACTCCTATGTTAGTTGGAGCTATTTATGGAATGTCTTAATTTTAGTAATACTTAGTTAGGTGAATAAAAGGGAAAAGGAAAGTTTATCTCTTCTAGATATTTTCCTTGTCCACTAAGTAGGAACATTTATCTAGGATTTATTTATTAGTATTATTAGGATTTAATATTTATTTATCTAAGCCAAAACTCTATCTTTTGCAAAGATAGAATTGGCATGCTTTGTTATTTAAACCCTTTTCTATATTCAATAAAATTAGATTGGAATTATAATTGAGGAACCCTTTTAAGGATTAAAAGGTTCCCTCGATTCCCAATCCGAAAGCCTTCGCAATCAATTTATGTTCTTGCTCATCCGATACCAAACAAGATCTAAACACAATCCCAAACCACGCACAAAGGAGAAACCCATCCTGAGAAACCGTCGCTGGATCAGAGAAGCTGTCGCTGAGTCTGCCCAGAACAATCGCCACTGTCCGGGCCGCCCCGCGGCCAAGGGAGCCGCGTGGCGGCCCGGACAAGGAAATAAATATTAAATCCTAATAATACTAATAATACTAATAAATCTCCTAATAATACTAATAAATAAATCCTAGATAAATATTCCTACTTAGTGGACAAGGAAAATATCTAGAAGAGATAAACTTTCCTTTTCCCTTTTATTCACCTAACTAAGTATTACTAAAATTAAGACATTCCATAAATAGCTCTAACTAACATAGGAGTAACTAAATATGGAAAGAATATAAAAACTAATAATAATAATAATAATTAAATAAATAAAATATCTTTTCTTCAATCCATGGCGGCGCCTTCTTCTTCCTCTTGAGAGAGACACTCTTTGCTATCAATGGCCCTCGAATCGTTCTTGAGAGCTCGCCTGGATCAAGATCATTGTTTGACCCACAAAAGGCCATCTTGATCCGCATCAGTCACCCTTCTATGCCCCATCAAAACTACTCTGTTTTCGCTCAAATTTGTCCAAAACATGTTTATATTGTGTATAGATGATAATAGGAGCTTTTTGAGCGAAAAGATTTCCGTGATTTTTTCGAGGCAAAAGTGACCATATCGGCGTCACCCTTCTATGCCGCATCAAAACTACTACTACTACTACTATATTAAAAAACTACTCTGTACTGTGTGCTGTCCGTACAGGCGATTGGCGTTTCTTCGTACCCTCGTCTAGCTTGTGCCTCCGTCACCGGCTCACCCTCTCGGTGGCCGTGTCGGCGGTCGCCAAGTCATTGGTAGGAAGTCTAGTCCTTGTGCGAACCGAGCCCAGGGACAGATTATGATATCTAGGGTGGAGAATAACGCATCGAAGAGTAGCGAGAACAAAGAAAACCCTAATCTGGGCGAATCGAGTAAAGCTACATCGGAGCAAACTTCGACGGCTGGTGTGGCGGGCGAAGGAGCTGGAACCGTCCAAGACAAGATTGGTTCGGGTAATAGGGTTGGCTCGTCCTCTGAGGAGTCCATGAAGTTTGCCCATTCTTTTGCCCAAGCGTTTCGCCGGAGTTTTGCTTCTAATTTGGGATCTAAGTCGTCAATGCCTGCGCAGCCTAGTCGAGGGAACAAAGATATCTTAAATGCGGAAAATCTCACCTTTTTCCCTGATGTTCAGAAAGGCAAGTTGCAGATTAGGGAAGAGGATGTGAGGGAGTCGAGAAAGATCTAGGCTGCTACACTAATTGGGGTTATTGCGGGGAATCAGGTGCCTTATGATCAGATTAAGGAGATGGTGGAAAGCCAGTGGAAAGTTGATTGTCCGTCTATGTTTCAGAAGGCGAATGGTGTGTATGTTTTCAGGTTTGCTTCGGACAGTGATCTCTCCTGGGTTCTCAGCAATGGCCCCTGGATCCTTTAGGGATCGAAGCCGCTTCTGCTAAAGCGTTGGACTGTTGGTATACCCATTGCCTGGAGTTCGTTTGACAGGATACCCTGCTGGGTTTCTATTCCTGACCTCGACCCGACCCTATACACTAACACAAACCTAAGCAGGTTGGGGAGCTCCATTGGCAATCCGATATGTCTTGACGATAGAACTGCAAGAGGAGAACGCCTCTCTTATGCCCGTATGCTGATTGACGTTTCAGTGGAGGAAGCGAGCTTGAAGGAAGTGGAGATTGTGAACACTGATGGCTCCTCTTACTTGCAACAGATCAATTTTGAATGGTTACCACTTAAATGTGATATGTGTAAGCAATTTGGTCACTCTTTTGAGAATTGTGTGCAGCGCAGTATTGAAGGTGTCCCAAACCTGCCCAGAGAGGGGCGTAATGGGGTTGGTCGGTCTCACCCAACTCGTATAGGGTTTTCCAAACAGGGATCATGGGCTAGTAAACACAAAAGAAATGCAATTTGGGTCCCTGTGGGTATTTCTGAGCATACTGTGCAGCTGATCAAGGATATGCAGGATGGAATAACATTGAATTTGGTTGTTGATGGTATTTATGACAGAAATGCCTCTAAAGGTGTAGAGCGAGAGCCTATTTGTAGTGAAGAAGGCAAGGATAGCCTTAACACTGTGCGGGTCCCCTCCGTTGCTAATATGGGTGTCCATGACTTAAGTTGGAGTGCAGTTGTGAGCAAGGGCTCTAGGCATGCCGCCAATCCTCGTTCTGACAAGGGAAAGGGTGTGGAAATTGAGCATTCTATCATTTCTCCTTCTCCTTTTGCTGTTCTGGCTTTGTCTGAACAGGAGGTAGCTATTAGTAGTGGTACTGCAGCAAATGGTTACAACCGTGAGAGTAGCACTCACTCCAGTCATGTTGATGGATAAACTTCGTATAGCTGCGTTGAATATAGCGGGCATTAAAGACCCGGTTAAAAATAGTATTATTACTAAGTATTGTTTTGAAAATGATATAGGCCTTATAGGGCTACTGGAAACTAAACTCTTATTCAAGAATTTTGAGGGTGGCCGTCAACGTCTGATGCAGGACTGACGGATTTGTGTTAATGGTAGTTGTACTGAGAAGGGTCGTATTTGGCTCACCTGGAACCCAGCTATTTTCGAAGTGGATGTTGTGTGTATTCGTGAGCAGTATATTCATTGCAAGGTCAAATCTGTTGATGGTAAATTTGAATTTATGGCTACTGTCGTTTATGCGCATAACTCTAAAACTGATAGGGTGTCTTTGTGGGAGGACCTCTTTGGTTTTGCTGGTCAGATTGTGATCCCGTGGGTTGTCCTTGGGGATCTGAATTGCATCCTTTCTATTGAGGATAAATGGCCCCAACTGAAAGCGAGTCGAAAGGAGTTTTCTGAACTGGAAACAACTATGGATATATGTGGGTTGTCTGATCTTGCTTATTCAGGTGCTAGATTAACATGGAATAATAAACAGAAAGGGGATGGTAAGATGGAAATGAAACTGGATAGGGTCCTTGTTAATGACCGATGGTTGGAAGAGTTTGTAGACACAAAGGCTTTCTTCGATACTCCTGGCATCATGGATCACTCCCCGGCTGTTGTTAGAATCAGAAATGAGGGGCCTAAGAGGCGATACCCGTTTAAGTATAAAAACTTTTGGGGTAGAGAAGCTGAATTTGAGTCCTTGGTGCGTGCTACATGGATTGTGGACTGTGAGGGTTCTAGACAATATAAACTTATGAAAATGCTCCAAAGTGTGAAGGAAACTCTTAAACCCTGGGATAAATCCAGATTCCCTGAACTGCAAACACAAATTAAGCTGGACAAGGGGATTCTTCATGAGCTTCAACTACGCATGAGAACTGAGAAGCACAACACCTCGCTGGAGGATCAGATGGCTGCTGCAGAAGCAAATATCAGGCAAAATATGGCGAGGCTGATCAGTCTGACTTCTCAGAGGGCGAAGTTACATTGGCTTACCATGGGTGAACAGACCTCGTCCATGTTTTACCGTAGTGTGAAGGAGAGGCAATCGAGGAATGCTATCTCTATAATGTGTGACTCAAATGGTAATAAAATTGAATCAAAGGAGGCAATATGTGAGCATATATTACTGTTTTTCACAGAACTGTTGGTTTCCACCTCTCCTATCTATCAGCAGATTGATCTGGTTAGCGGCCCTGGATTTTATCTCCAACATTCTGGTGTGGTTTGCCAGCTTCCTAGCTATGATGAGATTAGAAGGACAATGTGGTCTATCGGAGCTAACAAATCCCCAGGACCGGACGGATTTGGTAGTCAATTTTTCAAGGACGCTTGGAAAATCGTTGGGGTGGATACTTGTGAAGCTGTTCGTGAAATCTTCAGGCATGGGAAACTTTTAAAGTAGACAAATGCCACTTTCATCTCTCTTGTCCCAAAGGTGCCTAACCCAACTCTAGTCAAAGACCTTCGTCCTATATCGTGTTGCAACACGATACTTAAAGTGGTGACTAAGATTGTAGGAAGTAGAATTAAAGGTATGCTGGGAGATATAATATCTGACAGTCAAGGAGCTTTTGTGCCGGGTCGGTCGTTGGCTCATAATAGTGCTATAGCTTCAGAAATTGTGAATGGCTACGGCTGTAAGCGTTCCTCTCCTAGATGTACTCTGAAAGTGGACCTTCAAAAGGCGTATGACTACCTCAACTGGGAATTTATTAAATCTGCCTTGGTCTATTTTGATTTCTTTATGCAGCTTGTGAATCTTATTATGGAGTGTATCACAACCTCTTCCTTCTCTATTCTCATCAATGGCTCTCCGAAGGGGTTTTTTCGTGGGAAACGAGGGCTGAGACAGGGTGACCCCCTCTCGCCCTATATTTTCGTGCTGTGTATGGAGATACTCAGCCGTATGTTACATCGAGCTGCTGCAACAGAGGGTTTCAGATTCCATCCTAGATGTAAGGACATGAATTTGGTTCACCTTGCATTTGCGGATGACCTTCTTATTTTTTGCTGTGGGGATATTCGCTCAGTCCGGATTCTAAATCACTGTCTGGATTCTTTCTTTGCTATGTCTGGTCTAAGAGCAAATCCGGATAAGAGTACAGTTTATATTGCTGGTTGTGTTGAGGAGAATGCTGTGCAGATTGCTCAGGAGCTTGGATTTACTCGGGGCACTTTTCCAGTCCGTTATCTTGGGACTTCACTCAGTTCTAGGAAAATTCTTGTACATGAATACAACCCGCTGTTTGACAAGATTGGTGCATATATACAATCGTGGACAGCTAGAAATCTCTCCTATGCGGGGAGATTGCAGCTTATAAAAGCTGTTTGTACTGGTGTGAACTCCTTTTGGAGCCAAGAGGTACTCTTCCCCAAGGGGGTTATTGAGAAAATTGAGGCAATGCTGAAAAGGTTCCTTTGGAGTGGGAATCTGAATGGGAAAAAATTTCTGGTTGCGTGAGAAGATGTGACTAAACCGCTTTCTGAGGGTGGCCTGGACATACGAGAGCTCCTTTCGTGGAACAAGTGTGTGTTTGCGAAGCTTTGGGGTGATATTGTGCTGCCAAAACCGAGCTTATGGAAATGATGGTGCCTCCAGATTCACCTTAATGGTGATCCTGCTAATGAGATCAGCCCGAAATGTGATGACTCATGGCTTTGGCAAACGGTTTTAGCCATTAGATCTGAACTTCATGAACAGCTCAGTGCTGTTGGAGGCTCTCCTCTTGAGCTGGAAAATTATACCAATGATAAAGGCAGCCTATCATGCTTGAAGATATATGAAATATTAAGAAGCAAAGGCCAAGAGGTCGACTGGGGTGGGCTGCTATGGGGGAGAGTTCAGAATAAAAAATGGGCTTTCATCACGTGGCTTGCGATGAAGAAGAGATTGCAAACTGGACGTATAACTAGGCACTGGCTAGGTGACGAGGCTGCCATCTGTCCTTTATGCCGAGATGCCAATGAAAGTGAGGGCCATCTCTGGTTTTGCTGTCCGGTGGTTTGCGAAGTTCAGTGTATTGTGTTTAGTTGGGCTGGAATGTCTTGCCAGTTCTCCTCCCTCGAGGAATGGCTCAGCTGGTTTGCCCGTGAGCCTACTAAGATCAGAAATTCGCGGTTGTTTCAACGCAAGCTGCTCGCTCTCCAATCTGTGGTGTACTTTACTTGGATTGCGAGAAACAGACAGGTCTTCCATGATCAAATGTTTGATGTTCACAAGTGTGCCTCGCTGATCATTGCTAGTTGTGACTCTCGTCTATCTGCTCTTTGCAAAGGCAAAGCGAGAGTTGGTAGGTGAGGGCACAGGGCATGAGATGCACGTTAGTAGTAGACTGAGATTGTTTTTGGGACGTTTATTTCTTGGGACCTGAGTTGGGGTTGCCCCGTTTGTTTCATGTGTTTGGTCGTTTTGTCTATAGTAGTGGGGAGTTAGTTGGTTTTGTTGGGAGGATAGCTTAATTGTATGTGGTTTTGTTGGTGATAGTTTTTTGGGGGCGGGTACAGAGGGGACTTTTGGTATAGTGGTATATCCCTTCTTACGTAAGACCCGTTGTTTGGTCTTACTTTTGTGTATTCTTCCTTTGGTTTCACCACCGTAGCTATATATTTACCGATTCAGATCAAAACTACTATATTTTCGCTCAAATTTGTCCCAAAATTGTTTATATTGTGTATAGATGATAATGAGAGCTTTTTGGGCGAAAAGCTTTCCGTGACTTTTTCGAGCCAAAACGGACCATATCGGCGTCACCCTTCTATGCCCCATCAAAACTACTCTATTTTCGCTCAAATTTGTCCCAAACATGTTTATATTGTGTATAGATGATAATGAAAGCTTCCCCCCTCTTTCTCTTCTTTCTCTCCTTGTCTTCATTTCCTCCACCCACCCCAATTTAATTGTCTGTTTGCTGTAAAGCAAATTTTTTGGTGGGTGTATCTATTAAATCCTCATTAAATGTTTGAATTTAGTGTTTTGTTCGAAGATTTGGTGAGGATTTTTTCAGATCTGGGCGGACGTTCAACACATTCAACTTTTGGTCCTCAGATCTAGGTGGCGGGTCTGGTTTTCGCTTTGTGGCTCAGATCTTGCGTTTCCTGGCCATATTTTGGTCGAAGGGGAGTCTCCTTGCCGGTTTCGGCTCGGATATGTGGATTTGGGGGCGGGTTCTACCTCTCCTCCTAGTGTCGCATAGCGGTTCCCTCAGATCTGCGCGTTGGGTGGCGGCACTGCTTGTGGGGGTGTCGGGGTTCGGTCTCCTGGGCTCGGTTTCGTCTGGTGTACCGGGGTTACCTGTCGCGACTGGATCTGACGCCGTCTGATAGCTGAGGGCTGGTGGCGTTGCAGGTCGGCGGTGGGTCTCTCGTGTGTCGCCGGGAACTGTGTCGCTCAGATCTGGCCTGAGTTCTTCTAGATCTGGCGGCTAGGTGCTTGATTCTGGCCTCCCTTGGCTGGTGCGTGCTGGGTTTTCGACCTGTGGTGTGGTATGTGGGCTGGACGGGTGCTCAATCGCTGTGGTGCGATGTGAGTCCGTTGTGATTGGACGTGGTGTGTTGGCGTCCCGGCTTCCAAGTCGTCTGGGAGGTTCCGTCCGGTCTGTGTGTTTCCCCTGGTGTCGTCTTCTCCGGCGTCTTGTGTTTGTGGTTTATTGTCCGCCGTCTCCATTGAGCTCGGGGCGCCACTGGTCTCTGCCAACCCCCATGTTCCTTTGCTTCCTATCTTTCTCTTTGTGCTGAACTCTGGCAGCGTTGGGGTGGGTTATGGTGGTTTGATTGGTGGTGGTTTTTATCGGGTTTGGTGGTGGTGCGTCGGGTAGCTGGTTGTTGCTTTAGGTGCTGTTGTTTGGAGGCTTGCGCCGTCTGCCATGCTGGACTGTTGGGGCTCTGGTGGGGGTATGTGGTGGTGGCATGGCTGTCTCTTATCTTGCCTCCGGCGAGTTTTATTTAATCCGGGCTGAACTCGTCTCTCCGGAGGCTCTGGTCGAAGTTGCTGTGCCGTTGCCGGTGTCCGTCAGGGGCGCTGCGTCTTGCTTTGCTGGTGTGGGGAGTGGGCTGATGTCATTGGCGTGTTGTTGGTGGGGACCGGTTTCCCAGCTTTACATTACAGAACGCTTATTTGTTTTTTGTTTTGTTTGGTTGGGGTTGACCGGATTTTGAGTGTTTGACTGGCCTTTGTGGGACCCGTGAGGTGACATGTATATTTCGGTGGAAGAGTTTTTTGAGCAGTGTTTTACCGAGTGTTTCGGGTGTTGTTAGAATCTTGTGGTTAGAAGTATGTGGCAAGGCTTTTGAGGGTGATGTATTTTTACCGTAAGACCCTCTGTTTGGTCTTACGTATTTTGTTACTACCTGGCTTTTCGCCACCCATCTATATATTTACCAGTTCAGATGATAATGAAAGCTTTTTGGGCGAAAAGCTTTCCGTGAATTTTCGTGCCAAAAGTGACCATATCGGGTCACCCTTCTATGCCACATCAAAACTACTCTGTTTTCGCTCAAATTTCTCCAAAACATGTTTATATTGTGTATAGATGATAATGGAAGCTTTTTGGGCGAAAAGCTTTCCGTGACTTTTTCGAGCCAAAAGTGACCATATCGGCGTCACCCTTCTATGCCCCATCAAAACTACTCTGTTTTCGCTCAAATTTGTCCAAAACATGGTTATATGTGTATAGATGATAATGAGAGCTTTTTGGGCGAAAAGCTTTCTGTGACTTTTTCGAGCAAAAAGTGACCATATCGGCGTCACCCTTCTATGCCCCATCAAAACTACTCTATTTTCGCTCAAATTTGTCCCAAACATGTTTATATTGTGTATAGATGATAATGAAAGCTTTTTTTGTGCGAAAAGCTTTCCGTGATTTTTCGTGCCAAAAGTGACCATATCGGCGTCACCCTTCTATGCCCCATCAAAACTACTCTGTTTTCGCTGAAATTTGTCCAAAACATGTTTATATTGTGTATAGATGATAATGGGAGCTTTTTGGGCGAAAAGCTTTCCGTGACTTTTTCGAGCCAAAAGTGGCCATATCGGCGTTACCCTTCTATGCCCCATCAAAACTACTCTATTTTCGCTCAAATTTGTCCAAAACATGTTTATATTGTGTGTAGATGATAATGAGAGCTTTTTGGGCGAAAAGATTTCCGTGACTTTTTCGTGCAAAAAGTGACCATATCGGCGTAACCCTTCTATGCCCCATCAAAACTACTCTATTTTCGCTCAAATTTGTCCCAAACATGTTTATCTTGTGTGTAGATGATAATGGGAGCTTTTTGGGTGAAAATCTTTCTGTGACTTTTTCGAGCCAAAAGTGACCATATCGGCGTCACCCTTCTATGCCCCACCAAAACTACTCTTTCGCTCAAATTTGCCCAAAACATGTTTATATTGTGTATAGATAATAATGGGAGCTTTTTGGTCGAAAAGCTTTCCGTGACTTTTTCGAGCCAAAAGTGACCATATTGGCGTCAACCTTTTATGCCCCATCAAAACTACTTTGTTTTCGCTCAAATTTGTCCCAAATATGTTTATATTGTGTATAGATGATAATGTGAGCTTTTTGGGCTAAAAGCTTTCCGTGACTTTTTCGAGCAAAAAGTGACCATATCGGCGTCACCCTTGTATGCCACACCGGAACTACTCTGTTTTGCTCAAATTTATCCAAAACATGTTTATATTGTGTATAGATAATAATGGGAGCTTTTTGGGCGAAAAACTTTCCGTGACTTTTTCGAGCCAAAAGTGACCATATCGGCGTCACCCTTCTATGTCCCATCAAAACTACTCTGTTTTCGGTCAAATTTGTCCCAAACATCTTTATATTGTGTATAGATGATAATGAGAGCTTTTTGGGCGAAAAGCTTTCCGTGACTTTTTCGAGGCAAAAGTGACCATATCGGCGTCACCCTTCTATGCCCCATCAAAACTACTCTATTTTCGCTCAAATTTTTCCAAAACATGTTTATATTGTGTATAGATGATAATGAAAGCTTTTTGGTCGAAAAGCTTTCCGTGATTTTTCGTGCCAAAAGTGACCATATCGGCATCACCCTTCTATGCCCCATCAAAACTACTCTGTTTTTGCTCAAATTTGTCCAAAACATGTTTATATTGTGTATAGACAATAATGGGAGCTTTTTGGGCGAAAAGCTTTCCGTGACTTTTTCGAGCCAAAAGTGACCATATCGGCGTCACCTTTCTATGCCCTATCAAAACTACTCTGTTTTCGCTCAAATTTGTCCAAAACATGTGATGGAGAACCATCCCAAGAACCACCCGATGCACCTCATTTCGGAGATGGAGATGGACCTATCACAAGATCATAAGCTAAGAAGATAAGAGAGGAACTTAACGCTTTCATCATCCACCATATGAAGTTGGTGCTACCAAAGGATCCCGAGGATGACATCATCACATTGCTTGAAACCGCACCATTCTCGGGTTCGAATAAGAGTGATTCAGCCAGCACCCATATTTAGCCTTTCATTTGCTTGCTTGTTTTGGACTTAGAGCTTTGGGCCTTTGTTTGGGTTTAGTTGGACTTGTTGAGACCTTGTGTTTTTGGGCCTTTGCTTTTCGGCTGATTTTCTCTCCTATTTAAGGCTTGTAAACTCTCATTTGAAGGGACTTTGAATCTTGTTAATGAAAACCTAGTTGGTTTCACTCTCCAAAGGTGAGAGCTTCATGCCTTGTGTACATGTGTGTTGCATCTAGTTCGGTTGTACTTGGTCTTGTCAATTTCCCGAAGATTGGTGATTCCGAGATGAGCACGAACCTCCTCCTTGTGCTTCCATGGCCAGCCATGGTTGTGTAAGGTTGTATAGGGTTGGTTTTGGTGTCATTCAAGTTGGTTCTTGGTGCATTGTCCCAATGGGTCTTCTTGTTGTTCATCAAGGTTGATTCCTCCTATCTTTCCCTTTCATTTCCCTTTGTTTTATTCTGTTTTTCCTTTTCATTTGGTCAAGCCTTGCTCCCAAGGTGTAATCCCCCTTTGCTGCATTTTTCTTGTCTCACTTGATCCATTTCTTTGTGTTCTTGTGAGTCCGAGTCCACAACGTCAAGAAGGTCGGGAAAACAGCGGCTAACCCCGCATCAAATTGGCATCAGAGCATAGGTTCACTTGGCGTTGTTTGAAACAAGAACGATCAAGCCAAGAATCACTTTCTCTTGGTAAGTCTTACAAGAAATTCCTTGTTCAATGTCTTGATCTTATTCTATTGTGTTGATTTTGTGGTATTGGCGCTTGTGCATGCAATTTTTCATTTTCGGCCACCCTACCACCACCACTGCCCCCATCTCAGCCCCCAGTTGTTCATTTGTGCTTCCTCAAGAAGCTTGTCCTTGGAAATTCCACAAAAGATTAAAAAAAAAAAATCAGATCTTGTGTTCCCCAAAAAGCTGTCCACATTTAATGTTTCTCCAAAAAGTTGTCTCTTTTGTGCTTTTCCAAGAAGCATTGACATTTGGTTATCTTTTCAGATTTTATTAGTTACCTTTTCATATTTGTGGAGAGAGAGTGTTAAAAACCGAAATTAAAAAAAAAATCAAATTCGGTTTTTCTGGAAAAAAAAAAAGAAAAAGAAAAAGAGTGACATCTTATGCATCTTATGCATGTGTGTTGAAGTGTTTTAGTTGATATTCATACTATAACATTTGCACTCATCTTAGTGTTGCTTGGAAAAACAAAGCAAGGCTTATTTGGCTTGTTGTGCTTGCTTGTTGAAATCAAACCTTGTTTGCATTGTGTTAGCTTGCTCATTGTGTTGGAAACCTATTCATTGAACACATTGCATCCACCCTTCGCAGCCACTACCTACTGAATTTCGAGCCTAAATTGCACCCCCTTTTGCATATTTGAGCGTCATTGCACGATATTGATACATGAGAATAAGATAAGGGGTCGAACCTTGTAAAACTTGGTAAAACACTTATTCTTAGTAAAAAAAAGAGCTCATTGTGTCGATCGTTCATAATTGTTTCGGGTGTTTGTTTAGCCATAATTCTATTCATTGAGTCTCTAGCCGCACCTAGAATCTGCGTGTTTGGTATTAAGATCAGCCCTTGTTGTCGTTGTGCTCTATAAAGTTTGCTAATCTTGTGGTTGATTATTGACTCTACCAAGGAAAATTTGAAGCTCGATTGCAACACTCGGAGAGGAGTGAAACACTTGTGAGGCTGATTTTTGCTTTCACTAACCTAACAAGTTTGTTAGTGTACTTGAGAATGTCTAACGCAGATCCTCCACCTTCGGACCATTCTAATGGAAGCGGGTCCGAGCCAATATCCCCGGAGTTGTTCAACATGCTTAAAATCATGGCGGACAACATTGGCCAGCTCACGGCTCGAATGGTGGCTTTGGAGACTCGTACACCACCCCAACATGTGCCAAACGAGCCCCACCAAGAGCGGGAGCAACCCTTCACCACCCCGCCAATTGGCCCTCAACAAGGCCCGGTTCCCCCACGAGAAGGTAGACGTTTTGGTCCTAACAATGATCCGCCTTTACATGATTATCGCAGGCCTCCAAGAAGGCAATATGGCTACTTCGAAGAGCAAGAGGAGGATTGGGAACCACCCCAAGGCCCTGGATACCAACAACGGAGAGCTCGTGAACAAAAGCAAGATGGAATAGGCAAAATAAAGGTCAAAATTCCAGCTTTTGAAGGGAAGTGTGATGCCGACCTTTATTTGGATTGGGAGACAAAAATTGAACAAATTTGGAGCTGCCATAATTTCCCGGAGGAGAAAAAGGTACAACTCGCAGCCCTTGAATTTACCGGTTATGCACTAATTTGGTGGGATACTCTTGTGAAAGAAAGGAGGCGAGTTCTAGATCCAGCCGTGGTCACTTGGGACCAAATGAAGGCCTTGATGAGGTCTCGATTACACCACACTCGGGAGATAAGACAAAGGCTGGAAAATTTGAAGCAAGGCTCCATGAGTGCGGAGGAAACATACAATGCCATGCAAGTGGCAATGGTAAGAGCCAATGTGGTTGAGGACGATGAAGCCACAACGGTGAGGTACCTAAGAGTTCTCAACCCTTCCCTAGCTAACGAAGTAGATTGCTATCCTTATGAGTCCATGACAAATTTGCTACACCTAGCAATCAAAGTGGAAAGAAAGCTCAAAGCTAGGAATCAAGGAGGAAGGACCTCGAATGGCTACCCTACTACCTCATGGAAGGCACCAACTCAAAGCCGAGGATACCAGCCCTATGGGAGGGAAGCGGTGCAAGGAAAAGAAAAGGGAGTCAACTTCAATCATCAAGGAGAGCAAGGTGGTCATCGCAAAGGCTACCCTACAAATGCACCTTCATCATCATTTCGGCCATCTAATGGGGTTTCTGCAGCCCCACAAGGGAGTAACTCTAACCCCTCTTCTAGAACTAGAGATATTGTGTACTTTAAGTGTCAAGGAAGAGGTCATATGATGAAAGATTGTCCTAACAAGAAAACTCTCATGATTAATCATTTAGCGCAATATGAATCTGAATCTGATTGTGATGATAATGTTGTGTGTGATGATGACGTGAATTTGCATGCTTGTGATGATAATAATGATGATGGGATTGAGTTTGAACATGGTGAATCTTTGATTGTTAGAAGAGCTTTACATGCTATGCCTTCATGTGATGATAACCAAAGAGAAAACTTGTTCCATACTCGTTGTATCGTTAAGAAAAAGGTGTGCAACATGATAATAGATGGAGAAAGTTGTTGTAATCTTGCTAGCATTGAAATGGTTCAAAAATTACAACTTCCAACATTAAGTCACCCTAGACCCTACAAATTACATTGGATGAATGATTATGGTGAATTGAAAGTGAACAAGCAAGTTAAGGTTGCCATAACACTAGGACATTATGAGGATAGTGTTTTATGTGATGTAGTGCCTATGCAAGCTTGTCATATTCTTTTGGGTCGTCCATGGCAATATGGTAGGAAGGTCATTCATGATGGTTTAACTAATCGTCATTCTTTTGTGTTTAAGGGGAAGAATGTTGTCCTCATGCCCATGACCCCAACCCAAGTTGCCGATGAGTATGAGAAGAAACGGGGAAAGGGGGAGAAGAAAGGGAGGGAGGAAACTGAGTGTCCGCAACCCACTACCACACCACACCCATCATCGTCTAGTGAGGATGGCCAACCTAAGGGAGTGTGGGAGAATAAGGGAGTTCTTCTAGCCTCAAAGCAAGACCTTAAGGAATTCCTTGACCCCGAAACCACTCTTATGTTGTTATGTAAGGAGCTTGCTTTGTTGAGTGATGATCTTAAGGCTACCCTACCTAAGAGGATTTTGGGGCTACTTGAGGAGTTTAAGGATGTGTTTCCCAAGGAGATTCCAGCCGGTCTACCGCCTATTAGAGGCATTGAGCACCAAATAGACCTTGTTCCGGGAGCCACCTTACCTAACCGGCCAGCCTATAGGATGAACCCTAAGGAAACCCAAGAGATCCAATCCCAAGTGCAAGAGTTGTTGGATAAGGGTTATGTGAGGGAGAGCCTTAGTCCATGTGTTGCTCCCGTACTTCTAGTGCCAAAGAAGGATGGTTCGTGGAGGATGTGTGTGGATTGTCGAGCCATCAACAACATCACAGTGAAGTACTGCCACCCAATACCCCGCTTAGATGACATGTTAGACGAGTTACATGGAGCCACTACCTTTTCTAAGATTGATCTAAAGAGTAGGTACCATCAAATTCGTATGAGGGAGGGGGATGAGTGGAAAACAGCCTTTAAGACCAAGTTCGGTCTTTATGAGTGGTTGTTATGCCCTTTGGGCTTACCAACGCCCCTAGTACTTTCATGCGTCTTATGAATCATGTTCTTAGGCATTTCATAGGGAAATTTGTTGTGGTTTATTTTGATGATATACTTGTGTATAGTAGATCCCTAGAAGAGCATGAGTTATATTTAAGAGAAGTGCTATCTACTCTTCGTAATGAGCACCTTTATGCTAATTTGGATAAATGTGAGCTTTGCACTAATTGTGTTACTTTTCTTGGTTTTGTGATCAGCTCACATAGATTGAAGGTGGACGAGAGCAAGATCAAAGCGATCCAAGAATGGCCTACTCCTACATCAATTGGCCATATTCGGAGCTTCCTTGGATTAGCTAGCTTCTATCGCCGGTTCGTGAAGGATTTCAGCACCATTGCAGCCCCTCTAACCGAGATCACCAAGAAGCATCACCCATTCACATGGGAAAAGTCCCAAGAGAAGGCGTTCAACGCCCTAAAGGAGCATCTCACGCAGGCCCCGGTCTTAGCACTTCCGGATTTCAACCGGCCCTTCGAAGTGGAGTGTGATGCATCGGGCATAGGCATTGGTGGAGTTCTCATGCAAGAAGGTAAGCCCATTGCCTATTTTTCAGAAAAATTGAAAGGAGCTTGTCTTAATTACTCTACTTATGATAAAGAGTTGTATGCATTATTTAGAGTTCTTAAGACATGGCAACATTATCTTTGGCCTAGGGAATTTATTTTGCACACTGATCATGAGTCCTTAAAGCATTTTAAGAGCCAAGACAAGTTGGATAGGAGGCATGGTCGTTGGATGGAGTTTATAGAAACATTCCCTTATGTCATTAAGTATAAGAAAGGAAAAGATAATGTTGTGGCAGATGCCCTTTCGAGGAGATACATGTTGTTGTCTACATTAGACTTAAGGATTTTAGGCTTTGCATATATTAAGGAGCTTTATGTAGATGACCCTGATTTTGGACAGATTTACAATCATTGTGTGGCTAAAGGATCCTTAGATAAGTACTACTTGTTTGATGGATTTCTTTTCAAGATTGATAAGGTTTGCATTCCCCGTTGTTCACTTAGACTCTTGTTGGTTGAGGAAGCCCATAGAGGCGGATTGATGGGCCATTTTGGGAGGGATAAGACCTATCATATGCTACACACACATTTCTTTTGGCCTCGCATGCTTCGAGACGTAGAACATTTGGTTAAGAGATGTATTGATTGTTTGAAGGCTAAGTCTAGGTTACAACCCCACGGCTTGTATTGTCCATTACCCATTCCTACAGCCCCTTGGGAGGACATATCCATGGACTTTATTGTTGGGTTACCTAGAACTAAGAAGGGGAGGGATTCGATCTTTGTGGTTGTTGATCGTTTCTCTAAGATGGCTCACTTTATCGCTTGCCATAAGACCGATGATGCCTCTAATGTAGCTAACCTTTTCTTTAGAGAGATTGTTAGGCTTCATGGAGTACCTAAGACTATAGTGAGCGATCGGGATGTGAAATTTCTTAGCCACTTTTGGAGGACTCTTTGGGGTAAAATAGGGACGAAGTTGCTGTTTTCCACCTCTAGTCACCCACAAACCGATGGGCAAACGGAGGTAACCAATAGGACCCTTACTACCATCCTTAGAGCCATCATTAGGAACAATTTGAGGTTGTGGGAGGATGCTTTGCCTAATGTGGAGTTTGCTTATAACCGGACTGTGCATTCATCGACTAAGCTTACACCATTTGAGTGTGTTTATGGTAGTAACCCACTAACCCCTTTAGATCTTACCCCATGTTCCATGAGGGAGAAAGAAGACTTTGATGCAGGAAAACAGGTGGAATTCATTCGGGAGTTTCATGAGCGTACTCGTGTCCGGCTAATTCAAAAGGCCGAAGAGAATACCAAACGAGCCAACAAGGGGCGTCGCAAGATGATTTTCCAGCCCGGCGATCTAGTTTGGGTGCATTTGCGAAAAGAGCGATTTGCAAAAAAGCGTAAGTCTAAGCTCGCTCCTCGAGGAGATGGTCCATTCAAGGTATTGCAACGATTCGGGGATAATGCCTACAAGATTGACCTACCGGGTGACTATGGAGTTACTACAACATTCAATGTCGCCGATCTCACCCCCTACCTAGATGAGGATAAAGACATGTATTCGAGGTCGAATCCTTTCCAAGAAGGGGAGAATGATGGAGAACCATCCCAAGAACCACCCGATGCACCTCATTTCGGAGATGGTGATGGACCTATCACAAGATCACAAGCTAAGAAGATAAGAGAGGAACTTAACGCTTTCATCATCCACCATATGAAGTTGGTGCTACCAAAGGAGCCCGAGGATGACATCATCACATTGCTTGAAACCGCACCATTCTCGGGTTCGAATAAGAGTGATTCAGCCACCACCCATATTTAGCCTTTCATTTGCTTGCTTGTTTTGGACTTGGAGCTTTGGGCCTTTGTTTGGGTTTAGTTGGACTTGTTGAGACCTAGTTGGTTTCACTCTCCAAAGGTGAGAGCTTCATGCCTTGTGTGCATGTGTGTTGCATCTAGTTCGGTTGTACTTGGTCTTGTCAATTTCCCGAAGATTGGTGATTCCGAGATGAGCACGAACCTCCTCCTTGTGCTTCCATGGCCAGCCATGGTTGTGTAAGGTTGTATAGGGTTGGTTTTGGTGTCATTCAAGTTGGTTCTTGGTGCATTGTCCCAATGGGTCTTCTTGTTGTTCATCAAGGTTGATTCCTCCTATCTTTCCCTTTCATTTCCCTTTGTTTTATTCTGTTTTTCCTTTTCATTTGGTCAAGCCTTGCTCCCAAGGTGTAATCCCCCTTTGCTGCGTTTTTCTTGTCTCACTTGTGCCATTTCTTTGTGTTCTTGTGAGTCCGAGTCCACAACGTCAAGAAGGTCGGGAAAACAGCGGCTAACCCCGCATCAACATGTTTATATTGTGTATAGATGATAATGAGAGCTTTTTGGGCGAAAAGCTTTCCATGACTTTTTAAAGGAAAAAGTGACCATATCGGCGTCACCCTTCTATGCCCCATCAAAACTACTCTATTTTCATTCAAATTTGTCCCAAACATGTTTATATTGTGTATAGATGATAATGGCAGCTTTTTGGGCAAAAATCTTTCCGTGACTTTTTCGAGCCAAAAGTAACCATATCGGCGTCACCCTTCTATGCCCCACCAAAACTACTCTATTTTCGCTCAAATTTATCCAAAACATGTTTATATTGTGTATAGATAATAATGAGAGCTTTTTGGGCGAAAAGTTTTTCGTGACTTTTTCCAGCCAAAAGTGACCATATCGGCTTTACCCTTCTATGTCCCATCAAAACTACTCTGTTTTAGCTTAAATTTGTACCAAACATGTATATACTGTGTATAGATGATAATGGGAGCTTTGTGGGCGAAAAGCTTTCTGTGATTTTTCGTGCAAAGGTGTCCATATCGGCGTCACCCTTCTATGCCCCATCAAAACTACTCTGTTTTCGCTCAAATTTGTCCAAAACATGTTTATGTTGTCTGAAAAGGTAAATATATAGATAGAGGCGAAACCCAAAGAGTAACATAAAGTAAGACCATACCAGGGGTCTTACGGAAAAAAGTGACACTACCCGCAAAAGTCATACCCGCAAATTACTACCGCAGACACCCTACCCCACACACTAAAAGATGAAGAAAGAAGCACTAGAACTAATCCACTCCGCCCCACATCCAAGTCCATACCAGGGCAAGCATAGTTTTTTAGGCTCATGATAGCTTGCCGATTTGGGGATGTGGAACAAAACAAAAAAAGGAGTGCTCCGCTCACACCAAAAGCGCCAACCACTCCTACAAAGGATTTAACAGCACTCAGGTTCACTACCCACAAAGTATTTCACGCATCCATAAAATCACACTCAAAAGTATCCCTATCAAACTTTGACCCCACAACTAGTCAACCTACCCAAAAACCAAATAAAATAATGCAAATGAGAAATACTCATCTGCAAAATCAAATAAAGTTGCTGAGTAGATCCATAGAGGGGTCAAAGACACGCCAAGAGAGGGCCCACTACCACACAAAGTTGCTGAGAGTAGAAACACACTCTACGTCAGCCGACATTCACGCCAAGAAGCCCCACGCGCTGCCCAATGGAGTAAATACACACCCCGTCATCCCCAACCTCAAGACGTTGCAGCACGGATTGCGCCACCAGCAAAGCACTCACTACTACAATTAAAGCTTATTGTAACACTTCATTGCAGCGGTTTTCTATTGCAACGATTTTTTTATCTAATGAAGCGGTTTTGATTTGGTATGTTAATGGAGTAGCTACTGTGGCGGTTTTAAATCCTATTGTGGCGGTTTTTAAAACACTTTTTTTTACTACCTAATGTGGCGGTTTTTAAAAGGCTATTGTAGCAGTAGACTTGTCAATTGAAGCGGTTTATCAGAACCATTAAAAATAATCTAATGAAACGGTTCAATCCACGCTTAAAACAATTTCAGATCTAACTCTAACCTAAATCATTTTTCCCCATTTCCAGAGAGACCTAGCGAGTAGCGAAGGGTTCAAGGTTGTCTTCTCCAGCCGCTCTTCCGCCGAGTCAATCCCTCCAGCCACCTTTGCCGTCGCGGCCGTGTCTGTCTTCCATCGGCCATCTTCGCCGTCTCCAAACTCAGTGCAGCATCCGAAAGTCCTCACTCTCAAAGAGGCGAACCTTGTCCCTGCTCTTTGTCGAATGTCAGTAAGTTTTCTCTTCCTTTTTTCTTTATCAAGTAGCCATCGTTTAGAATTTCTAATTCCACCTTTTCTACTCAAATTGGAGTCAAACTGTTACAGATCTCTCGGAGTTGCCTACTCGAATTCCTGATAATCGATTCAGGTAAGCAAGAGCTACTCCTCATCTCCCTTATTCTCTACCGACGACCTCAGAGTCATTCTGAAACTGGTTCATTTAGATTTAGAATAATTCTGTTGTGAATTTGCTGACTTCCTTTTTACTTCCTGTTGTGAATTTGTCACTGATTTTGTTGCTCTTTAGGTTAAAACTGAACTGTATTTGATTTAGGGTTCTTGATTTAAGATGTGAATTTAGGGTTATTGATACAGGGTTGATATTGGTTTATTTTATTTGATTTAGGTTGAAATTGGTTTATGATATTTGATTTAGGCTACTTGATGTTCAAGTATTAGTGTATCACTTGAATCCAATTCCACATCTCTGATCAATTAACACACTGGTCTTTTGTCCCATACGGCTCTGCATCTGAGGTCTTAACTATGCTAGCTGTAGCTGGTGTGAGGTCGTGGATGCATTGTAATGTGTCTATTGCTCCAAACCATCTTCTACATCATAGCCTGATAGCCTCTTTATTACTATGATTTGACTAACTCCCTTGAGCAAGCACAAACCTCACTGAATTGAGTTACTTTTAGTTCATTTTGATTTGAAACATTATGAATGTGCTTTAAGATTCCTCCATTTTAAGGTCCTTATGTTTTAACATTTTGGATAGACATTAAGTTGAAAAATCATTGATGTTTATAAAGAAATGTTATCAAAGGCTTTTATGACTATCATAGTGCTCTCTTTGATGTTCTAGCTGCCTATTCATTATTGGTGTCCTCTGAAATGTGTATCTTGTTGGAATTTGTTTTCATAAATCCTTTCATTATTACATTTTTCCTTTACATTGTGGTTATCTACATGGCAGCTAATGAAATGCTTTTTCTTTCTGTGTGTGGTTAATGAAATGCTTTGGCACTCCTCTAATGAAATAAGTTATGACTGTTAATTACTTTTCCTTTTTAAAACTCTATTAGTGTTTGGTGAGATTTAGATTTGTAATACCGTGGGTCTTTCAGCTTATGTGTCTTCTGCCCCACCGAAAGATAAAGTTTGCTTCATCTGTAGGATTGTCATGGCATAACAAACAACATATGTAGTTTTTAGAGTTATGCTATTCCTTGTATTTAACCAAAAAAAGGGGAGGGGGGGGAGTGATATTAAGTCAGCATCTGAATCAGCATCTTGGCTACC
Organism: Persicaria maculosa; assembly: GCA_963922045.1. Classification (NCBI taxonomy): domain Eukaryota; kingdom Viridiplantae; phylum Streptophyta; class Magnoliopsida; order Caryophyllales; family Polygonaceae; genus Persicaria; species Persicaria maculosa. The sequence goes on from OY998254.1 coordinate 53,540,170, forward strand.
ACACATTACCTGGAAAGCACCTGTGTTCTCCTCTGCACACCACTAAACTGACTGGTTATGTACATGGCTGCTCTCTATCTTTTCGTTCTTCTGTCCTACACCCATTATATTTGGCATAAATATATCGATGGTTTATTTTATTTCCCATCTTTGCATAAGTCAGATTCATGCGGGGATGCAGTTATAAATGATAGCAAGAATAGCATATATGTGTCCTTTGTGCTAAAATTTTAAGCTTAGGTTTCAAGTTAATTATTTCATGTCCCTCCTCTGATTCTAGTTTGATTTGATGGCCACTTTTTTGATGACATTATTTTTAGCCTTTCGTTTGGGAGCAGTCGTTTTATGTTTAGAATCCTCCGTTGACACCTCTTCCTCCATGTTTTTACTTATGGAGATGTGCATACATGTGGCTTTACGTAGTGTTGTAGTCATGATTGCAAGATAGCATTTGAAACTGATGTTATTCTCAAAAGGAATCTCTTATACCGTCGATGATATATTTTATCTGTGGAGTTGTGCATACATGTCTTTACCCTGAGTACATACATGTGGAGTTGTGCATACATGTGAACTGATGGTATATTTTATCTATTGATGAATATATTTCCTTTTGTTTTTTTAGGCAACAACTTCCTTATATATTGTTTGCTCATTATATATAATTACTATGGTATATTTTATCTATCATGTCATTCTGAGTTAAATTCATTAGCCTCATCCGAATTTAACTTTACATTTATCTTATAAAAATATTCAGCTATCATAAATGCCACCAATCTAATTAATTGATCTCCGCTGATAGATTGTCGTTCCACATTGACATTATTGAAAAGTGATTGATAATTTGACGATGTGGTTTATTTCCATGCAGGATTGACTAATCATGAGTGCATAAATCTGTCATTCACTTCAATCACCGACAGTGGTCTGAATCAGTTGTCCAGGTTGTCTCGCCTTAGATCACTTAATCTGGATACTCGTCACATCACTGACAGTGCACTGGCAGCTCTTACCAGTAAGTATTTTTTGTTAACCTGGTGTCTTAATTTTGATTAATTCTCCTATGGCATGGTAATTCATATCTTCCTTTCCGAGCAATAGTCCCCGTGAATATGATCGGAGCCAGACAGCCAGTAGCTCTCAATCCACTCAACCTTTTCCTCTTTCTCTACCAACATTTCTCCCTTAAAACTTACTCCATTACATTTTTCATTTCCCACTGCCTCATTTACTTCCAATACTCATCAGCCCCTAAAGAATGCGTTTGATCAGCTAAATGGACAATGAATTGTCAAGCAATCATAAGAGAACTCCTCTAACAGAATTATGTGTTTTTTAGGTTTGACTGGGTTAACTCATCTGGATCTTTTTGGAGCTCATGTCACTGATGCTGGAATGGACCATGAATTTCACATTGAGCATGGATACAGCCGCAAAGCCATCTGAAAATACAGACCAAGAATTGCCTAAGAAATTGAAGAGCTTTGATGGCCGCGCCTAAGATCGCCTAAGAAATAGAAGAGAAGGCCATGAAGGACCTTAAACGCTTCTATAGCAACGTGAAGCTGGTAATAAACATTTTTTTTAACTTTGAGAAATAAATTTTAACTTTACATTTGTATTCACATTTGAATAAATTTGAGTTTTTTTTTTGGTGTCCATTGGCCACCTCAAATTGTGTAACTTATACTTTGTAATGTCCTCCAATGTGTGTAATGTGTATATTGATATTTTAGGACTTACAATGCTAGAGACTCCGAGTAGAGAGCACCCAAGAACTGGGTGCACTGCATCCTGAATTTTTTTTAAAAAATTATTGGCACTTTTTAGCCCGGGCCAGTTTAAACCGGGCTAAAAAGTAGATTTTTTTTTAATTTGGTGAATACAAAACCGCCACAATTGAGTGAAAAAACTGCCACAGTAGTCGAAGAAAAACCGCCACAATAGATACTCTATTGTGGTGGTTATTATATCTAATGTGGCGGTTTAAAGCGTTTCTTAAAAACTGCTGCAATAGGTGGTAAAACCGCCACAATAGGCCTAATGCAACGCCAGCAACAGAGGCGGTTGAAAACCGCTACAATAGGCCTATCGTGGTGGTTTTTAGGCCTTTTGTGGCGGTTTTGAACCGCTACAAAAGGCTTTAATTGTTGTAGTGACTAGACCCACAATGAGTTTATATTGTGTATAGATGATAATGAGAGCTTTTTTGCCGAAAAGATTTCTGTGACTTTTTCGAGCAAAATGTGACCATATCGGCGTCACCCTTCTATGCCCCATCAAAACTACTCTATTTTCGCTCAAATTTGTCCCAAACATGTTTATATTATGTGTAGATGATAATGGGAGCTTTTTGGGCGAAAATCTTTCTGTGACTTTTTCGAGCCAAAAGTGACCATATCGGCGTCACCCTTCTATGCCCCACCAAAACTACTCTTTTTTGCTCAAATTTGTCCAAAACATGTTTATATTGTGTATAGATAATAATGGGAGCTTTTTGGGCGAAAAGCTTTCCGTGACTTTTTCGAGCCAAAAGTGACCATATCGGCGTCACCCTTCTATGCCCCATCAAAACTACTCTGTTTTCGCTCAAATCTGTCCCAAACATGTTTATATTGTGCATAGATGATAATGGGAGCTTTTTGGGCGAAAAGATTTCCGTGACTTTTTCGAGCCAAAAGTGACCATATCGGCGTTACCCTTGTATGCCACACCAGAACTACTCTGTTTTGCTCAAATTTATCCAAAACATGTTTATATTGTGTATAGATAATAATGGAAGCTTTTGGGGCGAAAAGCCTTCCGTGACTTTTTCGAGCCAAAAGTGACCATATCGGCGTCACCCTTCTATGCCTCATCAAAACTACTCTGTTTTTGGTCAAATTTATCCCAAACATGTTTATATTGTTTATAGATGATAATGAGAGCTTTTTGGGCGAAAAGCTTTCTGTGACTTTTTCGAGCCAAAACTGACCATATCGGCTTCACCCTTCTATGCCCCATCAAATATACTCTATTTTCGCTCAAATTTTTCCCAAACATGTTTATATCGTGTATAGATGATAATGAAAGCTTTAGGTTTGGATGGAGAGAGGATTCTAGAGAGAGAAACTCTCAAGGGGGTTTCTCCCCTTTCCTCTTGGTCTCCTCTCTTGTTTGCCTCATCCTCTCCTCCCCATTTTGATTTGTTTGGGTTTCTTGTTTATCTCTTTGAACAAATCTTGTGGGTATATGATTAATCACTTGGGGGTTTGTGATTAATTATAAATCGCTCAGCTTGTAGGGGGTTGAAGTGGGTGTTCGTTCTTGGTTCGGGTTGTCTTTCCGGACGGAGATCTGACTCCTGGTGCGCTCGCTTGGCTTAAATGGGCTCGATCTTGGGGACTGGCATCGACCTAATCGTCGCGGGCTGGTGGTGCTGCAATTGTGGATCCGGGGCTCGTTTCGGTGGAGCATGGTGGCTAGGGCTTCGTCCCTTCCTTGTCTAGTTTGGTGGCTTTCCTCCATGGTGTGGTGGCCTGGGTAGGTGGTGTGTACAACCTAGATTCATCTAGAAATCGGTTTTAATAAGCGGAAGCGAAATAGATCTAAGCGATAATCGAAAGATCAAGCAAGAATCACATGCAATAGAACACACAAGCGATTTTACGTGGTTCGGTATAATACCTACATCCACGGGGCTTCAAGAGTTGGCCGAATCCACTATAAGAGAGTTCGTTCAAGGGATGATACAAGCAATGAAAGCAAGCAACCCTAAACTAACATGCATGTGAATCAGAGGTACAAGGAAGAAGAAGAAATGCCCCTGTATGGGATAAAACCAGAAGATCGATGAAGAAATCGATCTCTAGAACCCGAGATCTCAGAAGACGAGGAGAGCGGCCACCCAGGAGGACGCCGGAGCTCGATCCACCTTCCAGAGAAGCCACCAGCAACCTTTCTTCTCCCAGCGCTCAAGAACCGACGGCAAGAGAAGGAGAGAAAGCTCCAAACCCTAGAAACCCTAATCGGAGAAAGAGAGCGTTTGTGAGGAGAGAGAAGACAGAAACTGAAGTGTCTCAACCCGAAGCCAGGAAGCGACGCTTTATAGCTAGGTCAAGCGCCCGACATCAAAACGCAGCGCTTCAACTTAAGAGGTAGGGTTTCAGCTCCGCGTCACTGGGCTGGGCTACCAGCTCATCCGGGCTTCGAGATCTCTGGGCCAAGTAATGGGCTAAGAGCCCAATACCTGGTTATATTACATTCTTCCATCATACCTTATACAATATATATATATATATATATATATATATATATATATATATATATATATATATATATATATAGTATAGTTTGTATGTATATATGTTAACTCCGCTATAGTATGGTCTCGTTAGAGGATCAAGCCTAAATAGGCTCAATACGACTCAGTCGAGACACACTTTATAGTGCAACATATATATATATATATATATATATATATATATATATATATATATATATATATATATATATATATATATATATATACCATATACTATAAAATACATGTATAATCATCATAAATACATACATACATACATGTCCAAGCATACATAAAACAATATTACATGCCAAAGGAAAAGCTTAGGAAAGTAAACACATAACATTACAAACACCCCTCTACTTTTCTAAGTCTTGCACTGGGCAGACTCAGACTCAACATGTAAGTGGATTCTTCATGGCCAGGTCCGTCCTCAGCCCAAGCATACATCACACACAGAGATCACTCAAGTTCCTCCAAGTGGAGGAAGTTCCTGCAAAACACAAATTTATCATGAGGGACAATTTTAGTGCCAAAATCTACAGGATTCAATCTACCATCAAATTTCTTAACATGAATGATGTTATCTTCAACTTTTTCACGAATGAAATGGTATCTAACATCAATATGTTTAGTACGCTCATGGTACATGGGATCTCTACACAAATATAGTGCACTTTGGCTATCTATATGCAGCACAGATGTATAATGCTTTAATTCCACTTCTTTCAAAATACCCTGCAGCCAGATAGCCTCTTTACAGGCTTTTGTAGCTGCAATGTATTCTGCTTCAGTGGAAGATAATGCAACTATAGGCTATTGTTGGGACTTCCAGGAAATACAATTACCTGCCCATGTATAAACATAGGAAGTAATTGATTTCCTAGTGTCCTTGTTACTAGCATAGTCAGCATCAACAAAGCCATGTAATTCAGATGCAGAAGTATGCTCAGAATATAACAATGACAGATTCACAGAGCCAAGCAAGTATTTCAACAAGTATTTCATGGATAACTAGTGCTTCTCAGAAGGATTAGACATAAATCTACTTAGAGTACTGATAGCAAATGCCAGATCAGGCCTAGTACAGATCATAGAGTCATAACAGACCCAACAGCAGCATCATATGGTATAGACTTCATATTTTTCATCTCAATAGCAGACAAAACATCCTTAGACTTAGTCAAATCAAGATGAGGACCTAAAGGAATGTTATTCACTTTGTCACCAGAAATATGAAATCTATCAAGCACCTTATGAATGTAATCACATTGATGCAACCATAATTTTTTATGCTTTCTATCTCTAAGAATGGACATTCCTAAAATTTTCTTAGCAACACCCAAATCTTTCATGTCAAAGTGCTTCTGCAAGTTCTTTTTAATGTCTATGATGCAATCTTTAGATTTAGAAATCAACAGAATATCATCAACATATAAAAGCACATAAGCAGCAGGACCATTTCTTTTAACACCTTTAAAATACAAGCATGTATGAAACTTACTTCTTTTAAACCCTAAACTAAATCTCATACAACTATCAAACTTAATGTTCCATTGTCTTGGAGACTGTTTAAGACCATAGATAGACTTATTCAGCAGGCAAGCATAGTTAGGATGCACAGAATCAACAAAGCCTTTAGGCTGTCTCATGTATATAGTTTCATCCAAATCACCATGCTAGAAAGCAGTTTTAACATCCATTTGTTCAAGTTCAAAATCATGCACAGCAGTCATAGCAAGTAAGAGTCTAAGAGTCTTATACTTAACCACAGGAGCAAAGATTTCATTATAGTCTTCACTCTCTCTTTGGGTGAATCCTTTAGCAATAAGCCTGGCTTTATATCTAGGTGGATCAGTTTTAGACACACCATCTTTAAGTTTAAAAATCCATTTGCAATCAATAAGTCTTGCATTTTCAGGTTTAGCAACTAAAGACCGGGTTTGGTTAACCCTCATAGACTCAATCTCTTCATCCATAGCCTTTTTCCAATTCTTATAGTGAGCACACTTTAAAGCATGTTCATAAGTATCAGGTGTAAAAGATTTAACCACATCAGACACAAGGCAAGCAAACTCAACAATGTTATTTAGGAACCTTTTATTTGGAATGACAGTCCTAGGACTCCTATCCCTAGTCAACTGTCAATCAGTGAGATCATGTCTTTCAGCTACTGAAGAACTAGAGGAACCAGAACCAGAAGCAGGCATAGACTCAACAATAACATCCTCATCCAATAGGAGAAACAGAAGAGGAAGGCAAAACAGGTTCAATAACAGGTTCATTAGCTTCCCCACCCAATTGGTGAGGTTTCACAATCACAGAATCAGAAGGGGTAGAAACAGAAGGGAGAGTAAGAGGAGGGGAGGGAGGATAACCAGCATCAAACTCATCATCAGAGTCAGTTTCATTGTTCTTAGGAACATAGAACTGATCACCATTGTGTTCCTACAAGTTAGTATCATGCACAGTAGGAACAGAAGTCATTTTAAAGTGAAATTCATTCTCATTAAAGATAACATTCCTACTCACAATAGTTTTATAAGCTCCAGGTTGAACAAGTAACAATTTATAACCTTTAACACCTTGAGGATATCCCAATAGGATAAACTTTTGTTACCTGGGATTCAACTTACCTTGATTAATGTATGAATATACAGTACAACCAAAAGGTTTAAGATGATCAAGGTGAGGCTTTCTTTTATACCACAGTTCATAAGGAGTCTTAAAATCAATCACAGAAGAAGGGGTTCTATTTATCAAATATGCAGCAGTCATAACGACTTCACCCCACAAAGAATGCTTTAAACCAGAGGAAATTTGCATGCATCTAGCCTTTTCAAGAAGAGTCCTGTTCATCCTCTCAAGAGTACCATTCTGCTGTGGAGTTCCAGGAATTGTCAAGTGTCTTTTAATGCCATTTTGTTTACAATAAGCATCAAACAAGGAATTGCAGAACTCAAGACCATTGTCAGTTTTTAAGCACTTAACAAATAAGCCAGTTTCCTTTTCAACCATAGATTTTCAATGTTTAAAAGTTTCAAAAGCTTCATCTTTAGTTTTCAACAGAAACACCCAAACTTTTCTACTATAATGGTCAATCAAGGACATAAAGTATCTTTTTAAACCAACAGTAGAGATTTGGGCAAGGCCCCAGAGATCAGAATGAACATAATCCAAAGAAGCAGTTGAAACATATGCAGATAATCCAAAGGACCTAAAACACAGTTTTCACATAATTCAATGGAACATGGTTTAGCAGGGATAACCCCAGATTTATACAAGTTCTCAAGACCTTTATTACCAATATGACCTAACATGACATGCCACAACATAAAATCATGCATAGACGTAGGTTTATCAATGGCAGTAAAAGCAGTAGCAGAGGAATTCACAATAGGAGTAGCAATCAGTTCATATAAGCCAGCTTTTCTTAAGCATTTAATCACAGGTTTACTATCCTTAGTAACAATCCTCACACCATCAGAACTATAAACATCATATTTCAATTCCTCAAGAGCACTTTCAGACAAGAAATTTCTTCTTAAATCAGGCACCCATTTTACATCCTTTATGACTCTTAACAATATTGTCAAACATTCTCAAAGCAACAGAACCAACACCTTTTATTTTAAGCACAGAATGATCACCTAGCATGACAGTACCAACATCATAGCATTTATGGTCAGAAAACCAAGACTTATGAAAGGTAGCATGCATAGTACATCCAGAATCTAACATCCAAGCATTGGAGTCACCAGAGTTTAACAAAGCAAGCACTTCATGAGTTTAATAAGGATGATATTCAAGCACAGCAGAGACATGAGGCTTTTTACCAACAAGCCTTTCATCTTTCTTCCTCTTAAAGCAGTGTTTCTCAATGTGACCAGATTTAGAGCAGTAAGAACACATAAGGTGAGATTTATCAGGTTTACCACTTTGATGATTTTCAGTTTTACTGGAATCTTTCTGAGGTGGTTTATTGTTGTTATTGTTGTTATTATTCTTATTGCCTTTAAACCTACCTCTAGCAACAAGCACTTCATTCTTATTGTCAGGTTTATGGTCATTTTTAAGCTCATACTTGTTTTTAAAGACCTTCAAAGCATAATTTTTCTGAATAATGGACTCAAGAATAACCTTCTTTTCCAATTTATCAGTACTGTATTGCACAACATCTTTAAAAGTATCAAATTGAGCAGGCAAAGAATTTAACAACAAAACACATTGCTGAGTTTCCTCAACTTTATCACCACATCTTTCCAAATCTTGAATAACAGTAAGAAATTTATCAAGATTATCAGAAAAGGGGCAGGAAACATCCATCTTGAAATTGAACAGTTTATTAAACAAATTAACACGAGAAGGGAGAGATTTTACCAAGTACAAGCCTTCCAGACCTTCCCAAAGCTTGTCAGCAGTGTCCAATTTTAATACCTGTCTAGCAACTTCGTCACTTAAGCGAAGCATAACTTCACTGTGAGCCTGTTGATCAGTTTCAAAGATTTTTTCCTTAGTTATCCCCTCTGGAAACTTGTTGGTTATAGCAATCCAACATTTCTCTTTGATGAGAATTGCCTTCATTTTAAGTTTCCACATAGCAAAGTCAGTGTGGCCATTGAAGGGCTTTAGATATGTGCCTTTATCACCCATTGTTGTTTTATTGTTCTTGTAACACAACTAAACAGTTAGTAAATGACTTAAAGAACACAAAAAACGTTTCAAGATAGTATGAATCAGACAGTGCAACTACAGATCCTATCAAGCCAAGCAAAAAAAACGAGAAAACTTGAAGATCATAAGCACTCAAAACACAAGATCCAAGCACAGAAGACCTAGATCTAGCAAGCAAGGGTGTGGTACGTCACGCAGGGGGGTGCGGCGCCAGCGATGTCGCCTTTTAGCCCCGCCCGAGGCCCTACGTCCAATCCCTATCCCTAGATCTCAAGAATGAGCCAGGAAATCAGGATCAGGACACTCAAGCTCTGATACCACGTTGTACAACCTAGATTCGTCTAGAAATCAGTTTTGATAAGCGGAAGCAAAATAGATATAAGCGATAATCGAAAGATCAAACAAGAATCACATGCAATAGAACACACAAGCGATTTTACGTGGTTCGGTATAATACCTACATCCACGGGGCCTCAAGAGTTGGCCGAATCCACTATAAGAGAGTTCGTACAAGGGATGATACAAGCAATGAAAGCAAGCAACACTAAACTAACATGCATGTGAATCAGAGGTACAAGGAAGAAGAAGAAATCCCCCTGTATGGGATAAAACCAGAAGATCAATGAAGAAATCGATCTCTAGAACCCGAGATCTTAGAAGACGAGGAGAGCGGCCACTCAGGAGGACGCCGGAGCTCGATCCACCTTCCAGAAAAGCCACCAGCAACCTTTCTTCTCCGAGCGCTCAAGAACCGACGGCAAGAGAAGGAGAGAAAGCTCCAAACCCTAGAAACCCTAATCGGAGAAAGAGAGCGTTTGTGAGGAGAGAGAAGACAGAAGCTGAAGTGTCTCAACCCGAAGCCAGGAAGCGACGCTTTATAGCTAGGTCAAGCGTCCGACATCAAAACGCAGTGCTTCAACTTAAGAGGTAGGGTTTCAGCTCCGCGTCACTGGGCTAGGCTACCAGCTCATCCGGGCTTCGAGATCTCTGGGCCAAGTAATGGGCTAAGAGCCCAATACCCGGTTATATTACATTTCTTCCATCATACCTTATACAAGATATATATATAGTATAGTTTGTATGTATATATGTTAACTCCGCTATAGTATGGTCTCGTTAGAGGATCAAGCCTAAATAGGCTCAATACGACTCAGTCGAGACACACTCTATAGTGCAACATATATATATATATATATATATATATATATATATATATATATATATATATATATATATATATATATATATATATATATACCATATACTATAAAATACATGTATAATCATCATACACACATACATGTCCAAGCATACATAAAACAATATTACATGCCAAAGGAAAAGCTTAGGAAAGTAAACACATAACATTACATGGTGTGGTATGGATGGTCTAGTGGCTCCGTCGTGCGTGGGTCGGGACGTGATTCCGGCGAGATGGGTGCGGTAACAGAGGCGCCTTCGGAGTCCTGAGCGGGTGCTGTCTCCTCGGTGAGTCTTCTTTCTTGTCTTTCCCTTCGTCTCCTGTCAGGTGCTCGAGTGTGGTGGTTCAGTGCCCGTGTTCGGATGCGTTTTCGTGAGCCTATTGTGGTCTGGTGGTTCGGTGATATCCTCCTCCCGTCGCTCTGTTCTCTGGCCCCTTCATTTTTGTTTTTGTGAGCAGAACGTCCGGCGGCCTTGGACGGGGTGTTGGGTTCTGGTCGGACTTCCAGCTATTCTAAGATGTGGGTGGGTGGCTCCTCAGCGAAGCGTTGGTGGCTCATTAGGTGCTCATGGTCTGGTAATTGGGTTTCGTCCTCCTCCTTCGTCGGCGTGAAGTGGCTCGTCAATTTGATCGGCGCTGAACGTGAGCTTTTCCTTCGTGCTAGCTTGGTGGTGATGGAGCGTGGTTGCCACACTATTTAGGGGCACGTGATGGTGGGATGTGCCATGTGCCGTCCTAGTCTCTAGAGGTTGCGTGTGTGTATGGGCTTTACTTTTAATTGTTGACCGAAGGGTACTCTCTTTTGTCCCTTCTCTGTTGCGTGTAAAGGTTGGATTCAACTTTTTAAAGGTGCAAGGATTTTATTTTCTTTGTATTTTTTAATTGGCTATGGTGGGGAGCTTTCATGGTTGACCATTTTGGTTGACCGTATTGTGGGTAGGTTTGCACGTGAGTGCTGCTTACGTGGCAAGTGATATCTTCTTTTGTGGGTTGTGAGTTGTGGGTAGAAAGTAGTTGCTTGAAATTAGTGGTTTAAAATTTAAGGGTTAGAATATGTGGGGAACATCGTATGTGCAGGTAGTAATATGTGGGATTGTTATGCATTTTTATTTAGGACCCTTTGTTTGGTCCTATCTTTTGTAACTCTTGGTCTTTCGGCCACCTATCTATCTATTTACTAATTCAAATGATAATGAAAGCTTTTTGGGCGAAAAGCTTTCCGTGATTTTTCGTGCCAAAAGTGACCATATCGGCGTCACCCTTCTATGCCCCATCAAAACTACTCTGTTTTCGCTCAAATTTGTTCAAAACATGTTAATATTGTGTATAGATGATAATGGGAGCTTTTTGGGTGAAAAGCTTTCCGTGACTTTTTCGAGCCAAAACGGACCATATCGGCGTCACCCTTCTATGCCCCATCAAAACTACTCTATTTTTGCTCAAATTTGTCCCAAACATGTTTATATTGTGTATAGATGATAATGAAAGCTTTTTGGGCGAAAAGCTTTCCGTGATTTTTCGTGCCAAAAGTGACCATATCGGCGTCACCCTTCTATGCCCCATCAAAACTACTCTATTTTTGCTCAAATTTGTCCAAAACATGTTTATATTGTGTATAGATGATAATGGGAGCTTTTTGGGCGAAAATCTTTCCGTGACTTTTTCGAGCCAAAAGTGACCATATCGGCGTCACCCTTCTATGCCCCACCAAAACTACTCTTTTTTCGCTCAAATTTATCCAAAACATGTTTATATTGTGTATAGATAATAATGGGAGCTAGGTTTTGGCCATGAGTGAGAAAATCTAGAGAGAGAAACTCTCTTTTGGGTTTTCTCTTTCTTTGGATTTTTTCTCTTCTCTTTTGCGCCAATCCCTCCACTCACCCTGGATTCAAAGCCTATTGCTTAATTGCAGTTCATTAATTGGTGGGTGTGCATTTAATGTTGAGTTTGACTTTTCAAATTTAACATTGGATGTTTCTTTCCCAGATCTGGGTTTGTCGTTCAAGAATATTATTTTTCAGATCTGGGGTAGCCTGTTGGCTCTAGTCTCCGGCGGTCGGCCCCTCGGCGGATTTCGGGAGGTTACTGTTGGGTTCTAGAGCTGGTCGGGCTTGTCTGTTCCTCTCTGGGGCGGGTGTTGGTGGCTTCGGCACTGATCTGGCTTGGATTGCCGGATTTCCCTCACCACCTTGCTCCTAGAGCATTATCCCCTCAGATCTGGGCAGTAGTTGCTCGGACCCGCCTCCCTTTGCTCGCTATTGGGTGCTGCGCTAGTGGTGGCGGCCATGGAGGAGCCAGTGGAGTCGTGGCTTGAATTCCGGCCGGTCCTGGTTCGGCTCGCTGCTGTGGTGGTGGTCCTAGTGGGCTGGTGGTGGGTTTGGGTGCTGCCCTGGCCGATTTGGGAGGATGTGGTGGGTGCTTCTCCGGATCTGGCGGTGTCTCTCATCTCCTAGATCTGGTGGGTACTCGCTGATTCGGCCTCGTTTCTGGCCGTTGATGAGGCGGTGGTTTGGGGGCTTTTGAGTTGTGCCTCTCTCTTGCTGTCGTCTTCTCCGACGTGGTGAGTCGTGTGTTTCACTGTCCGTCGTCCCCATTGAATTCGTGGTGCTACTAGTCTCCTGCATCTCCCTCTTTCTCTAGCCCCTTTTTATTTCTTTTGTGCTGAACTCCGGCTGCGTGGAGGTGGGTGATGGGGTTTGACTGGTGGTGTTCATCTTTGGTGGTGGCGCGTCGGGCTGCTGTGTGTTGAACTGGGTGGTGGCGTTTGCGGTTTGCGCCGCCGGCCTCACAGATGTGATGGGGTTCTGGTTGGGAGGTTTTCGGTGGTGGTATGGTAGCGTTAATCTTGTTTCCAGCGAACTTTCTTTAATCTGGGCTGAACTCTTCTACCTGGGACATGGTCGGTGCTGCTGTTCCATCCCCGGTGCCGCTCAAGATGCTGAAGATGGGTGGTGATGTATGGTGACGTGGGATACGTGCTCCAGTGCTGATGCGGGCCCCCTCCCCTTTTTGTTGAAGAAACAACCTCTTTGTTTTCTTTTGCAGGTGGGTGTCACGTGGGTGGGCCCCTATCTGTTGCTGTTTGCCGTGTGTGTGGGGCCAAAGTCTTGTGGTCTATTAGCTTTTAATTTAAGCTAATAGTGGTACTTTTGAGGGACAGTTTGAGGATAGATTAATTTAGTGGGTAGGTGCAACGTGTGGGGTTAAAATTGTGGATAGGAATTAGTGGGTGACAAAACTTTTTGCGTAGGAAATTTGCGGATTTGGTGTGTATTTTACGTAAGACCCGTTGTATGGTCTTACTTTTCTTTGTTACTCTTGGCTTTACGCCACCGATCTATCTATTTACCGATTCAGATAATAATGGGAGCTTTTTGGGCGAAAAGCTTTCCGTGACTTTTTCGAGCCAAAAGTGACCACATCGGCGTCACCCTTCTATGCCCCATTAAAACTACTCTGTTTTCGCTCAAATTTGTCCCAAACATGTTTATATTGTATATAGATGATAATGGGAGCTTTTTGGGCGAAAAGTTGTCCATGATTTTTCGTGCCAAAAATGACCATATCGGCGTCACCCTTCTATGTCCCATCAAAACTACTCTGTTTTCGCTCAAATTTGTCCAAAAGATGTTTATATTGTGTATAGATGATAATGGGAGCTATGGTTTTCTCCACTTTATAATTAATTGCATCGGTAATAGTGAGAACGTTTGGAGAGGGTTTTCCCTCGCGTGAGCGTTGTCGGCGGTCCGACCACAGCGTCCCTCACGGCGGCTGTGCCCGGGATCGGCGCAACATTGGAAGGAAAGGTTTGAGCTTGAACGGTGGAGGGGACCCCTGGCCTAAACCCCGGAGAGTGGAGGTGGTCAAACCTCTGACTGCTCCAATACGGATGTGCTACAAGGAGAAAGCTTAGAGCTTTAATGGCGATTGTGGATCTGGACAGAAGAAGGACAGGAAGGACAGTGAGGTAGGTGAGGGTTCATCGAGTGCATTGAATGGTGCAGTTAAGATGTCCGATGGAAAAGGCAAAAGTATAGAGATACCAGATCCAATCATCCCACATGGCGAGAATCTGGAAGGAAATGCCAGGGAGGGGTCCCCAATGTCGTTTCTAGCAGCTGTGAAGAAGCCATTTATTGCACGAGATCTCAGAGCCGCCAGATTTGCGGGTTCATCTCAGTTTAGAGAAAATCGCAATATCCAACAGGCCATGAAGTTGGAGAAGCACATGGATGTTGTCAGGGGAAAAGTCACCATGAGACCTCGGGATGTGGAAGAAAAGGAGCGTGAGTGGAGCGCGGTGCTTATTGGGGTAGTGACCCGTAACGCCGTCCACTACAATCGCATGAAAGCTTTCGTTGCAGAAGAATGGGGTAGTTGCAAACCCCGAGTTTACCAGAAGAATAATGGTATTTTTATCTTCAAGTTCCAAACCGGTGAGGATAGAGATTGGGTCTTGAGAAACGGCCCTTGGAATGTGGATGGAACCCGACCTCTCATCCTCAAGATGTGGGAATCTGGAGCACCTATCAATTGGAATTCGTTTGAAAAAGTGCCGGTATGGGTATGTTTACCAAACCTTGACCCTACTTTCTTCAGCTAGAGTGCCCTAGGCAGGATTGGAAGTGCTATCGGGGATCCTATCTGTGTGGATGAGAGAACTGCTAATGGGGAGCGAATCTCGTATGCCCGCATGCTGGTAGAGGTTGGCCCGACGGAAGCCTTATATAGGAGTATAGAAATCACAGATATGAAAGGGAAACCGGCTGTGCAGGACATTATATTTGACTGGCTGCCCAAGATATGTCGTGAGTGTCTAAAATTCGGGCATTTTATCAGCAATTGCAGTGTGGCAAAACAGAAATTCAATGAGAGTAGAGCTGGGAAGAAGGACCGGAAAGATGCAGGGGGAACAAATGATGTTGGGTTGAAGGAGATGCAGGCTAATGCTGGGTTACAGATTGAACAGAAGGCAACCAAAGAGACAGATGTCAGCTCAGCTGAGGATACTGAGATTCAAACTGGTACTGTACAGGCAGAACACAAGACAATGAATGGTGGGAATTTGAACATGAAGGAGATTGACAGCAAATGCAAAGGGGCCGCAGATTATAGCAAGGCAGGTACACCTTCTGAAGGAGAGGGGGAAGGGTGGAAAACTCAATCTGCGAAGAAAGGAAAGAGAGGAAAAGGGGATAAGAGGGAGAGTCCATCAGGCATAGACAACACTATCCTTGCCAACTGCTTCACAGCCCTAGCAGAGCAAGAAGATAGCCAGAAGGAAAAGTACCTGTTTGATCAAAAGGAAGAACAGAACTTCAATAGTGAGGGTAGCACTCACGAAGAGGTTTTTGATGTATAAAACCAAATTTGGAGCATGGAACATATGTGGTCTTAATGACCACATAAAGAATAATATCCTAACAAGTTATTGTTATGATAATGATATTGCTCTTATGGCTTTTTTGGAGACGAAAGTTATGGAGAAAAATATTAATACTGTAAGGGACAGTCTTATGTACAGATGGGAAGTTGAGGAGAATATCAGCCCGGTGAACACTGGTAGGATATGGGTTACATGGAATCCGGACTGTTATAATGTGCAACTGGTGATGAAGCATAGCCAGTTTATACATTGCAAGGTTCAGACAAGAGATGCAAAGATAGAATTTGAAGTAACTTTTGTTTATGCTGAAAATTATCGGCGTGAAAGGACTGAGTTGTGGGCTGCTTTATGTGGTATTGCTGATCAAATGACAGCTCCGTGGGTAGTACTAGGAGATTTCAACTGTATATGTGAAGTAGAAGATAAGCGGCCATCCATAGCAGCTAGCCATGATAGCTTTGATGAAATGCTGAACTTTATTTCTGATTGCCAGCTCACAGACTTGGAGTATGTGGGAGCACGACATACTCGGAACAACAAGCAGCAAGGAGATGACCGAATAGAGAGGAAAATAGATCGAGTATTGGTCAATGAACAATGGTTGGCGACGTACCCGATAGCCAAGGCCCTGTTTGATGCTCCGCTGTGCTCTGATCATACACCAGCTGCTGTAACAGTGAGGAATGAGAATAAGAAAAAGCGGTATCCGTTTAAATTTAAAAACTTCTGGTGTGATGAAGACTCCTTCAAATCCCTAGCCTTGAGTGCGTGGACTGGGCATGTGGTGGGCTCAAAGCAATATATAGTGGCTCGGAAATTAAAGAGTGTCAAGGACGCTCTTCGCACTTGGGATAGATCTACCTTTCCGGACCTGCAAAGCCAAATCAAGATGAACAAAGAATGCCTGAAAGAGGTTTAGATTAGAATGCTGACTGAGAAAGAGAATGCAGCTCTACTGGGAGAGGCTATAAAGGTTGAAAAGGAGCTCCGGGATAACGTGGGGAGGCTACTAAATCTCACTGCACAGAAAGCTAAATTACATTGGCTCACAATGGGGGAAGAGTCCTTGTCAATGTTCTTCAGACTTATTACAGCACGAAGAGCGTCTAATGCCATTATTGTTATGAAAAACGATGCTGGTGAACTTTTGGAAGATGAGGAGGAGATCAGAGGGCATATTGTCTCGTTTTATGAGGCATTGTTAGCTACGGAATCCCAACACGAGCCTTTCCCGGAGGTGATGAGTGGTACCATCGGATGACGAAATCAGAACTGCTATGTGGTCTATAGGGCATAATAAATCTCCCGGACCTGATGGGTTTGGGAGCCTATTCTTCAAACGCTGTTGGGGTTTCTTGGGCAAGGATGTTTGTCGTGCTTTAAAGGAAGTGTTCATCAATCAAAGAGTACTTGCCCAGCTCAACCATACATTCATCACCCTCATTCCAAAGGTTAAGAACCCAACTCTTGTCAAAGATCTGTGCCCGATTTCGTGTTGTAACACCATAATGAAAGTGATCAGCAAAGTGATTGTGAGGAGAATTAGACCGCTGCTACTAGCAATTATAGGGGACAACCAGGGTGCGTTCGTCCCAGGTAGATCCATTGCTCATAATTGTGCGGTGGCACTTGAGATTTTCAATGGATATGGAACTAAAAGAGTCTCGCCGAGGTGTATGCTTAAAGTCGACTTGCAAAAAGCCTATGACTATGTCGGATGGGACTTCGTCAGGTTTGCTCTAGAGTACTTGCGATTCCCTGAGTACCTTGTGGAAGTCATTATGCAGTGTGTCATGACCACGTCGTTCTCAATTCTAATAAATGGTGCTCCTGAGGGGTTCTTCAAGGGAAAGCGAGGGCTTCGACAGGGCGACCCTTTGTCACCCTATCTAATTGTCATATGCATGGAAGTGCTGAATAGAATGCTTGAAAAGGATACAGCTCAGCCGAGTTTTAACTTCCATCCAAGATGTAAGGAGTTGAAATTGGCTAGCTTGTCGTTTCCTGATGATCTATGGTTATTTTGTCGAGCTGATGAGGGATCTTTAAGCATTCTGATGGGCTGCTTGAATCGGTTTCTGGATACCGCTAGGCTGAGGATTAATGAAGCAAAAAGTACCTGCTACCTAGCTGGAGTGAACACGCAAACAGCTACAGACCTGGAGATTCTGCTGGGGTTCAAAAAGGGTGTGTTCCCGGTCACTTATTTAGGTGTACCCCTTCACTCAAGGAGAATTATAGTTGCTGAATATGAAGTGCTCCTTGAGAAGGTGGGAAGTCGTATGGTGAATTGGGCATCCAGAAAATTGTCATTTGCAGGGAGAGTTCAGATTATTAAATTTGTGCTTGGGGGTTTATTCACTTTTTGGGGGCAATCTATGCTCCTCCCACATGCTGTCATAAAGAAGGTGAATGGGCTCTGTAGAAGCTTTCTATGGACTGGTCATGCTGGTGGTAGAGCTAGCAGGGTCGCTTGGGATGTGGTGACGCTGCCATTTGGGGAGGGGGGGTTTGGAAATCAAACAGCTCCATGCCTGGAACATCAGCATGTTCGCCAATCTGCTGGGTGATGTTGTCTTACAGCGCCACTGTATATGGACCCGATGGGTTGAAGTGAATCACCTTCGAGATGAATCAATTTGGGAGGTGTCCGAACGAGTATATGATACTTGGATCTGGAAAAAATTGCTGGCTGTTCGTGATGATTTACATAATCAGAACGTGCTTGGGCCAGGGATGGACATTACGCCATTACTAAAGGCTAATGGAGGTTTAGCTGGTACCAAGATTTATGAAGCAATCCGAGTTCTAAGCCAACTGGTGGATTGGGGGGGCATTCTGTGGTCAGATTTACAATCCAGGAAGTGGAGTTTTGTGACCTGGGTGGCTGCGTTGCAAAGGTTGCAAACCGGGAGGGTGGTTAAGCATTGGAAAGGGCCTGCTGCAGCGTCTTGTCCTCTCTGTCGCCAAGAGGAGGAGTCCGAGAGCCATCTGTGGTTTGACAGTTGTAAGATCAAGGAGGCGCAAGAGGTGGTCTGGGCTTGGGCTGGCATGCCGAACCGAGCAGGGGGGATTGTAGAGTGGCTCACGTGGTTCGCCAATGAGGAGGAGATCACCAGGAAGAAACCGATGTTCCAGGTTAAATTGTTAGTGTTTAATGCTTTCATTTATTTTACATGGATGGACCGCAAAAAGCCATTGTATTGGGCTAAGAGGATTATTGAGTCTTGTAAGTATCGCAGTTCGTTAAGGTGCAAGTGCAAATCACCTAATGAAATGCGCTGGTTACGTAGATTGCTATCGACCCCGGACTAGGAGGATGGTTTTTTGTATAGGGGCTTTTGAGGATAGGAGAAGGATATATGTAGGAGAGTTTTACTTTTGAGAGGTATACCGGATAAATAGGTAGGATCGGAGACGACAGTTTTTGCGGCGAGACCTTTTTTTGGTCTTGTCTTTCTGTAACTATGGTTACCCATCTATTGATTTACCACTTCAGATGATAATGGGAGCTTTTTTGTGCGAAAAGCTTTCCGTGACTTTTTCAAGCCAAAAGTGACCATATCGGCGTCACCCTTCTATGCCCCATCAAAACTACTCTATTTTTGCTCAAATTTGTCCCAAACATATTTATATTGTGTATAGATGATAATGGGAGCTTTTGTGGGTAGAAATTGATACGGAACCGTCCAAGACGCAATCCAAGACACCTTCGTACACATCTATACTTGGGGACACACCTATGATTCGAGCTCAAGAGAATGTTGTCATCCTCAAGAGGAAGAAGAAGGCTCCACCTTGGGAGAAGATCCAAAGGTGCAAATGACGTTTTAGACTCTCGTTTAGAATTTTGACAGCTTTTCGACGTCTCTGTAAAATGGGTTGTACGGATTCAATATTGATCGGATTGAGGCGTGCCATACATTGTCGGAATGAGGACGAAGAGATCTACAACTTTGTTGGCCAAAATTCACATTCTTTGAGCTGTCGCTGGTTTTGACGGGATTTTATTAAGTCTTGAACATTATAGTATTTCCTATTTTAGCAACTTTCTTACTTAAGTTATTTTAGGAAACTTTAGAGGTTATTTTATTAATTCCTTTAAGTTGTTATTTATCTTATTTACTTAGATAATTTCGGCCCAACAGCCCTTGTAAGGCTATAAATGTCGATCCCTACATTGTAATTCAATTGGAACATTTTTGAATAAGAATTACATTCTCAAAAACGTGTGAAACACATTGAGAGTTGTCGATTGAATAGAGCAGCGCTCTTCAATTGTCGAATTGGTATCTTGTCTCAGCTTGGTTTGCTTTGTGTTCATCAACTTCGCAAGACTTGGTGATCCTAGTATCCACGAGCCCCCTCCTTGTGCCTCCAAGTTGTCCGCTTGGTTGTGTAGGGTTGTAGAGGCGGGTTATATAGTCATTGGTATTGGTTCCTAACCTCTAAGGAGGCCTGGGGTCTTTATCTTATTCTATATAGATCGACTCAGTCCTTATCGGTCGTGTCTTGTTATCAATTTCGAGTCTTTATTACTTTCGAGTCTTGTTCTTGCTTTCTTTGTCGAGTCTTGTTATTTTCTTGATGGATCTTGGCTGTTCTTGATCGAATCTTGAGAGTCTTGTTGAGTCTTGCTGCGTTTCTTTTAGTTCTTGCTTCCGTTCTTTAGTTTCTTGCTTGTTTGTCGAAGATCGGGCCACCCTGCGGCTAACCCCGTATCAGAAATTTGGTGGGTAGTATCGTTTTTTTTAGTAGGACCCTTTGTTTGGTCTTTCTTCTTGTACCACGATGGCATTGTTGCCAACTATCTATCTATTTACCAAATCAAATTATAATGGGAGCTTTTTGGGCTAAAAGATTTCCGTGATTTTTCGTGCCAAAAGTGACCATATCGGTGTCACCCTTCTATGCCCCATCAAAACTACTCTGTTTTTGCTCAAATTTGTCCAAAACATGTTTATATTGTGTATAGATGATAATGAGAGCTTTTTGGGCGAAAAGCTTTCCGTGACTTTTTCGAGCCAAAAGTAACCATATCGGCGTCACCCTTCTATGCCCCATCAAAACTACTCTGTTTTCGCTCAAATTTGTCCAAAACATGTTTATATTGTGCATAGATGATAATGAGAGCTTTTTGGGTGAAAAGCTTTCCGTGACTTTTTCGAGCCAAAAGTGACCACATCGGCGTCATTCTTCTATACCCCATCAAAACTACTCTATTTTCACTCAAATTTGTCCCAAACATGTTTATATTGTGTATAGATGATAATGGGAGCTTTTTGGGCAAAAAGCTTTCTGTGACTTTTTCGAGCCAAAAGTGACCATATCGGCGTCACCCTTCTATGCCGCATCAAAACTACTCTGTTTTCGCTCAAATTTGTCCAAAACAAGTTTATATTGTGTATAGATGATAAGAGCTTTTTGGGCGAAAAGCTTTCCGTGACTTTTTCGAGCCAAAAGAGACCATATCGGCGTAACCCTTCTATGCCCCATCAAAACTACTCTATTTTCGCTCAAATTTGTCCCAAACATGTTTATATTGTGTATAGATGATAATGGGAGCTTTTGGGGCGAAAAACTTTCCGTGATTTTTCGTGCCAAAAGTGACCATATCGGCGTCACCCTGACATGCCCCATCAAAACTTCTCTGTTTTCACTCAAATTTGTCCAAAACTTGTTTATATTGTGTATAGATGATAATGGGAGCTTAGGTTTTGGAAGCATGAGAGAGATTCTAGTGAGAGAAACTCTCTTTTGAGTCTCCTTGTCTCTCTCTCGGGTGTGCTCAAACCTCCACCCACGTTATTAATTTTTTGGAGTTTGTTTACAAACTCTTATTATTTAGGGTGTAAATATCTCACTTCTGAGCAATGATGTTTGTGAGATCTATTGAGATTTTCTCCGCCAGTGATGGTTTCGTCCTCAAATTTTTGGTGGGTCACTGTTCGTCGGTCTGGAGTGGCTACCGTCAGATATGCGTCTTTCTCGGCCGGGATCTGCTCCGCCCTCCTTCTGCGCCGTCGGGTGGTTGTACCACCGTTCTTCTCCCTCGTCACTTGCAGAGCGTGGTGGTTCTCTTCGCTTCTGATCTGGGGTGGTTTTCTCGCCACTCCATCTTATTTCCCCCAGATCTGGCAGATGCGGTCATGGATCTGGTCAGCCTAGTCCACGTCGGTGACGCCGCCGCCTTCAGGACCCGCGGGAAGGTGGTTTGGGGGGCTTGGTACCCAGATCTGTTCGTTTCTGGGTTGTGGTTTATCCTTCCCAGCCCAGACCTGATCAATCTGGCCTTGAAGGTTGCTTCGCCGGAAGCTATGGCGGATCTGGTCTCTTCTTCCTCACGTCGCCTCTCTGTTTCGCTTGGGTTTGGGCGGTTTGTGGACAGCTACTGTCCCGTCCGTTTGGTCTCGGTGTTTGCTGGTCATGTGCTTGGCTGTCGGTGCCTCTCGCCGGTGTGGGTTCGGGTTCTCTCGGCGCTGTAAACCTTTAGTGCCCGCGGGGTGAGGTTCTCGTGAGCTGCTGTGGTCAAATCTGGTGCGTGGTGGGTTGTCTGCTCGGATCTGGGCTACAGCGCTCGGTTTTCTCTTACTCTCGCTTGGGTTCGTGCCGTCGAGGGTGCTTTCTCCCTTGCCGCTCGGTTCCAACGTCGGTTGACTGTTCCATTTTCAGTGAAGGGCTCTCTCGCAGATCCATGTTAGAGGTTAGTCGGTGGGGTTTCAATGTCTTGTTTTGGGCAGACTCGGGTTTGTCTTCCCCTGGCCAGTTTTGCTGCTCTCCTTTTGATGTTCTATTCTACTTTGTGATGCCGTTCTACTATTGGATCGCCGCTCTTTGTGAGTACTCTTCGGACTTGCTCTTGTGTTTGACTAGTGTTTGCATATCATTGGTTTATTGGTGCCTAATTTGGAGAAATAGTTAGTGCACCGTGGGGTGAGTTGCTATTACGTGTCATTGGTCTCCTCTAAGCGGTTTGTGCTTGCGAAGTTTGTGGTGTTCTTGTACTGGTCGGGCCGCTGTTAGTATAGGTCGTCGGGAGGAGTCCTTGGCTTGTCTTGGGAGATGGCTGTCCATCCTTGTAGAAGGGGGGTGGGGTGCCCTTCGAGTTGATGGTTTTGCCTATTATTCCCACATCGGCTTGCTATTTTAGGGATGGGCTTCACGATTACGGCGGCCCTGGTGTGGACCGGGATAATGGCGTATCCTTTGATTCATTTCGGTGTTCGTACTGCCTCTTCTGTCGGTGGTGTTGTGTCTGCCTAGGGCGATTTTGCTTATGCCGAGAGTGGTTGACTTGCATCTTGTATACATTGGGTAAGGCTGGTGTGTAATGTCGAGGCGGGGTGTCATTATACTCCCACATCGGTTAACTAGAATTGGCTCTGCGCTTCATGCTCATGGTTGGCCCTGGTGTGGACTTGGGTCTGGTGGTGCCTTGTGTTTCGATCTTGCGTTTCTCCCTTATGTAGTGTAGTTTGAAGTTTTGTCGCCTGGTGAGCTATGGTTTGGATTTTAGTTGCCCGTTGTTGCAGATCTGTGGGACGGCAGCGTTCCAGATGCATACTTGGGTGGTGGGTGTGGAGGTGGAGTGGTGTAGCTGTGGTTTGATTCTTGGGTTTGCTTTCTCGCTCTTGAGAAGCACTACTTGCTTTGTAGGTCAAGGTCCAAGTTGGACCTATAGTTTCCTTACCTAGATGCTTCACTCTCTACCTTCTGGCTCATCTGTCTGTGTATGTGTGATTAGGTTCCACTTGATCTTTGTGTGAGGCTTGGATGTATTAGAGAATTGGAGAGTTAGAGTTTTTTGGTTGAGAGTTGTGTTTGGCGTTATGCCGCCTGTTGTACTTTTTGCGTGAGACCCTTTGTTTGGTCTTACTTTCTGTCACTACTTGGCGTTAAGCCACCTATCTATCTATTTACCACTTCAGACGATAATGGGAGCTTTTTGGGCGAAAAGCTTTCCGTGACTTTTTCGAGCCAAAAGTGACCACATCAGCGTCACCCTTCTATGCCCCTTCAAAACTACTCTATTTTCGCTCAAATTA
This sequence comes from Persicaria maculosa, assembly GCA_963922045.1. Taxonomy (NCBI): domain Eukaryota; kingdom Viridiplantae; phylum Streptophyta; class Magnoliopsida; order Caryophyllales; family Polygonaceae; genus Persicaria; species Persicaria maculosa. Next base: position 53,563,767 of record OY998254.1, read on the forward strand.
GTCCCAAACATGTTTATATTGTGTATAGATGATAATGGGAGCTTTTTGGGCGAAAAGCTTTCCGTGACTTTTTCTAGCCAAAAGTGACCATATCGGCGTCACCCTTCTATGCCCCATCAAAACTACTCTGTTTTCGCTCAAATTTGTCCAAAACATATTTATATTGTATATAGATGATAATGAGAGCTTTTTGGAAGAAAAGCTTTCCGTGACTTTTTCGAGCCAAAAGTGACCATATCGGCGTCACCCTTCTATGCCCCATCAAAACTACTCTGTTTTCGCTCAAATTTGTCCCAAACATGTTTATATTGTGTATAAATGATAATGGGAGCTTTTTGGGCGAAAAACTTTCCGTGATTTTTCGTGCCAAAAGTGACTATATCGGCGTCACCCTTATATGCCCCATCAAAACTTCTCTGTTTTCGCTCAAATTTGTCCAAAACTTATTTATATTGTGTATAGATGATAATGGGAGCTTTTTGGGCGAAAAGCTTTCCGTGACTTTTTCGAGCCAAAATCGACCATATCGGCGTCCTCCACCAGAAACAAATTGTTGATGCTGAAGCTACTGTTCGACAGAATGTTGCGAGACTTATCAGTCTTACAACTCAGAAAGCTAAGTTGCACTGGCTTACCATGGGAGAGGAGACGTCCTCCATGTTTTATCGAAGTGTCAAGGAGCGTCAATCCAGAAATGCTATCCTCATGATGAGGTATGACGATGATACTGCGATAGATGGGGAAGAGGCAATCAAGAGACATATTGTGCAGTATTTTGAAGAGCTTCTGTCCACCAGTTCCAACAGTGGGGCAGAGACATCAGTTTACCTTGTGAGAATGGATTTAGACAGGAGAGTGCATCTGATGTTATGAGACTTCCATCTTATGATGAAATCCGAAAGGCGATATGGTCCATTAGATCCAATAAATCACCGGGGCCGGATGGTTTTGGGAGCTCTTTCTTCAAAGATGCGTGGAAAATAGTGGTTGTGGACACTTGTGAGGCTATTCGAGAAATTTTCCGACATGGAAAATTACTCAAGCAACTGAATGCAACCTTCATCTCGCTAATCCCCAAGGTTTCAAACCCTACCTTTGTGAAGCATTTGAGACCTATTTCTTGTTGCAACACAGTGATGAAAGCGGTCACGAATATTATAGTTATGAGAATTAAAGATCAGTTGGGTGATTTTGTTTCGGATTGCCAAGGTGCGTTTGTTCCAGGTCGCTCTATTGCTCATAACAGCGCTGTTGCAACTGAGATGGTTAGTGGTTATGGAAATGCAAGGGTTTCACCCAGATGCACAATTAAAGTTGATCTTCAAAAGGCCTATGACTTCCTTAGCTGGGATTTTATCAGAAAAATGCTAAGGTACTTTGACTTCCCGAGCAAACTGATAGAACTGATAATGGAGTGTGTAATTACTTCCGCGTTCTCTATTCTAATTAATGGTGCGCCTGAGGGTTTTTTCCAAGGGAAGAGGGGATTAAGGCACGGCGATCCTCTCTCTCCCTGCCTATTTGTTATGAGCATGGAAATTTTGAGCAGAATGCTTGCAAAAGCCACGGAAAATCCGGTTTTCAGGTATCACCTGAAATGTAAAAATCTGAAGCTTGTGCACATGAGTTTTGCTGATGATCTGTTATTGTTTTGCCGAGGAGATTTGCAATCAGTTAGCATCCTAAAGAGTTGTTTGGATGAGTTCCTGGATATGTCGGGGTTAAGAGTTAATATAGGCAAGAGTACTGTTTTTACAGCTGGATGTTCGGATGAGATTTCTGATAGTATTGTGCATCAGCTGGGATTCATCCGAGGAGATCTCCCTGTAAGATACTTGGGGACTCCTTTGAGTTCTAGACGTACAATGATTCATGAGTACGGTACATTGTTTGAGAAGATCAGTAAACTGGTACAAACATGGGCAGCAAGGAGCCTTTCATATGCTGGACGCCTACAGCTGATCAAATCAGTGTGCATTGGCATTCACACGTTCTGGGCTCAGTCAGTTCTCATGCCTAAAGGGGTGATAGGGAAGATAGAGAGCATGCTGAAAAGATTTTTGTGGAATGGGAATCTCCAAGGGAGAAAGCATCTGGTAGCGTGGGAGGATGTCACAAAACCACATCATGAAGGCGGGCTGGACATTAAAGAGTTGCTTTCGTGGAACAAGAGTATGTTTGCCAAACTTTGGGGTGACATTGTATTGCACAAACCTAACATATGGAAGAGATGGTGCCTTGAGAACCACTTTGAGTGCGACATGGGGATCGAGTTAAGGCCGAAGAGGGATGACTCGTGGTTGTGGAGGTCTGTTCTGAGTGTTAGAAATGAGCTGAGAACAGCTACTGAAGCTGTTGGACCCTTTGCCGATGAGCTGCAGGATCTGCTGGACAACAAAGGTAACTTGTCTTGTACCAAGCTTTACAGCATTTTCAGGAATCGTGGCCAGGAAGTCGATTGGGGGGGATTCTTTTGGAGAGGATTGTAGAGTAGGAAATGGGCTTTTATATCTTGGCTTGCAGCTTGAAAATGTCTCCAAACTGGGAATGTGATTCGTCATTGGATGGGTGATAGCGCAGCTGTGTGCCAGTTGTGTCATGCAGCTGATGAATGCGAGGATCACTTGTGGTTTGCATGCCCAAAGGTGGAAGCTGTTCGGTGTATCGTGTTCAGATGGGCTGGTATTACATGTCGATTCACCAACATAGGGGGATGGCTCCAATGGTTTGCTCGAGAACCCTCGAAGATTAGAAAATCCATTATTTTTCAGTCCAGGCTCTGTGTTTTTCAAGCTACCATCTACTACACCTGGGATGGTCGAAACAAGAGCATTTTTTGTAATGAACCATTTGACATTGATGCATGTGCTGCTCGTATTATATCTTGTTGTCGATCCAGGTTGTCCATAAAGTGATGTGATCACACCTATGATCAATCAAGAAGCAAAACCTACCGAAGCTCCAAATGACACATCAAAGGAGCAACCTCTCGGTTCCATCACTAGAGCTCGGGCAAGACGTCTTCAAGCTGACCTTCTTCAAGGACTCTTAACCATTTCCATAAATTATGAAGATCAAGGCCAAGCATTCACAAGTTTACAACAAATGGAAGATCGCAACCCGCAACCCAAGAAGCCCGGAAATGCCTCGGTTCCCGCTATTAATTATGGAGGCAAATCTGATCCAAATTCAAACTTCTCATGCATTTAAAGGCACATTGGGAAGAGAAGACATCAAGGAATACATCCCCCATGCAGCTGGTGCTTTTTTGCAGAGAACAACTTCCAAGATTGCATTTAATGCAAGCCACCTTTTTCCCAAGCATGCACAAGTTGTCCACAAACTTGCTCTATATTATTCAACCCTTGTAGCCATTAGGGGGCACGCTATTTTCTATCAAAAACCAGGTTTATATCCTTAGTTTGAAGCTTGAAAACTTCATCTCCTTCGTGAGTCATATCGTAGGCCCGATCTTGTATTTTCGGTGCGTAATATCCGTTTGTACTTGATCTATGTTCAAGAACTTGTGGTGAGTCATATCCACTTGTTTTTGTTCACCTATCCTTTATAAAAATTCAGTTTGTTTTCCCCCAAATCTGAGTTTTATCATTATCCCAAAAATACCAAAAATATTCCACCGAAATCCATCTCTATCATCTATCTTCCTCCAGCTGATTCGAGGCTTGTTCTGACTTACTTTGTACTGAGATTTAAGGATCCTCAAGGGGAAACTCATCATAAAGTGCAAAGGCAAAGCACTTGTGGATAAATTGGATCGAGGGCGTAGATAGTAATTGATTTGGTTGGGCTTTTGGTCCGTAGAGTAGTGTGGTGGAGGTGGGTACATGGGCGGGGTTTGTCTTTTGTAGGGTGTTTTTGCTTTTTGGTGGGCATAGGGGGCTATGATGGTATAGCTTACTCTTAATTTTGCACAAGACCCACTTGTATGGTCTTGGTCTTTTGTAACTTGTGGTTTCTACCACTCATCTATATATTTACCTTCTCGGATCAAAACTACTCTATTTTCGCTCAAATTTGTTCAGAACATGTTTATATTGTGTATATATGATAATGGGAGCTTTTTGGGCGAAAAGCTTTTCGTGACTTTTTCGAGCCAAAAGTGACCATATCGGCGTCACCCTTCTATGCCCCATTAAAACTACTCTGTTTTCGTTCAAATTTGTCCAAAACATGTTTATATTGTGTATAGATGATAATGAGATCTTTTTGGGCGAAAAGCTTTTCGTGATTTTTCGTGCCAAAAGTGACTATATCGGCATCACCCTTCTATGCCCTATCAAAACTACTCTGTTTTCGCTCAAATTTGTCCAAAACATGTTTATATTGTGTATAGATAATAATGTGATCTTTTTGGGCAAAAAGCTTTCCGTGATTTTTCGTGCCAAAAGGGACCATATCGGCGTCAGCCTTCTATGCCCCATCACAAATTCTCTATTTTTGCTCAAATTTGTCCAAAACATGTTTGTATTGTGTATATCGATAATGAGAGCTTTCTAGGCGAAAAGCTTTCCGTGACTTTTTCGAGCCAAAAGTGACCATATCGGCGTCACCCTTCTATGCCCCACTAAAACTACTCTTTTTCGCTCAAATTTATCCAAAACATGTTTATATTGTGTATAGATAATAATGTGAGCAAGTATATGGAGTATTGGTGCTAACAAGTCCCCTGGCCCGGATGGATTTGGAAGCCAATTCTTCAAGGATGCTTGGAGTATAGTAGGGAAAGACACGTGCGAGGCAGCGAGGGAGATTTTTCGAAATGGGCAAGTGCTTAAACAGCTAAATGCGACCTTCATTTCTTTACTCCCGAAGGTTCCTAACCCCAACTTTGTTAAAGATCTCAGGCCAATTTCGTGCTGTAACACGGTTATGAAAGCGGTCACCAAGATACTTGCAAGAAGGATCGAGAACTTGCTCAGGGGTCTGATCTCAGATTGTTAGGGTGCATTTATTCCAGGGAGATCTATAGCACATAACTCAGTGGTTGCCACGGAAATTGTGAATGGTTATGGTACAAAGCGAGTGTCAAGGAGATGCACTATCAAAGTGGACTTGTAGAAAGCTTATGATTTCCTAAACTGGGATTTCGTGAGGGCGACGCTTACATACTTGGGTTTCCCGGATAGACTTGTGAATCTGATATTGGAGTGTGTTTCAAGCACTTCTTTCTCTGTCCTTATAAACGGATCTCCGGAAGGCTTTTTCAAAGGCAAGAGAGGACTTCGACAGGGGGATCCCCTCTCACCCTATTTATTTGTCCTCCGTATGGAAGTTTTGAGTCGGATGCTACAGAAAACAGCTGAAAACACCCGCTTCAGATATCATCCAAAATGCAAGAAGCCGAAGATCGTTCATCTAGCCTTTGCTGATGACCTCTTGATTTTCTGTCATGCTGATAAAGAATCCATTCAACTGATTCATGATTGCTTGAGGGACTTCTTTGCTATATCTGGCTTACGGGCGAATACGGAGAAGAGTACTGTGTTTCTGGCTGGGGTTCCAAAGGATGCAGCAATGGGTTTTGTTCAGCAACTTGGGTTTGTGAGAGGTGAGTTTCCTGTCCGATACTTGGGTTTACCATTAAATTTGAGAAGGGTTACAGTACACTAGTATGGGGCGCTGTTCGATAGGGTTGGGGCTTGTATTGAATCATGGGCTGCTAGAAATCTGTCCTACGCTGGTCGACTTCAGTTGCTCAAATCTGTCTTCACTAGTGTATTTAATTTTTGGAGCCAAGTAATTATTCTTCCCAAGGGTGTGCTGGATAAGCTAGAAGCTATGTGTAGGAGTTTTTTATGGACAGGAAAAACGCATGGGAAGAAAAATCTGGTGGCTTGGGAGAATGTTGTAAAGCCATACTCGGAAGGTGGACTTGGGATACATGAGAACCATGCCTGGAACAGAAGTGTGCAAGCAAAGCTTGTGATTGATCTGCAAAGGAACACACCGAGTGTGTGGCAGAGATGGTGTGTTGCTAATCACCTGAACAATGATGGTGTTTGGGATACAGAGAAAAGGGTAGACGATACCTGGTCTGGAAAGGGGTGCTGGACACTAAGGATGAAATCAGATAAGCAATGCTGGACGTTGGGTTCAGTTCCAACAGCTTTGAGGAATTGTGTGACCCCAATGGAGCTGTCTCATGTGGTGCGATATATGAGCTACTAAGACCGAAAGGTGCAGCTGTCGAATGGGGACAGATTATGTGGCGAAATTTGCAATCGAGAAAATGGGCTTTTGTCGTTTGGTTGGCTGTACAGAACCGGTTGCAGACAGGGGAAAAAGCTAAGCATTGGTGTGGCCCGGAAGCAGCTGTATGTCCGCTTTGTAAGTGTGAAGATGAGAGTGCACAACACCTATGGTTCAAGTGCCGACAGATCAAAGAAGTCTTAACTGGGGTATGCAAGTGGGCGAGTATTCGGTGTAGACATGGGTCCATCGAACAATGGCTCCTATGGTTTGCTCGTGTCCGACAGAAGGAGAAACGTACCCTGAAGTTCCAAGAACAACTTCTTGCTATTCAAGCCCTTGTTTACTTTCCATGGAAGAGTAGAAACAATGTAGTGTTCAATGGTGAGTCATTTAATGCTAAGGCTTGTACAATTCAAATTGTGGAAAGTTGTAAGTCGCGTATATCCTTGATGTGGAAGTGCAACTCACGCGGGGATATACGCTGGCGAACAATTCTCCTAGCCGATTAGCATTAAACAAGGTGATAGTGGCGATTGGGAGGCTTAAAGACTAGTTTATAGTAGGAGAGGTATACTTTTGGAGAGTTAGAAATTTTTTGGGTAAAGGAAGTGCATAGAGGTCTAGAGGTATATTTTATAGATTCCCCGGTGTTTGGGTCCTATCTTTTGTAAAAATGGGTTATCCCACCTATCTATCTATTTACCTATTCAAATAATAATATGAGCTTTTTGGGCGAAAAACTTTCCGTGACTTTTTCGAGCCAAAAGTGACCATATCAGCGTCACCCTTCTATGCCCCATCAAAACTACTCTTTTTTCGCTCAAATTTTTCCCAAACATGTTTATATTGTGTATAGATGATAATGAGAGCTTTTTGGGCGAAAAGCTTTCCGTGACTTTTTCGAGCAAAAAGTGACCATATCGGCATCACCCTTCTATGCCCCATCAAAACTACTCTATTTTTGCTCAAATTTGTCCCAAACATGTTTATATTGTGTTTAGAGGATAATGGGAGCTTTTTGGGCGAAAATCTTTCCGTGACTTTTTCGAGCCAAAAGTGACCATATCGGCGTCACCCTTCTATGCCCCACAAAAACTACTCTTTTCGCTCAAATTTATCCAAAACATGTTTATATTGTGTATAGATAATAATGGGAGCTTTTTGAGCGAAAACCTTTTCGTGACTTTTTCGAGCCAAAAGTGACCATATCGGCGTCACCCTTCTATGCCCCATCAAAACTACTCTGTTTTCGCTCAAATTTATCCAAAACATGTTTATATTGTGTATAGATAATAATGGGAGCTTTTTGAGCGAAAACCTTTTCGTGACTTTTTCGAGCCAAAAGTGACCATATCGGCGTCACCCTTCTATGCCCCATCAAAACTACTCTGTTTTCGCTCAAATTTATCCAAAACATGTTTATATTGTGTATAGATGATAATGAGAGCTTTTTGGGCGAAAAGCTTTCCGTGATTTTTTGTGCCAAAAGTGACCATATCGGCGTCACCCTTCTATGCCCTATCAAAACTACTCTGTTTTCGCTCAAATTTGTTCAAAACATGTTTATATTGTGTATATAGATGATAATGTGAGCTTTTTGGGCGAAAAGCTTTCCGTGGTTTTTCGTGGCAAAAGTGACCATATCGGCGTCAGCCTTCTATGCCCCATCACAACTTCTCTGTTTTCGCTCAAATTCGTCCAAAACATGTTTATATTGTGTATAGACGATTGTGAATGGGTATGGCACGAAGCGTGTTTCACCAAGGTGTACTCTGAAGGTTGATCTCCAGAAAGCGTATGACTTTGTGAGGTGGGATTTTGTTAAATTCGCACTTGAACTATTCCGGTTCCCACCGAAGTTGATCCAGGTAATAATGGAATGTGTATCAACTACATCTTTCTCGGTTCTGATTAACGGAGCACCAGAAGGATTTTTTCGAGGGAGGAGGGGATTACGACAAGGGGATCCGCTCTCCCCTTACTTGTTCGTTATCTGTATGGAAGTTCTAAACAGAATGATGGTAGATGCTGCGTCTGATCCAAACTTTAATTACCATCCGAAGTGTCGTGAGCTGCAGCTGACGAATCTGGCTTTTGCTGATGACCTCCTATTGTTCTGTCGTGCGGATGTTCAGTCTATCAGCATCTTATAGCAATGCTTAGACCGCTTTTTTGCTGCATCTGGGCTGCGTATCAATGCAGTGGAAAGTACATGCTACATTGCGGGGGTGAACGACGATATAAGAATGGATATTGAGAGGCAACTGGGATACAGCTCGGGCTCGTTTCCGGTCACATACTTGGGCATCCCACTACATGCGAGGAGGGTGTTGATTTCGGAATACAAAGAACTCCTCGATAAAGTAGAGGGCAAACTGAATGGCTGGGCTGGAAAAATGCTTTCGTATGCAGGGAGATTACAACTAGTAAAATCCGTGCTTTATGGGCTTTTCACCTTTTGGGGACAAGCTACTCTTCTTCCCAAAACCGTGGTTGATCATCTGAATGCACAGTGCCGACAGTTCTTGTGGAATGGGCATTCAAATCGCAAGTGCTCACTCGTTGCTTGGGATGATGTAACGAGACCGTTTGAGGAAGGGGGGCTCGATATAAAACAGTTTGGGGCTTGGAATAGAAGCCTATTTGCGGCCCTGATTGGGGATATCAAGCTGGGAAGGGACAACATATGGACTCGCTGGGTAGCTGTGAACCATCTGAAGAATGACTCGATCTGGACGATTGAGGAGCGGGTTTATGATACATGGCTATGGAAGAGCCTTCTGGATATCAGATGTGAGCTGGAAAGGCGGGGAATTGTTACAGAACATGGTAATGTTCAGCAGCTCTTGAAGGCAAATGGTGGCTTATCGTACACTAAAGTGTATGAAGAGATGCGAGAGAAAGGGCCATTAGTGGACTGGGGCGACTTGCTTTGGAAGGGAATGCAATCACGCAAGTGGTCCTTTATAGTATGGGTTGCTGCTCGACACAGATTACAAACTGGGAGAGTAATCAAGCATTGGAAGGGGGCTGAGGCTGCTGCATGTCCGCTATGTCAGGGTGCTGAAGAATCAGAAGTGCACCTATGGTTCTCCTGCCCTCGCATAATGGAAGCTCGTGATCAAGTCTGGAGGTGGGTTGGATTGCCGACTCGGTCTGGTGGTGTTGAAGATTGGTTGAAATGGTTCACTGCGGAAAGAGATGAAGTGAAGCAAACCACCTTCTTCCAGGTGAAGTTGCTTGTATTTAACGCCTTCATCTACTACCCTTGGATGGGAAGAAACGAGGTAGTATTTGGTAGTGAGAGGTGTAGACCAAAAGATTGGGCAATGAAAATTATAGAAACATGTAAGTCTCGGATTTCGCTAAGGTGCAAAGGCAAGTCACCCAGGGAAATCCGTTGGGTACATGGGTTGCAATTGAAAAAACCTTAGACTTCTTAGAAGTTCGTGAGTTGTAGAGACCTAGAAGATTAGAGGGATTCTGTTTTTTGGAGGGCTTATACGTGGGAACCCCCAATTTCGAATTAGGGGGGTTAGATCCGATTTCCTTTTTTTTTACAGATAAACCCTTGCTTGGTTTGTCTCTTTTGTAACTACGTTACCACATCTATAGATTTACCAATTCAGATGATAATGGGAGCTTTTTGGGCAAAAAGCTTTCTGTGACTTTTTCGATCCAAAAGTTACCATATCAGGGTCACCCTTCTATGCTCCATCAAAACTACTCTTTTTTCGCTCAAATTTGTCCCAAACATGTTTATATTGTTTATATTGTCCCAAACAAGCTTGAAGGTATGTGTCGACGATTTCTATGGACAGGAAAAGCGCATGGGAAGAAAAATCTGGTGGCCTGGAATCAAGTTACTCGGCCTTTCTCGGAAGAGGGGTTAGGATTGAGGGAAACCCAGGCGTGGAATAGAAGTGTCCAGGCCAAACTCGCCATAGATCTACAAAGGAACAACCCCAGTATTTGGCTGCGATGGTGTCAAGCCAACCATCTAAATACTGTCGGGGTTTGGGAAACAGTTAGACGAGTTGATGACACCTGGATCTGGAAGGGGGTAATTGATACTAAGGAAGAGATTAAGACTGCCATGGCGGCTGCTGGGTATCAGTCTACAAACTTTAAAGAGCTGTGTGACCCTGAAGGAAAGGTCTCGAGCAGGGCTGTGTATGAGTTGTTGAGACCGAAGGGTGAGCCAGTTGCGTGGGGGCAGATGCTATGGAATGGTTTACAATCGAGGAAGTGGGCCTTTGTTGTCTGGTTAGCTGCTCAGAATCGGTTGCAAACAGGGGAGAAAGCCAAGCACTGGTGTGGTCCGGATGCTGCCATCTGCCCTCTTTGTAAGTCTGAAGATGAGAGCGCTGTACACCTGTGGTTCAACTGTGCAATGGTCCGGGATGTGATGGCTGGTGTGTGCGAGTGGGCGGGTATACGCTGTCGACATGGCACGATTGAACGATGGCTGCTTTGGTTTGCTCGTGTGCGCCAGAAGGAACGGGGGATCCTGAAGTTCCAAGCGCAATTGCTAGCTATTCAGGCCCTTATTTATTTCACATGGCGGAAGAGGAATGAAGTTGTGTTCTGTGGGGAGAAGTTTAATGCTAAGGCGTGCAAAATCCAGATTATAGAGAGTTGTAGGTCGCGTATATCTCTTATGTGGAAGTGCAAATCACAGGGAGATATCCGCTGGCGTACTAGGCTCTTGGAGGGTACCAGTTAGGGGCTGTTGGGGGTAAGTAGCTGGGATTAGAGTATAGTTGGGAGGTATAGTTTTTTGAGATACTTGGAGCATATAGGAGGTGTCGTTTCATAGAGTAGAGGGATGGTATGGAATTTCTTTTGGGTAGTTAGGGGTATACGTCGAGTCTCGAGAGGTTCTTTTTTGTATGTAGTCCCCATGCTGGGGGAGGTCGTTATGACCAGTTTGTAACCTTGGGTTATCCCACCCTATCTATATATTTACAAATTCAAATGATAATGAGAGCTTTTTGGGCGAAAAGCTTTGATGCGGGACCATCCAAGACACCATCCAAGACACATTCGGACACATCTATACTTGGGGATGGACCTATGATTCAATGTCATGAAAATAATGTCATCCTCAAGAGGAAGAAGAAGGCTCCAACATGGGAGAAGCTTTTTGGGCGAAAAGCTTTTTGTTGTTGAAGGTATTTCCATATTCATCCTAGAGTTTGGCCGAAACTCAACACCTTTGCAGCTGTACTGTTTGGAATAAAAATCAGCTCCTTATGTTTCTATTTTTAGTATTAATTTTGCTTAAGATATTTTTGGAAATTTTAGACGTTATTTTATTTAATTACTTTAGTAATACTTTTATCTTCTTTTATCTAGAATTCGGCCCAACTCAGCCCCTAAGGCCTATTTAAGCCGAGTTCTTCCATTGTAATCAATTGGATTTTAATGAATAGAAATTCTCTCATATTGTGTGTGATACACGTGAGTGATGTTGATCCAACTAGAGCTGTGCTCGTTGATCATTGAATTTGTATTGATCTAGCTTGGTTTGCTTTGTGTTCATCAACTTTGCAAAACTTGGTGATCCTAGTATCCACGAGCCCCCTCCTTGTGCCTCCAAGTTGTCCGCTTGGTTCTGTAGGGTTGTAGAGGCGGGTTATATAGTCATTGTTATTGGTTTCTACCCTCTTAGGAGGCCTAGGGTCTTTATCTTGTTCTATATAAATCGACTCAGTCCTTATCGGCCGTGTCTTGTTATCAATTTCGAGTCTTTATTTCAGTTTGTCGAGTCTTGCATCATTCTTGATCTTTCTTTGCTGCGTTCTTTACTTTCTTGATCGATCGTGGACTGTTCTTGGTCGAGATCTTGCGTTTCTTTACTTTCTTGTTGAGTCTTGTTCAGTTCTTGCTTCCGTTCTTTAGTTTCTTGTTTGATTGTCAAAGATCGGGCCATCTCACGGCTAACCCCGTATCAAATTGGTATCAGAGCTTTGGTTTCCGACATCAAGATTGAGTCTTTTTCTTTTCCTAAACACAAAAACACAAAAATAGAGTCAGTCTTTTGTTTGGTTATTTACTTCTTGCATTCTTTATTGATTCTTGCACTAATCTTGAGTTATGATTGTTTGTGGTTGCATAGCCTAAACACAAAGTCTGGCCAAGACTGGTGGAGTCGACCACAAGTGTGCACAACCCCTTTGTGAACACCTACAGCCGACAACAGATTTTCGAGTTTTATCTTTTTATCTATATATTTATCTTTAGGGCTAAAATTTTATCTTTTTATCACCTTTCCATCAGATTTTCGAGTCCCCTTGTTAGATTAGAGTCTTACTTGCATTAGGTAAAAAAAAAAATCAGTTTCGTAAATTAAAAAAAAAAATAGATTGAACTTGGACCTAGGAGGATAAAATTCACTAGGGGCAAAAGTAAGTCAAAAAAAAAAAGTTTTGTTGATCTAGTGCAAGAAAGCTCCAAGAACCAAGGTTGTTGATTTTCTATAGCCCTAGTCGACAGCACCTATCTCAAACACATAACTCCCACATATCACAAAATTGAAACCCTACCTTGCAACTACAACATCCTAACTTAAAGGTTTTCAATCAAAAGAGGTAAATTTCCATACTTTCTTAGTTTTCTTTATTTTTCTTTTTTTATTTACAGCTTCTTGTCGAGTTGTTTGAGGCTGTTGTCGAGCACTTCTCCTTCTGTCGAGTGTTGTTGTGTTGTGTCGAAGAAACTCTCAGCTTTGTCGAGTTCTCTTCTTTGCATATCGAGTTGCTGTGTTGCTTTTGTCGAGTACCTTGACCCCTTGATGCGGGACCATCTTCTACAGCTCCAGACACACCCATCATACTTGGAGAAGGGCCAATGACTCGAGCTAGAGCTAAGAAGCTTCAGAGAGACTCATTCAACTTTGTGGGTCATGCTTTGTTCTCGAGCAAGGTTCAACTGCCCGAGCCAACATTGAAGACATACATGTGCATTGGAGTACAAATTGAGGCCGACCCTCCTTAGTTATGCCTATGTCGAATTATTCTAAGTCTTAAAGCTTATTTTCAGCTTAAGAACATTATTGGGCTGAATTGGGCTTTTCTAAGTTATTATTTTTAGAGACCTTATTTATTTATGTTTTTAAGTTTATTAAGCCCATTAGTTATTAGTTTTATCCTTCTATCTAGTTAGGCCGGCCAGAACAGCCTTGTAAGGTCTTTATATGGCCGCCCCTTGCATTGAATTCAATCGGAACTTTTATGAACATAACTCTCTCATATTGAGTGTAAACACATCGAGTGTTTGTTGATTCAACTGGAACAGTGCTCGTTGGTCATTGATTGATAATCTCAGCTTGGTTTGCTTTGCCGTTCATCAACTTCGCAAGACTTGGTGATCCGAGTATCCACAAGCCCCCTCCTTGTGCCTTCAAGTTGTCCGCTTGATTGTGTAGGGTTGTAGAGGCGGGTTGTGTAGTAATTGGTATTCGTTCCTACCCTCTGAGGAGGCCTGGGGTCTTTATCTTGTTCTGCATAGATCGACTCAATCCTTATCAGGTCGTGTCTTTCAATTCTTGTTATCAAATTTCGAGTCTTTATCTATATTGTCGAGTCTTTATTCTTCTTGTTAGTGTCGACATCAATTACAGCCCTGTTCTTGGTGTTCTTGTTACGTTCTTGATCGATCTTGATCTATCTTGGTCGAACCTTGCATTGTTCTTGCTGCGTTCTTTGAGTCTTGTTGAGTCTTGCATAAATCTTGCATCTTTCTTGCGTATCTTGAAGCCTTTCTTGCTGCGCCAGATTTGTGTTCTTGAGTTCTTGTTTAGTTCTTGCTTATTTCTTTGAGTTTCTTGCTTGTTGTCGAAGATCGGACCAACCTACGGCTAACCCCGTATCAAATTGGCATCAGAGCTTTGGTTTCCGACATCAAGATTGAGTCTTTTCTTTTTCATAAACACAAAAACCACAACAAGAGTCCTTTTCTTGTTTTGGTTATTTACTTCTTGCATTCTTTATTGATTATTGCACTAATCTTTTGTTTGTGATTGTTTGTGGTTGCATAGCCTAAACACAAAGCCTAGCCGAGACCGTGGAGTCGACCAAGTGGTGCGCACATACCCTTTGTGAACACCCATAGCCGACGGCATCATTGTCCCCATAGCCTTGCTTGGCCGACATCACATACCACAAAAGATCAAACCCTAGTTTGTTCTATCCTTTCTATCTTTGAGACATTTAATTCTATCTATTTTCTTGCCTTATTGAAAATCAGATTTTATTTGGTGGAATTAATCCTATTATATCTATCAAATATATCTAAAGGCTAAAGATAGATCCTATTACCATATTTGTCCAAAGGGTTGTCTATATATTTATCATTAGGGCTGAAATTTTTATCTTTTATCACCATCTATATCAGATTTTCGAGTCCTCCATTCATTAGTGTTCTTTCTTGCATTAGTTTTTTTTTTTTTTTTTTTAAAAAAAAAGAAATTTAGTCCGAAAATTACAAAACAAAAGAGAAGTGTTTGGTTGTTGTTTGTTGATCTAGTGCAAGAAAAACCTAAAGGACTCAGCTTTTGGTGATTCTCAATAGCCCTTATCGACATACCCTAAGCCTAAACACATTACCTCCACAAAATTCTAAATTGAAACCCTACCTTGCAACTACAACATCATAACTTAAGGTTTTCAATCAAAAGAGGTAAATTTCCAAGTTTTCTTTTGTTTTTCTCTTTGTGTTAAGCACTGATTTTCTTGTTCAAGTGCTGCTGTGTATGTGTCGAAGAGATCTCCTCCTAGTCGAGTTCTCTCTTGTCTTGATCGAGTTGATTGTGTGAATGTCGAGTGAGCTCGGCCCCTGCCGAGTGATCTCTTATGTGTGCCGAGTGCTCTTCTCATCTTGATTGAGTACTTTGAGTGTCTTACAGCTGCTGTCGAGTGCTCTTTATCCTTTTATCGAGTGCTTTGTTTGTTGTTTCATCCATTACATACTTTGATTGCTTTGTTCTTTGCTTGGTAGTTGATTTGCCCAAAGCGGATTGCCCTAGCAAGCGTGATATATCAATCAGAGAGGGAGTGTGAGCGAAACACAATTGTGAGGTGTTTATATTTTTCACTAATCCTTAACATAGTTCTGTGTTTCTTTTGTCTTTGTTATCATGTCTAACAATCAGGGAAAGAACGGTGGTAACAACCCCAACAATGAGGGTAACTCGAGTGCTACTGTGACACCCGAGCAATTCAACAACCTCACCAACACTTTGACAGCCATTCTAGATCGGTTGACAGCTCTAGAAGCTAGGCCGAGTGGATCTAATACAGTTGGTGGTCAAGGTAATCCAAGGCGTGAAGAGACGCCTAATGATGAAAGAGAGGTCATAAATCCTAACCCTAATCCTAATCCTCATGTCAATTTAGAAAATCCTTTATTCAATGAAAACAACTCTCCACGAGGTGGGAGAAATGATCGGAATAACGGGTTTGTTAATATGAAAGGACAAGGACAGGGAAGGGGAAGAGGACGAGGCTTCCAGGAGCAATTCTACTACTCGGAGCAAGATGATGACTTCCAAGAAGAGGAGTATTGGGAGCAGCGTCCGAGACGGAATCAAAGAGGAAATCAGAACCGACCACCTAGGTACAATGACGAGGACGGCATAGGTAAGGTCAAGGTAAAGATTCCTCCTTTTGAAGGTAAAACTGATCCAGATGCATACATTGATTGGGAAACTAAAATGGATCAGATTTGGAATTGTCACAATTTCTCTAATGCTAAAAAGGTGCAATTAGCTACTTTAGAATTCACAGGCTTTGCTTTAATTTGGTGGGATAACCTAGTTAAAGAAAGAAGAAGAGCTATTGATGCACCTATTGCTTCTTGGGATCAACTTAAAGCATTAATGAGAAATAGATTTGTACCTCAACATTATGCTAGAGAGCTTAGGCAAAGATTAGAAAATCTTAAGCAAGGAAATAAAACTGTTGAGGAAACATTTAATCTTATGCAAGAAACTATGGCTCGAGCTAATGTGGTTGAACCTTATGAAGATACAAATGCTAGATATCTTAGAATATTGCATCCCGCTTTAGCTCATGAGATTGATTACTTTCCCTATACTACTCCTACTGATTTGTTACACTTAGCAATTAAAGTAGAAAAGGGACAACGTTACAAGAGCCAAGGAAGAATGTCGAGTGGCCAGCAACAAGGGTGGCGTCCCAATCGGCCTCAACAGCCCCAAGGGCGCTCGGAAATGGTTCCTAGAGACCGAGCTCAGCAGCCCCAAGGAAGAGGTGATGGTCGACAAACCCAACAGCCCCTCGACAAAGGAAAAGGCGTCTGGAATGGACGTGAATCGTCTGGGACATCTACTGGTCCCAAAGGGAGTAATCCTAACTCTTCTACCCTTAGATCTAGAGATATTGTATGCTTTAAATGCCAAGGTAGAGGACATTATATGAAGGATTGCCCTAATAAGAAAAATCTCATGGTTAATCACTTAGGCGAATATGAATCTGAAAATTCTTGTGATGAACATAATGAGAATGCTAATGAAGATAATGATCAAAATCTCAACCTTATGTGCTACGATGATAATGATGAGGTCGAATATGAACATGGTGAATCTTTGATTGTTAGGAGAGTTTTAAGTGTTGTTCCTGCACCTTGTGATGATAATCAAAGAGAAAACTTGTTTCATACTCGTTGTCTAGTTAAAGGAAAGGTTGTAAATGTGATCATTGACGGAGGTAGTTGCTGTAATTTAGCTAGTCAAGAAATGGTTGACAAATTGCATCTATCTACTATCCAACATCCTAGACCTTATAAATTGCATTGGATGAATGATTGTGGCAATTTGAAAGTAAATAGGCAAGTTAAAGTGCATATTAAACTAGGACATTATGAAGATGATGTTTTATGTGATATCGTGCCTATGCAAGCTTGTCATATTTTATTAGGTCGTCCTTGGCAATTTGATCGTAAGGTCCAACATGATGGTCATTCTAACCGATATGCCTTTACATTTCAGGGAAAGAACGTTGTTCTCAAGCCCATGACGCCTACACAAGTGGCTGATGAGATTGAGAAGCGCAAGGTAAGTAAAGGTGAGTTAGAACAGGAGGCTCAGTCGAGCCAAGTGGCATCTCAAACTCGGCCTAAGGGTGTGCTAATGGCTTCCAAGAGTACATACTTAGACGAATTTGCAGATGGAGAAACCACCCTTATGCACCTTATCAAGAGCTTGAACATGTTGAGTGAAGAGCTTAAAGCTTCTCTTCCATCCAACATACTCGCTCTACTTGAGGAGTATAAAGATGTGTTTCCCGATGACATACCACCAGGTCTACCCCCTATTCGTGGAATTGAGCATCAAATTGATCTTATTCCAGGGGCTGCATTACCTAATAGGCCTGCGTATCGTATGAATCCCACTGAGACCCAAGAGGTCCAAACCCAAGTCCAGGAACTGTTGGATAAGGGTTACATTCGAGAAAGCTTAAGTCCTAGTGTTGTACCTGTGTTATTAGTCCCTAAGAAAGATGGTTCATGGAGAATGTGTGTAGATTGTAGGGCTATTAACAATATTACTATTAAATATCGTCACCCTATTCCTAGATTAGATGATATGTTAGATGAGCTACATGGAGCTTCTATATTCTCGAAAATAGACCTTAGGAGTGGTTATCATCAGATTAGAATGAAAAAGGGTGATGAATGGAAAACAGCCTTTAAGACTAAGCTTGGTTTATATGAGTGGTTGGTTATGCCTTTTGGTTTAACTAATGCTCCTAGTACTTTTATGAGGTTAATGAATCATGTTCTCAGAAACTTTATAGGAAGATTTGTTGTTGTTTATTTTGATGATATTCTGATTTATAGCAAATCCCTTAATGAACATGAATCACATCTTAGAGAAGTGCTTAAAACACTGAGAATTGAACGCTTGTATGCTAATTTAAAGAAGTGTGAACTATGTCATGAACAAGTGTCTTTTCTTGGATTTGTAGTGAGCTCCAATGGACTGCGTGTTGATGAATCAAAGATTAAAGCCATACAAGAGTGGCCGACCCCTACCAACATAGGCCATGTACGCAGCTTCCAAGGTCTTGCGAGCTTCTACCGACGCTTTGTGCGAGATTTCAGCACCATCTCAGCCCCACTGACCGAGCTTACTAAGAAGAGAAGTGAGTTCACATGGGGAGCAGCTCAGGAGGAAGCATTCAACACACTTAAGGACAAGCTCACTCACGCACCTCTATTAGCTTTACCGGACTTTACTCAGCCTTTTGAAGTAGAGTGTGATGCTAGCGAAGTCGGAATTGGTGGAGTCCTTATGCAGGGAGGTAAGCCTATTGCTTTCTTTTCTGAGAAATTGAAAGGTGCTTGTCTTAATTACTCTACCTATGATAAGGAATTGTATGCATTATTTAGAGTACTTAAGACATGGTCTCACTATCTATGGCCTAGCGAGTTTATTCTTAGGACTGATCATGAGTCTTTAAAACACTTTAAAAGCCAAGATAAACTTGATAGGAGACATGGTAGATGGATGGAGTTCATTGAAACATTTCCTTATGTAATTAAGTATAAGAAAGGCAAAGACAATGTGGTAGCTGATGCATTATCTAGGAGACATGTTCTTTTAACCACTTTGGATTCTAGAGTCTTAGGCTTTGTTTACATAAAGGAATTGTATGAATCTGATTTGGATTTTGGTGATATCTTTCGAAAATGCTTAGAAAAGGGTCCTAATGACAGCTTTTATATACATGAAGGATTCTTATTTCGAAAAGATCAAGTGTGCATTCCTAGATGTTCTCTACGATTATTACTTGTTAGTGAAGCCCATAGTGGTGGATTAATGGGACATTTTGGTAGGGATAAAACATATAACACACTGAAATCACATTTTTATTGGCCACATATGCTTAGGGATGTAGAACATTGCCTTAAGAGATGTATAGATTGCATTAAAGCCAAAGCTAAGCTTATGCCTCATGGCCTTTATACACCACTGCCGACCCCCTCAGCCCCTTGGGAAGACATATCCATGGATTTCATAGTTGGGTTGCCTAGAACTAAGAAGGGGAGAGATTCTATATTTGTGGTAGTGGATAGGTTCTCTAAAATGGCTCATTTCATTGCATGTCATAAAACTGATGATGCTACCAACGTTGCTAATCTATTCTTTAGAGAAGTCGTTAGGTTGCATGACGTGCCTAAAACCATTGTTAGTGATAGGGATGTGAAATTCTTAAGTCATTTTTGGCGAACTTTATGGAATAAATTGGGAACTAGATTGCTATTCTCTACTTCTAGCCACCCCCAAACTGATGACCAAACTGAGGTGACTAATAGAACCCTTGCTACTGTCCTAAGAGCCATTATTAGGAAAATTTTAAAACTTTGGGAAGAAGCCTTACCTCATGTGGAATTTGCTTATAATAGAACCATGCATTCGGCTACTAAAATCAGTCCATTTGAATGTGTGTATGATGTTAATCCACTAACCCCTTTTGATCTTACTCCATATCCTATGAGAGACAAAGAATCATTTGAGGCAGGTAAGCATGTCGAGTTCATCAAGGAGCTGCATGAACGAACTCGAGAGAAGCTGAAGCTAAAGGCTGAATACAATGCTAACAAGGCCAACAAGGGACGTCGCTTGGTCACATTTCAGCCTGGAGATCTTGTATGGGTGCACTTAAGGAAGGAGCGGTTTCCAGAAGCCCGGAAGAACAAGCTGTCGCCGCGTGGTGATGGACCATTTCGGATCAAGAAGAGAGTGGGCGACAATGCCTACCAATTGGAGCTTCCTGGAGACATGGGCGTGAGCGCTACATTCAACGTCGCGGATCTAATCCCTTACTTCGCTGTGGATGAAGACTTGGATTCATGGTCGAATCCTTTTCAAGAAGGGGAGGTTGATGCGGGACCATCTTCTACAGCTCCAGACACACCCATCGTACTTGGAGAAGGGCCAATGACTCGAGCTAGAGCTAAGAAGCTTCAGAGAGACTCATTCAACTTTGTGGGTCATGCTTTGTTCTCGAGCAAGGTTCAACTCCCCGAGCCAACATTGAAGACATACATGTGCATTGGAGTACAAATTGAGGCCGATCCTCCTTAGTTATGCCTATGTTGAATTATTCTAAGTCTTAAAGCTTATTTTCAGCTTAAGAACATTATTGGGCTGAATTGGGCTTTTCTAAGTTATTATTTTTAGAGACCTTATTTATTTATGTTTTTAAGTTTATTAAGCCCATTAGTTATTAGTTTTATCCTTCTATCTAGTTAGGCCGGCCAGAACAGCCTTGTAAGGTCTTTATATGGCCGCCCCTTGCATTGAATTCAATCGGAACTTTTATGAACATAACTCTCTCATATTGAGTGTAAACACATCGAGTGTTTGTTGATTCAACTGGAGCAGTGCTCGTTGGTCATTGATTGATAATCTCAGCTTGGTTTGCTTTGCCGTTCATCAACTTCGCAAGACTTGGTGATCCGAGTATCCACAAGCCCCCTCCTTGTGCCTTCAAGTTGTCCGCTTGATTGTGTAGGGTTGTAGAGGCGGGTTGTGTAGTCATTGGTATTGGTTCCTACCCTCTGAGGAGGCCTGGGGTCTTTATCTTGTTCTGCATAGATCGACTCAGTCCTTATCAGGTCGTGTCTTTCAATTCTTGTTATCAAATTTCGAGTCTTTATCTATATTGTCGAGTCTTTATTCTTCTTGTTAGTGTCGACATCAATTACAGCCCTGTTCTTGGTGTTCTTGTTACGTTCTTGATCGATCTTGATCTATCTTGGTCGAACCTTGCATTGTTCTTGCTGCGTTCTTTGAGTCTTGTTGAGTCTTGCATAAATCTTGCATCTTTCTTGCGTATCTTGAAGCCTTTCTTGCTGCGCCAGATTTGTGTTCTTGAGTTCTTGTTTAGTTCTTGCTTATTTCTTTGAGTTTCTTGCTTGTTGTCGAAGATCGGACCAACCTACGGCTAACCCCGTATCACCCCTGTCGAGTACTCCTTGGTCTGTTTCGAGTTGAATTCTTGCAAATACCCATATGTTTTGCTTGAATCGAGTTGGTTATAATTGCTGTCGAGTACTCAGCCCTTTGTCGAGTACTTATTGATTGTTTGTTTCATTCATTCTCTTGAAATCTATACTTTGATTATTAAGTTCTTTTGCTTGGTTGTTGATTTGCCCAAAGCGGATTTCTCTAGCAAGCGTGACATACCTATTAGAGAGGGAGTGTGAGCGAAACACATTGTGAGGTTGTTTATATTTTTCTAACCTTTCACATAGTTCTTTGTTTGTCTTTATTTGCGATGTCTAATAGCCAGGGCAATGACTGGTACAATATCTTCATGGAGAACATAGCTAAGATGAATGCCAGCATAGCTAAGATGGAAAACAGCCTTGCGGCAATAGAGCTTCAGCGTTTTGGCTCTAATACGGTGTTCGTACAAGGAGTCCCACCTAGAGATGAAGTGCCACCAATTGAAATGGAAGAAACTCATCCTATTTCTACTCAACTTAATGTTTCTTCTAGCATAGATAATTCGCTGATTCATGGTCATGTAAATCATGTTGATAATAATGATCAAGATCTTAATTTACTTGCCTATGATCATGATGATTGCATTGAATATGAGCATGATGATTCTTTGATTGATTTAAATGTTCAACCTATGTCTTGTGATGATAATCAAAGAGAAGATTTATGTCATACTAAATGCTTAGAAAAAGGCAATGTTTCTAATATGACCATTGATGGTGAAATTTCTTCTCCTATTACTAGCCTTGAATTAATTGAAAATTCAGCCTTGAAAAAGGATGAAAACTTGCTAGCTTTGGATGGAAACTTAGAGAGCAATGAACAAGCTAAAGTGCATATTAAGTTAGAATATCATGACGTTGATATGAAATCTGAATTATGCACTAATCAATTTTCTTTTCTTGGTTTTGTAGAGAGCTCTAATTGCCTACAAGTTAACGAAGCTGAGACAATAACCATTAAGAAGTGGTCAATCCCTACATCAATCGACCTTGAGAAGAGTTTCCATGGACATGAGGTTTTCGATCCAGGAGCTCGTGTGGATGCATTTGCGGAATCATTTGCGACCTTGGATTCGAGGAAGAATCCTTTTCAAGAAAGGGAGATTGATGTGAGACCATCCAAGACACCTTCGGACACATCTATACTTGGGGATGGACCTATGATTCAATGTCGTGAAAATAATGTCATCCTCAAGAGGAAGAAGAAGGCTCCACCATGGGAGAAGGTCCAAAGATGCAAGCTTGATCATCTTGACGTTTACATTCGTTCAGCACATTTGACAGCTTTTCGACGTCTCTGTAAAATGAGTCATACGGATTCAATATTTATAGGATTGAGGCGTGACATATCTTGTTGGAACGAGGACGAAGAGATCTATAACTTTGCTGTTGAAGGTATTTCCAGATTCATCCTAGAGTTTGGCCGAAACTCAACACCTTTGCAGCTGTACTGTTTGGAATGAAAATCAGCTCCTTATGTTTCTATTTTTAGAATTAATTTTACTTAAGATATTTTTGGAAATTTTAAAGGTTATTTTATTTAATTATTTAAGTAATACTTTTATCTTATTTTATCTAGAATTCGGCCCAACTCAGCCCCTAAGGCCTATTTAAGCCGAGTTCTTCCATTGTAATCAATTGGATTTTAATGAATAGAAATTCTCTCATATTGTGTGTGATACACGTGAGTGATGTTGATCCAACTAGAGCTGTGCTTGTTGATCATTGAATTGGTATTGATCTAGCTTGGTTTGCTTTGTGTTCATCAACTTCGCAAGACTTGGTGATCCTTGTATCCACGAGCCCCCTTCTTGTGCCTCCAAGTTGTCCGCTTGGTTGTGTAGGGTTGTAGAGGCGGGTTATATAGTCATTGGTATTGGTTCCTACCTCTTAGGAGGCCTGGGTCTTTATCTTGTTTTATATAGATCGACTCAGTCCTTATCGGTCGTGTCTTGTTATCAATTTCGAGTCTTTATTTCAGTTTGTCGAGTCTTGCATCGTTCTTGATCTTTCTTTGCTGTGTTCTCCCTTCATGGAGAGATGTTCTTATCAAATAAATGTTTAGCTAAATGAGGATTAAGATTAGGATTAGGGTTAGGATTATGTACTTCCCTTTCATTGTGAGGTGCTTCATTACGCCGGGGGTTACCTTGCCCAGCCATGTTGTTAGATCCAGATGGCCGAGCCTCTAATGCCGTCAATCCTTTATTTATCTTTGCCAAAGTCTCCATCATGCTCCAGATTCGACATGGATCTTGGCCGAAAAAAATTTGATACGAGGTTAGCCGTGAGATGGCCCGATCTTCGACAATCAAACAAGAAACTAAAGAACGGAAGCAAGAACTGAACAAGACTCAACAAGAAAGTAAAGAAACGCAAGATCTCGACCAAGAACAGTCCAAGATCGATCAAGAAAGTAAAGAACGCAGCAAAGAAAGATCAAGAACGATGTAAGACTCGACAAACTGAAATAAAGACTCGAAATTGATAACAAGACACGACCGATAAGAACTGAGTTGATCTATAAAGAACAAGATAAAGACCCCAGGCCTCCTAAGAGGGTAGGAACCAATACCAATGACTATATAACCCGCCTCTACAACCCTACACAACCAAGCGGACAACTTGGAGGCACAAGAAGGGGGCTCGTGGATACAAGGATCACCAAGTCTTGCGAAGTTGATGAACACAAAGCAAACCAAGCTAGATCAATACCAATTCAATGATCAACAAGCACAGCTCTAGTTGGATCAACATCACTCACGTGTATCACACACAATATGAGAGAATTTCTATTCATTAAAATCCAATTGATTACAATGGAAGAACTCGGCTTAAATAGGCCTTAGGGGCTGAGTTGGGCCGGATTCTAGATAAAAGAAGATAAAAGTATTACTTAATTAATTAAATAAAATAACCTCTAAAATTTCCTAAAATATCTTAAGTAAAATTAATACTAAAAATAGAAACATAAGGAGCTGATTTTCGTTCCAAACAGTACAACTGCAAAGGTGTTGAGTTTTGGCCAAACTCTAGGATGAATCTGGAAAAACCTTCAACAGCAAAGTTGTAGATCTCTTCGTCCTCGTTCCAACAAGGTATGTCACGCCTCAATCCGATAAATATTGAATCCGTACGACCCATTTTACAGACACGTCAAAAAGCTGTCAAATGTGCTGAACGAATGTAAACATCAAGATGATCAAGCTTGCATCTTTGGACCTTCTCCCATGGTGGAGCCTTCTTCTTCCTCTTAAGGATGACATTATTTTCACGACATTGAATCATAGTGATACGGGGTTAGCCGTGAGATGGTCCGATCGTCGACAACAAGCAAGAAACTAAAGAACGGAAGCAAGAAACAAGAAAGAATCAACAAGACTCAAAGAAACTCGACAAGAACTATCAAGAATCGATCAAGAACAGCCAAGATCAACCAAGAATTAACCAAGACTCGACAAGATCTCAAGATCAGGGGCTGAAGTCGAAATCGACAAAACAAAAGAAACAAAGACTCGATAAAAAGAATGCAAGAATTGAAAGACACGACCGATAAGGACTGAGTCGATCTACATAGAACAAGATAAAGACCCCAGGCCTCCTAAGAGGGTAGGAACCAATACCAATGACTATATAACCCGCCTCTACAACCCTACACAACCAAGCGGACAACTTGGAGGCACAAGGAGGGGGCTCGTGGATACTAGGATCACCAAGTCTTGCGAAGTTGATGAACACAAAGCAAACCAAGCTGAAACGATACCAAATCTATGATCAATGAGCATTGCTCTAGTTAGATCACACGTACTCAAGTGTTTCACACAAGTTTTCATTCAAGGGAAGACATCTTATGTTTTACAAGGAGATCAACCTCTATTTATAACCCTAATGGCTGATTTTAGATAGAAATAATAATTAAAGAGAAATTAAAATAAATCCCTAAATTACCTAAAATAACTTAAATAAAGAAGGTTACTAAAAATAACAAAAGAAAGTTATTTATTCCCGTCAAAACAGTGAGAGCTTGCAAAGATGTTGATTTTCGGCCAAGTTCTATGTCGAATTTGGAAAAACCTTCAACATCAAAGTTGTAGATCTCTTCGTCCTCGTTCCAACAAGGTATGGCACAATCCAATCCGATTAATATTGAATCCGTACGACTCATTTTACTGAAACGTCGAAAAGCTATCAAATATTCTGAACGAGTCTAAAACGCCATTTGCACTTTTGGATCTTCTCCCATGGTGGAGCCTTCTTCTTCCTCTTGAGAAGGACATCATCCGAAGGTGTCTTGGATGGTCCCGCATCAATCTCCCTTTCTTGAAAAGGATTCGTCCTCGAATCCAAGGGCGCATATGATTCCGCAAAGGCATCCACATGAGCTCCTGGATCGAATACCACATGTCCATGGAAACCCTTCTCAAGGCTGATTGGTGTAGGGATTGACCACTCATCGATGGTTTTTGTCTCAGCTTCATCTACAAAATCAAGAAAAGAAACTTGATTAGTGCACAATTCAGATTTCCTATCAATGTCATGATGTGCTAACGTAATATGCACTAGAGCTTGGTCATTAATCCCTATGTTTCCACCCAATGCTATTAAGTTTTCATCCTTTTTCAAAGCTAAATTTTCAATTAATTCAAGGCTAGCAATATTAGAACAATTTTCACCATCAATGATCATATTACAAATTTCGCCTCTTTCTAAGCATTTAGTATGACACAAATCTTCTCTTTGATTATCATCACAAGGCTTAGGTTGAACACTTAAACCCTTACTATCAATCAAAGAATCATCATGCTCAGATTCAATGCAAACATTATCATCACAGGCAAGTAACTTAACATCTTGATCATTATTAACAAGCTTAACATTTTCACCACTAGAATTTTACGATTCATTTTCGCCTAGGTGATTAATCATGAAAGTCTTCTTATTTGGGCAATCCTTCATAACATGTCCACTACCTTGGCATATAAAGCAAGGAATGTACATAGGTTTAAGAGTAGAAGAGTTAGGATTACTCCCTTTAGGGCCAGTAGATGCCCCAGACGAGTCACGTCCATTCCATGGCGATTTACCCTTGTCGAGGGGCTGCTGGGGTGCTCGACATTCATCTCTTCCCCGGGGCTGACTTGGTCGATCCCTAAAGCCCATTTCCGACCTACCTTGGGGCTGCTGCACATGGTCTTGGCGCCACCTTTGGGGTTGCCCACTCGACATTCTACCACCTTGGCTCCTGTATCTAGCATTCCTTTCTACTTTCATAGCTAAATGTAAAAGTTCAGTAGGCGTAGAATAAGAAAAGTAATCAATTTCATGAGCTAAGGAGGGGTGCAATATTCTAAGAAAACTAGAATTTGTATCTTCATCATGTTCAACTACATTAGCTCTAGCCATGGTTTCTTGCATTGCATTAAACGTTTCCTCAACACTTTTATTACCTTGTCTAAGGTTTTCTAGTCGTTGTCTAAGCTCTGTAGAGTAGTGTTGGGGAGCAAATCTACTTCTTATAAGTGCTTTTAATTGAGTCCAAGAAGCGATAGGCGCATCAAGGGCTCTTCTTCTTTCTTTAACTAGGTTATCTCACCAAATTAAAGCAAGGCATGTGAATTCTAAGGTAGCTAGTTGCACCTTTTTAGCGTCAGAGAAGTTATGACAATTCCAGATTTGATCCATTTTAGTTTCCCAAACAATATATGCATCTGGATGGGTATTACCATAAAATTGAGGGATCTTTACCTTTACCTTACCTATGCCATCTTGCGCAGGCTCTCTAGGTGCTCGATAGTGGTATCGACCTCCTCTAACATTTCGTCGAAGACGTTGCTCCCAATGATCATCCTCTTGGAAGTCGTCGTCGTACTCTGAGAAGTAGTACTCTTCTTGTTGCCGTCGTCCTTCCCCTCATCCCTGCATATTAGCAAACGCATTATTCCTACCATGTCTCTCTCTCTTTGTGGAGAGATGTTCTTATCAAATAAAGGTTTAGCTAAATGAGGATTAAGATTAGGATTAGGGTTAGGATTAGACACGGCCACGGGTCCGACCCGCCGGGTCGACAACCCGGGGAGGGTGACCCTAACCCTGACCCGGGGTTGGGACGGGTCGGCGAGTCGGACTGTCGGGTCGGCCACGTGGCACCAAATCGGGTACCCAACGAGTTTTGCGGGTCGACCCGCCGGGTCAACCTTTTTTAAAAAAAAAAAATGTTTTATACCCAAAATAAAACTCAACTCAAGTCTTTCACCACACTTTCGAAATGGAAAGATTTAAGGTTGACAAAACATGGTATGTGGGAAGATATATATAGATATCTTCGTTCCACTCCCATCATTTCATCACACTTTAGATGTGGGAAAGAAAAGGTTGGATTGTGGGAATGACAAGTAGGGTATGAGGATCTATATATAGAGAAAATAGAGGTATGTAGCCCACTTTCGATGTGGGACAGAAATATGAGTAATGAAAGAAAATGTGAGAAATTGATATTTAAGTATATGATGTAAAATGTAATGTAATTAAAGTCTTTGGATTATATGGTGGAATATAATGTAATTTAAGTATTTGGATTATATGATGTAACATATAATAATATAATTAAAGTATTTACCTCTTAGGATTTAATGAAATGAATAACACATGGTGATGAAACATCATGATACAATATATCAAGTTATGTTGGATTAATCTTTCTATTTAATTTAATTGATAGTTGTGTTGATCCATTAATCAATCATAAGTATTTTATTTTACTTGCATTATTATGTTAATTTCTTGATCAATGATTTCAAATCTAGGTTCTTCTTCATATAGATATGTTAAACTTTCTCGTTTAAAATTGAATTAGCCACATGTTGTGTATACACTTAATGATGATGTTATTAGAATTACATACTTGGGTTGCTTGTTATGACGTACATGAAAAGACACATTGAAAAAGTATTGCCAATATTATATTTCATTCTTGTGTTTGAAAATCCGAAGTTCTATATCATTTTGAAATAAACGAAAACTCGACATTAAGGATACTATACAAGTGTAACGGCTTTATAAAAAATAATATTTGTATTATTTGAAATTATATCATAAAGACTCCTAACTTAGTATGATATAGAATGATTTAATAGTGGATCCACCAAATAACACAAATGTTTAAGGTATATTGTTGAACTTCACACTTTCTTGTTACCCGTTCGTTATTTCTTTCATAATTGATAGGTAAAATATAATTTTTTTAAAATAATATTTATATAAAGTATAGTACTAGTGTTTGTATATGATAAAAATTTATAAGTATGGATTGACATTAAAAACCGAACGATAGAGATTGAAGACATGGTGTAATTTCTAGTTTCTAGTTTCTACCCTTGTTTTTGTCCCACATTGAAAACTAGAGGAAAGGGGGGGTGCTAAGTCTATAAAAGGAGAAGCATTGGGGTGTTAAGTCTCACATTGCCATTGCATATTACATTATGTAATATTATGAATTATGAATTATTCTAAGAATAATTTATATAATTTACATAATAATTATAAATTTATTTTATTTAAAATAAATTTTTTCAAAAAAAAATATTTTAAAATGGCGGGTTGACCCGGCGGGTCGAACCGGGTCGGACCCGCCGGGTCACGGGTTATCTTTTCCCCAACCCTAACCCTAACCCTCAACCCGAGTCGACCCTTGGACCCGTGGACCCTGACCCGGCGGGTTACCGACCCGGCGGGTCACGGGTCGACCCGCCCGACCCGTGACCCGTGGCCATGTCTAGTTAGGATTATGTACTTCCCTTTCATCGCGAGGCGCTTCATTACGCCGGGGATTACCTTGCCCAGCCATGTTGGTAGATCCGGATGGCCGCGCCTCTAATGCCGCCAATCCTTCATTTATATTAGCTAACTTCTCCATGACGGTATTGAACCAGTCGCTGCCCTGGTTATTAGACATTGCAAATAAAGACAAACAAAGAACTATGTAAAGAATTAGTAAAAATTATAAACAACCTCACAATTGTGTTTCACTCACACTCTCTCTCTGATTGATATGTCACCCTTGCTAGGGCAATCTGTTTTGGGCAAATCAACAACCAAGCAAAAGAACTTAATAATCAAAGTATGCAATTCAAGAGAATGAATGAAACAACAATCAACAAGTACTCGACAAAGGCTGAGTACTCGACAGCAGCTATAACCAACTCGATTCAAGAAAAACAGATGGGTATTTGCAAGAAATCAATTCGACAAGACCAAAAAGTACTCGACAGGGGTCAATGTACTTGACACAAGCAACTCAGTAACTCGAAACAACAAAGAGAGAACTCAGCAAGGGCTGAGATCTTCTCGACACAACAACTCAGCAACTCGATAGAGGAGAATTGCTCGACAGACAGCTATACTCAACTCGACAAAGCTGTAAACAAAGAGAAATAAAAGAAAAAATAAGAAAGAATTGAAATTTACCTCTTTTTGATTGAAAACCTTTAAGTTAGGATGTTGTAGTTGTAGGGTAGGGTTTCAATTTTTTGGAGGTATGTGTTTGGGATAGGGTTGTCGACTAAGGGCTGTAGAAATCACCAAAAGATGTCCTTGGAGCTTTCTTGCACTAGATCAAACAACTCTTTCTCTTTTTTTTTTGGACTTACTTTTGCCCCTAGTGAATTTTATCCTCTAGGTCCAAGTTCAATCTCTTTTTTTTTTTGAATCTCATTTTTTTTTATAAACTAATGCAAGAAAGACTTAATGCAAGAGGAGGACTCGAAAATTCTGAAACTAATGGTGAAAAGATAAATTTCAGCCCTAGAGATAAATATATATAGACAACCCTTTTGATAAAATAGGAAAGTGGATCTATCTTATGCCTTAATAGATATTTGATAGATAAAATAAATTAAATCCACCAAAAATCAGAATTTATATAGGCAATAGATAATATGGAAATAGATATAGATAGATCAAATATTCCAAAGATAGAAAAGAGCAACAAACTAGGGTTTTCTCTTGTGATATGTGATGTCAACCAAGCTGTGACTATGGGGACAAGGGTATTGTCGCCGGCTTAGGTGCTGCACAAGGGGATTGCGCACCACTTTGGTCGACTCCACAGTCTCAGCTAGGCTTTGTGTTTAGGCTATGCAACCACAAACAATCACAAACTTCAAGATTAGTGCAAGAATCAATAAAGAATGCAAAAAGTAAATAACCAAACAAGAAAGACTGTATTTTTTTGTGTTTTTTGTGGTTAGGAAAAGAAAAGACTCAATCTTGATGTCGGAAACCAAAGCTCTGATGCCAATTTCATATGGGGTTAGCCGTGAGATGGTCCGATCTTCGACAACAAGCAAGAAACTAAAGAACGGAAGCAAGAAACAAGAAAGAATCAACAAGACTCAAAGAAACTCGACAAGAACTATCAAGAATCGATCAAGAACAGCCAAGATCAACCAAGAATTAACCAAGACTCGACAAGATCTCAAGATCAGGGGCTGAACTCGAAATCGACAAAACAAAAGAAACAAAGACTCGATAAAAAGAATGCAAGAATTGAAAGACACGACCGATAAGGACTGAGTCGATGTATATAGAACAAGATAAAGACCCCGAGCCTCCTAAGAGGGTAGGAACCAATACCAATGACTATATAACCCGCCTCTACAACCCTACACAACCAAGCGGACAACTTGGAGGCACAAGGAAGGGGCTCATGGATACTAGGATCACCAAGTCTTGCGAAGTTGATGAACACAAAGCAAACCAAGCTGAAACGATACCAATTCTATGATCAACGAGCACTGCTCTAGTTAGATCACACGCACTCAAGTGTTTCACACAACTTTTCATTCAAGGGAACACGTCTTATGTTTTACAAGGAGACCAGCCTCTATTTATAACCTTAAGAGCTTATTTTAGATAGAAATAATAATTAAAGAGAAATTAAAATAAATCCCTAAATTACCTAAAATAACTTAAATAAAGAAGGTTACTAAAAATAACAAAAGAAAGTTATTTATTCCCGTCAAAACAGTGACAGCTTACAAAGATGTTCATTTTCGGCCAAGTTCCATGCCGAATCTGGAAAAACCTTCAACATCAAAGTTGTAGATCTCTTCGTCCTCGTTGCAACAAGATATGGCACGATCCAATCCGATTAATATTGAATCTGTACGACTCATTTTACTAAACGTCAAAAAGCTGTCAAATATTCTGAACGAGTCTAAAACGTCATTTGCACTTTTGGATCTTCTCCCATGGTGGAGCCTTCTTCTTCCTCTTGAGAAGGACATCATCCGAAGGTGTCTTGGATGGTCTCGCATCACATAGGTCCATCCTTAAGTATAGATGTGTCCGAAGGTGTCTTGAATGGTGTCTTGGATGGTCCCGCATCAAGCTTTCCGTGATTTTTCGTGCCAAAAGTGACCATATCGGCGTCACCCTTCTATGCCCCATCAAAACTACTATGTTTTCGCTCAAATTTGTCCAAAACATGTTTATATTGTGTATAGATGTGATGGAGGACCATCCCAAGATCCACACGATGCACCTCATTTCGGAGATGGAGATGGACCTATCACAAGGTCACGAGCTAAGAAGATAAGAGATGAACTTAACGCTTTCATCATCCACCATATAAAGTTGGTGCTACCAAAGGAGCCCGAGGATGACATCATCACATTGCTTGAAACCGCACCATTCTCGGGTTCGACTAAGAGTGATTCAGCCACCACTCATACTTAGCCTTCATTTGCTTGCTTGTTTTGGACTTAGAGTTTTGGGCCTTTGTTTGGGTTTAGTAGAACTTGTGCTTTTGGGCTGATTTTCTCTCCTATTTAAGGCTTGTAAACTTTAATTTGAAGACACTTTGAATCTTGTTTATGAAAACCTAGTTTGTTTCACTCTCCAAAGGTGAGAGCTTCATGCCTTGTGTGCATGTGTGTTGCATTTAGTTCGGTTGTACTTGGTTTTGTCAATTTCCCGAAGATTGGTGATTCCGAGATGAGCACGAACCTCCTCCTTGTGCTTCCATGGCCAACCATGGTTGTTTAAGGTTGTATAGGGTTGGTTTTGGTGTCATTCAAGTTGGTTCTTGGTGCATTGTCCCAATGGGTCTTCTTGTTGTTTATCAAAGTTGATTCCTCCTATCTTTACCTTTCATTTCCCTTTATTTTATTCTGTTTTTCCTTTTCATTTGGTCAAGCCTTGCTCCCAAGGTTTAACCTTCCTTTGCTGCGTTTTCTTGTCTCACTTTGTCACTTCTTTGTGTTATTGTGAGTCCGAGTCCACAACGTCAAGAAGGTCGGGAAAACAGCGGCTAACCCCGCATCAAAGTTGTCACTCCTTATCGGTCTTTGCAAGTGTCAATTTCGAGTCTTTCCTTGGCTTTCTTTTCTGCGTCGTTGTCTTTCTTTTAGTCGAAGTTGAGTATGCACTTGTTCTTGTTTTCTTGGTCGATCTTGTCCAAGATCAGCCCTTTCTTGAGTCGTTTCTTGCTTTCTTTATTGAGTCTTGTCAGTTCTTGCTTCCGTTCTTTAGTTTCTTGCTTGTTTGTTGAAGATCGGGCCATCTCACGGCTAACCCCGTATCACCGAGGCCCTGGATACCAACAAACGGAGAGCTCGTGAACAAGAGCAAGATGGAATAGGCAAAATAAAGGTCAAAATTCCAGCTTTTGAAGGGAAGTGTGATACCGACCTTTATTTGGATTGGGAGACAAAAATTGAGCAAATTTGGAGCTGCCACAATTTTCCGGAAGAGAAAAAGGTACAACTCGCAGCACTTGAATTGACCAGATATCCACTAATTTGGTGGGATAGTCTTGTGAAAGAAAGGAGGCGAGTTCTAGATCCAGCCGTGGTCACTTGGGAACAAATGAAGGCCTTGATGAGGTCTCGATTCATTCCTCAACACCACACTCGGGAGCTAAGACAAAGGTTGTAAAATTTGAAGCAAGGCTCCATGAGTGCGGAGGAAACATACAATGCCATGGAAGTGGCAATGGTAAGAGCCAATGTGGTTGAGGACGATGAAGCCACAACGGTGAGGTACCTAAGAGTTCTTAACCCTTCCCTAGCTAACGAAGTAGATTGTTATCCTTACTCCCATGACAGATTTGCTACAACTAGCAATCAAAGTGGAAAGAAAGCTCAAAGCTAGGAATCAAGGAGGAAGGACCTCGAATGGCTACCCTACTACCTCATGGAAGACACCAACTCAAAGCCGAGGGTACCAGCCCTATGGGAGGGAAGCGGAGCAAGGAAAAGAAAAGGGATCTAACTTCAATCATCAAGGAGAGCAAGGTGGTCATCGCAAATGCTACCCTACAAATGCACCTTCATCATCATTTCGGCCATTTAATGGGGTTTCTGCAGCCCCACAAGGGAGTAACTATAACCCCTCTTCTAGAACTAGAGATATTGTGTGCTTTAAGTGTCAAGGAAGAGGTCATATGATGAAAGATTGTCCTAACAAGAAAAATCTCATGATTAATCATTTAGGGCAATATGAATCTGAATCTGATTGTGATGATAATGTTGTGTTTGATGATGATGTGAATTTGCATGCTTGTGATGATAATAATGATGATGGGATTGAGTTTGAACATGGTGAATCTTTGATTGTTAGAAGAGCTTTACATGCTATGCCTTCTTGGGATGATAACCAAAGAGAAAACTTGTTCCATACTCGTTGTCTCGTTAAGAAAAAGATGTGCAACATGATAATAGATGGAGGAAGTTGTTGTAATCTTGCTAGCATTGAAATGGTTCAAAAATTACAACTTCTAACAGTAAGTCACCCTAGACCCTACAAATTACATTTGATGAATGATTGTGGTGAATTGAAAGTGAACAAGCAAGTTAAGGTTGACAAAACACTAGGACATTATGAGGATAGTGTTTTATGTGATGTAGTGCCTAAGCAAGCTTGCCATATTCTTTTGGGTCGTCCATGGCAATATGATAGGAAGGTCATTCATGATGGTTTAACTAATCGTCATTCTTTTGTGTTTAAGGGGAAGAATGTTGTCCTCAAGCCCATGACCCCAACCCAAGTTGCCGATGAGTATGAGAAGAAACGGGGAAAGGGGGAGAAGAAAGGGCGGGAGGAAACCGAGTGTCCGCAGCCCAAGACCACACCACACTCATCATCGTCTAGTAAGCCGAGCCAACCTAAGGGAGGGTGGGAAAATAAAGGAGTTCTTCTAGCCTCTAAGCAAGACCTTAAGGAGTTCCTTGACCCCGAAACCAGTCTTATGTTGTTATGTAAGGAGCTTGCTTTGTTGAGTGATGATCTTAAGGCTACCCTACCTAAGAGGATTTTGGGGCTACTTGAGGAGTTTAAGGATGTGTTTCCCAAAGAGATTCCAGCCGGTCTACCGCCTATTAGAGGCATTGAGCACCAAATAGACCTTTTTCCGGGAGCCACCTTACCTAACCGCCCAGCCTATAGGATGAACCCTAAGGAAACCCAAGAGATCCAATCCCAAGTGCAAGAGTTGTTGGATAAGGGTTATGTGAGGGAGAGCCTTAGCCCATGTGTTGTTCCCGTACTTTTAGTGCCAAAGAAGGATGGTTCGTGGAGGATGTGTGTGGATTGTCGAGCCATCAACAACATCACGGTGAAGTACCGCCACCCAATACCCCGCTTAGATGACATGTTAGACGAGTTACATGTAGCAACTACCTTTTCTAAGATAATTGTCCAACCAGTCTAGGCTGTCCGCCCTTCTGCTTCTGCAATCGGGAATATGTCTGAGGTCATAGCATCCTTGCTTGAAATAGTTCCTCTCCTCTGGCCCTGGCCTAGTAGCTCGAGAGGATCTAAAAAGTGGGTACCATCAAATTCGTATGAGGGAAGGGGATGAGTGGAAGACATCCTTTAAAACCAAGTTCGGTCTTTATGAGTGGTTGATTATGCCCTTTGGGCTTACCAACGCCCCTAGCACTTTCATGCGTCTTATAAATCATGTTCTTAGGCATTTCATAGGGAAATTTGTTGTGGTTTATTTTGATGATATACTTGTGTATAGTAGATCCCTAGAAGAGCATGAGTTACATTTACGAGAAGTGCTATCTACTCTTCGTAATGAGCAGCTTTATGCTAATTTGGAGAAATGTGAGTTTTGCACTAATTGTGTTACTTTTCTTGGTTTTGTGGTCAGCTCACATGAATTGAAGGTGGACGAGAGCAAGATCAAAGCGATCCAAGAATGGCCTACTCCTACATCAATTGGCTATGTTCGGAGCTTCCTTGGATTAGCTAGCTTCTATCGCCAGTTCGTGAGGGATTTCAGCACCATTGCAGCCCCTCTAACCGAGATCACCAAGAAGCATCACCCATTCACATGGGAAAAGGCCCAAGAGAAGGCATTCAACGCCTTAAACGAGCATCTCACACAGGCCCCGGTCTTAGCACTTCCGGATTTCAACCGGCCCTTCGAAGTGGAGTGTGATGCATCGGGCATAGGCTTGTCTTAATTACTCTACTTATGATAAAGAGTTGTATGCATTATTTAGAGTTCTTAAGACATGGCAACATTATCTTTGGCCTAGGGAGTTTATTTTGCACACTGATCATGAGTCCTTAAAGCATTTTAAGATCCAAGACAAGTTGGATAGTAGGCATGGTCGTTGGATGGAGTTTATAGAAACATTCTCTTATGTCATTAAGTATAGGAAAGGAAAAGATAATGTTGTGGCAGATGCCCTTTCGAGGAGATACATGTTGTCTACATTAGACTCAAGGATCTTAGGCTTTGCATATATTAAGGAGTTTTATGTAGATAACCCTGATTTTGGACAGATTTACAATCATTGTGTGGCTAAAGGATCCTTAGATAAGTATTCTTGTTTGATGGATTTCTTTTCAAGATTGATAAGGTTTGCATTCCCCGTTGTTCACTTCGGCTCTTGTTGGGTGAGGAAGCCCATAGAGGCGGATTGATGGGACATTTTGGGAGGGATAAGACCTATCATATGCTACACATACATTTCTTTTGGCCTCTCATGCTTCGAGATGTAGAACATTTGGTTAAGAGATGTGTTGATTGTTTGAAGGCTAAGTCTAGGTTACAACCCCAAGGCTTGTATTGTCCATTGCCCATTCTTGCAGCCCCTTGGGAGGACATATCCATGGACTTTATTGTTGGGTTACCTAGGACTAAGAAGGGGAGGGATTCGATCTTTGTGGTTGTTGATCGTTTCTCTAAGATGGCTCACTTTATCGCTTGTCATAAGACCGATGATGCCTCTAATGTAGCTAACCTTTTCTTTAGAGAGATTGTTAGGCTTCATGGAGTACCTAAGACTATCGTGAGCGATCGGGATGTGAAATTTCTTAGCCACTTTTGGAGGACTCTTTGGGGTAAGCTTGGGACGAAATTGCTGTTTTCCACCTCTAGTCACCCACAAACAGATGGGCAAACGGAGGTAACCAATAGGACCCTTACTACCATCCTTAGGGCCATCATTAGGAACAATTTGAGGTTGTTGAAGGATGCTTTGCCTCATGTGGAGTTTGCTTATAACCGGACTGTGCATTCATCTACTAAGCTTACACCATTTGAGTGTGTTTATGGTACTAACCCACTAACCCCTTTAGATCTTACCCCATGTCCCATGAGGGATAAAGAAGACTTTGATGCAGGAAAACAGATGGAATTCATTCGGGAGCTTCATGAGTGTACTCGTGACCGGCTAATTCAAAAGGCCGAAGAGAATGCCAAACGAGCCAACAAGGGGCGTCGCAAGATGATTTTCCAGCCCGGCGATCTAGTTTGGGTGCATTTGCGAAAGGAGCGATTTCCAAAAAAGTGCAAGTCTAAGCTCGCTCCTCAAGGAGATGGTCCATTCAAGGTATTGCAACGATTCGGGGATAATGCCTACAAGATTGACCTACCGGGTGACTATGGAGTTAGTGCAACATTCAATGTCGCCGATCTCACCCCCTACCTAGATGAGGATGAAGACATGGATTCGAGGTCGAATCCTTTCCAAGAAGGGGAGAATGATGGAGGACCATCCCAAGAACCACCCGATGCACCTCATTTCGGAGATGGAGATTGACCTATCACAAGGTCACGAGCTAAGAAGATAAGAGATGAACTTAACGCTTTCATCATCCACCATATGAAGTTGGTGCTATCAAAGGAGCCCGAGGATGACATCATCACATTGCTTGAAACCGCACCATTCTCGGGTTCGACTAAGAGTGATTCAGCCACCACTCATACTTAGCCTTCATTTGCTTGCTTGTTTTGGACTTAGAGTTTTGGGCCTTTGTTTGGGTTTAGTAGAACTTGTGTTTTTGGGCCCTTGCTTTTGGGCTGATTTTCTCTCCTATTTAAGGCTTGTAAACTCTAATTTGAAGACACTTTGAATCTTGTTTATGAAAACCTAGTTTGTTTCACTCTCCAAAGGTGAGAGCTTCATGTCTTGTGTGCATATGTGTTGCATTTAGTTCGGTTGTACTTGGTTTTGTCAATTTCCCGAAGATTGGTGATTCCGAGATGAGCACGAACCTCCTCCTTGTGCTTCCATGGCCAACCATGGTTGTGTAAGGTTGTATAGGGTTGGTTTTGGTATCATTCAAGTTGGTTCTTGGTGCATTTTCCCAATGGGTCTTTTTGTTGTTTATCAAGGTTGATTCCTCCTATCTTTACCTTTCATTTCCCTTTATTTTATTCTGTTTTTCCTTTTCATTTGGTCAAGTCTTGCTCCCAAGGTTTAACCTTCCTTTGCTGCGTTTTCTTGTCTCACTTTGCCACTTCTTTGTGTTATTGTGAGTCCGAGTCCACAACGTGAAGAAGGTCGGGAAAACAGTGGCTAACCCCGCATCAAGATGATAATGGGAGCTTTTTGGGCGAAAAGCTTTCCGTGACTTTTTCGAGCCAAAAGTGACCATATCGGCATCACCCTTATATGCCCCATCAAAACTACTCTGTTTTCACTCAAATTTGTCCAAAACATGTTTATATTGTGTATAGATGATAATGAGAGCTTTTTGTGCGAAAAGCTTTCCGTGACTTTTTCGAGCAAAAAGTGACCATATCGGCGTCACCCTTCTATGCCCCGTCAAAACTACTCTGTTTTCGCTCAAATTTGACCCAAACATGTTTATATTGTGTATAGATGATAATGGGAGCTTTGTGAGCGAAAAGCTTTTCGTGATTTTTCGTGCCAAAGGTGACCATATCAGTGTCACCCTTCTATGCCCCATCAAAACTTCTCTGTTTTCGCTCAAATTTGTCCAAAACATGTTTATATTTTGTATAGATGATAATGGGAACTTTTTGGGCGAAAAGCTTTCCGTGACTTTTTCGAGCCAAAAGTGACCATATCGGCGTCACCCTTCTATGCCCCATCAAAACTACTCTGTTTTCGCTTAAAATTATCCAAAACATGTTTATATTGTGTATAGATGATAATGGGAGCTTTTTGGGCGAAAAGCTTTCCGTGACTTTTTCGAGCCAAAAGTGACCATGTCGGCGTCACCCTTCTATGCCCCATCAAAACTACTCTATTTTTGCTCAAATTTGTCTCAAACATGTTTATATTGTGTATAGATGATAATGGGAGCTAGGTTTTGGTTGCTTGAGAGAGATTCTAGTGAGAGAAACTCTCTTTTGAGATTCTTTAGTTTTTTCTCTCTCTTGCTCAAACCTCCACCCTTGCACACAAATTTCGTTTGGTTTGTTTACACGAATCAAAACTATTAGGGTGTTTATTGGGTTTCGTCTCCGATTATGTGGAGATATTTTTGAGATTGTGGGTTATCTTTGGATCTATCGTGCGTCACTTTCCTATTTTATTTTTGGTCAAAGATTGGGCCGCGATTTCCGGCGCTCTTCGCTCAGATTTGGGTGCCTCTGTGCACTTGCTTCACACGGTTATGCTGAAGAGCGCTTGCCGGGGTGGTGCTATCTTCGTCTTAGGTTCCAGATCTGCTCGGCGTTGGTCGTACTCCCTTCGTCTCTTCAGATCTGTCCTTGACGTTGATGGTTAGGCTGATTTTCGGCGGCTGGTTCGAGTTTGTCTTCAGATCTGGGCGTACCATATTCGTCACCCCTCTTTTGCTCCCCAGATCTGGAGTTGTTGGTGAGATTTGTTGTCAGACCTGGGCTACGCTGTGCCGGAATCTTCTTGTTTTCCAGATCTGGTGAGTTACTGGTGTGGTTCAACTGCTGTCGTAGTTGTTGTCGGCCTCGCAGCCTGAGTATCTCCGAATTTTTTGGAGAGTTGTTGCCGGATTGTTGGTGTACTCGTCTCTCGGGCTCAGATCTGCGGGGTGCTTCTTCTCCTCAGATCTGTTGGCGGTGCTGATGGGTGGGCTGCTCTCCGGCGTCGGGGAGGAGGTTTTCTTTAGATCTGGGTGCGGTTATCTCTTCATCTCTCTCTTTCGTCCCCCAGATCTCGTTGTTTGTGAGTTTGGTCACCGGATCTGGGCTGTGCTTCTTGTCCCTCGCTCCTCTTGGCCGGATCTGGTGTATTCTCTGGCATGGTATGGTTGCCATTGGGGCTGGCGTCGGCGGTGCGTTCTTTAGTACCCGCGGGATGGAGGTAAGTTGGCCTGCGTTTCCTTGTTTCTGGCTTTTCTCCGGGTGGTGAGTTCCTCTTGTCCTAGATCTGATCACCCTAGGCGGAGGAGGGGTTTCCGGTTGATTGTTTTCAGATCTGGGCGGGCGTAGGTCTCGTCTTATCTTCTTCTTCGCTTGGGTTCGTGCGGCTAAGGGTGAGGTTGGCCCTGCTGCTCGGTGGTGTCGGTGACTGCTGGTCTCAGGTGGTGGTGTACTGTTTCCGGGCTCACATTTTTGCTCTTTCGCTTGGGTTGTGGGGTGTGTGTTTCTAGGTCGACGGTAGGTGTTGTTACGGCGGTGGATGGTCGACGGCGGGTTCACTTTCTTGTTGGTATCCTTGCCGGACAGTGTTGCTGCGCTTCGGGCTTCTATTTGCAGTTTTTCTATTGCCGATCTTCTCGCCACCGAGTGTTCGGGGTTTAGGTGCTCCCGTGGGTGGTTTGGATTGATGGGTAGGCATGTGGTTTGATTTTTGGGCGACTAATTTTGAGATGGCATGGCTCGTACGTGGGTTGGATTTTCCCTGAACGTCTTGTTGGTGTTTGGTTGCGATGGCATGGCTCGTACGTGGGTTGCTCGGGGTGTTTCACTCTCTTCTTGCAGATTGGGGGCGTGTGAGACGGCCGTGTTGGTGGCTTGCCCATTTTACCTACATCGGCTTGCTACTCTAGGTGTGGTGCTTAATATCTATGGCGGTCCTGGTGTGGATTTGGATTATGGTTTGTTTGCTGGCCTGGCCTGTTTTCCTCTCCCTTGTGTTTGGCTAGTTTGGGGTGTGCACTGCCTGTACCTGGGTTCTGAGATGGTTGTGCGCTCCGCTTGGGCCTTGCTTCTTGCTTTCTTTTGATTAGGATGAAGTTTTGGGCTGAGGCGAGGTTCTATCTTATTCCCACATCGGTCAACTGATCTTGGGTCTGCGCTTCATGCTTATGGTTAACCCTGGTGTGGACTGGGGTGAGGTGGCGCTTCGTGGCTTGATTCAGCGGTTCGTTCTTTTCTAAGGTTTGGCTTGAAGTACGATCGCCTATTGTCTGATCATGTGGGACGGTAGTGATATGGGCATGTGTAGGGCTGGCGGTTTTTGTGGTGTGGGGTGTAGAAGTGGTTTGTTGCTTGGGTATGTTCTCTCGCTCTTGAGAAGCTCAACTAGGCTTGTGGGTCAAGTTCCTAGTTGGACCTATGGTTTCTTTACCTAGATGTTGCTCTCCATAATTTCTGGCCCGCCCGGCCCTTCATGTGTGTTTTTGTTCCGTTTGATCTTTGTGAGTTGTCTGATGTATTTGAGAGGTTGAGAGTTAGAGTGTTGGGATGTGACTATGTGAGTGTATGGTTGGCGTTATGCCACCTTTTGTTCCATCTTTTACGTAAGACTCTTGGTATGGTCTTACTTCTTGTTACTCCTTGGCGTTTAGCCACCCATCTATATATTTACCAATTCAGATGATAATGGGAGCTTTTTGTGGGTAGAAATTTAGTGGGTTGTATCGTTTTTTTTAGTAGGACACTTTGTTTGGTCTTGCTTCTTGTACCACCATGGCATTGTTGCCACCTATCTATCTATTTACCAATTCAAATGATAATGAGAGCTTTTTGGGCGAAAAGCTTTCCGTGATTTTTCGTGCCAAGAGTGACCATATCGGTGTCACCCTTCTATGCCCCATCAAAACTACTCTGTTTTCGCTCAAATTTGTCCAAAACATGTTTATATTGTGTTTAGATGATAATGAGAGCTTTTTGGGCGAAAAGTTTTCCGTGATTTTTCGTGCCAAAAGTGACCATATCGGCGTCACCCTTCTATGCCCTATCAAAACTACTCTGTTTTTCGCTCAAATTTGTCCAAAACATGTTTATATTGAGTATGGATGATAATGTGAGCTAGGTTTTGGGATGGAGAGAGAAAAATTAGAGAGAGAAACTCCCATGGGGAGAAATCCCTAGCCTCTTGGTTTTCCTCGCTCAGTTGCCTCATCCCTTACCTCAACCCACTTTCTTTGTATTGTGAAAGGATTCCAATTTGTTTCCTTTATTAGTTTTAGTGGGTTTAATTTTTATTTAACCTTTGGGGGTTTTGGTTATCTCTCCTCTGCTTCTTATTGTGAGTTCATGGCGTCCCAAAGCTTTGGATTCGGCTCTTAGTGAAGGATGGATTTTTCGCTGGGGTTGTTTTGGATTTTGTTTTTCTCCCGTCATGTCTGGTTTCTTTGGGGTGAGAGTTCTAGATCGAAGCATTCCCGGTGGATATTGACGGATCTGGTTTGTTGTCCGCTGTGGCCTGGTGGGGTGTGCGGTTGAGGGCGGGGCTTCGTCCGTGTGGACTTATGGGGTGGATCCAGTGCTGGGTGTTGACGTTTACGCACCCCTGGATCTGTGGGCTGCCTCTCGACGGTTTGGGTGGCGATGGGAAGGATCCGGGATTCCGAGTTGATCTCCAACGGATCTGGGGGTTGCTTGGGGTTTTCTCCTCTTTCTCTTGGTCGGGTTCGCTTGCTTGGGTTTGCTGGTGGTGCCGGTTCCCTTTGCTTGGCTTGGGTGGTTGGTGTTGGCGGTCCGGTGAGTTCCGGGGCTGCGGACGGGTGGTGTTAGTTTGCCTGTCGTACTCCCTCGGCTGAGCTTCGTCGGTGTTGGTGGCTGTCCGGGGTGTCCATGTCGCTCCTTCAAGATATGGTTAAGGGTGGTGTTCGTTGGGGCCACGGCTGGTGGTGTTGGGTTCTTGTCCTCTTTTTCGCTACGTCTAGCCTTATGGATCGTTCTAAAATCTGCGCTCAAGGTGCTTGTGGTGGTGAAAGCTTGGTCCTTGGCCTTCTCCCCTGGTTTGTGGTCGGACTAGTAGTTTGAGGAATGTCGAGGTGCTGCTATGGTGTTCTGCGGGTTGGGGTGTGAATCTTTGCTTGGTGTCGCCGGAGCTCTTCATTGTTAATTAAATCGCGGTCTCCTGCACAATCTTAAGGATTCTGGGTTGAAAGCGTTGTGGGGTTGGGGTTTTTGGTGGTGGTGCGGAGTTCCGGTGTCGTCGGCGCCGGTGGCTAGTCTTCACCGGTGGGCGTAGCGTTTCTCTCTGTTCCAGCTTACTATTGTTGATGGGGGGTGACGGGCCCTTTGGATTCTTTGTGTGGGTCCCAGATCTTGCTAAAGTGTCTTTGAATTGGGCAACCTGTTGCGTGTTACAGTGGACTTACTTGTGAGGTTCATTTTTTAGCTATTAGGCTAGCTAGTGTGGATTGCTTTTTAAAAGTTGGACAAATGGCCAACTATTTGTTTCTTCTTTTAATCAGCCTTTGAGGTAGTGTTGTGGGCTGCATGTGACGTATGTGGTAGGGGGTTTAGACCCTGTGTTTGACTTTTGTGGTAGGAGCTTGAGGTGTCACTTTTGTGGTAGAAATTGGACGGAAGAAATTTGTGTATTTTACCGTAAGACTCTTGTTTAGTCTTGCGTTTTTTTTTTGTTTTTTTTTTGTAACTCCTTGGCTTTACGCCACCTATCTATTTATTTACCAATTCAAATGATAATGTGAGCTTTTTGCGCGAAAAACTTTCCGTGATTTTTCATGCCAAAAATGATCATATCGGCGTCAGCCTTCTACGCCTCATCACAACTTCTCTGTTTTCGCTCAAATTTGTCCAAAACATGTTTATATTGTGTATAGATGATAATGGGAGCTTTTTGGGCGAAAAGCTTTCCGTGACTTTTTCGAGCCAAAAGTGACCAATCGGCGTCACCCTTCTATGCCCTACCAAAACTACTCTTTTTTGCTCAAATTTATACAAAACATGTTTATATTGTGTATAGATAATAATCGGAGCTTTTTGGTCGAAAAGCTTTTCGTGACTTTTTCGAGCCAAAAGTGATCATATCGGCGTCGCCCTTCTATGGCTCATCAAAACTACTCTTTTTTCTCTCAAATTTGTCCCAAACATGTTTATATTGTGTATAGATGATAATGAGAGTTTTTCGGGCGAAAAGCTTTCCGTGATTTTTTGATACGGGGTTAGCCGCAGGATGGCCCGATCTTCGACAAACAAGCAAGAAACTAAAGAACGGAAGCAAGAACTGAACAAGACTCAACAAGAAAGTAAAGAAATGCAAGATCTCGACCAAGAAAGGCAAGATCGACCAAGAACTCAAAAAGAACGCAGCAAGAAACAAAGACTCGATAAAGAAAGATGCAAGACTCGATCAAGAACAATAAAGACACGACCGATAAGGGCTGAGTCGATCTATATAGAACAAGATAAAAACCACAGGCCTCCTAAGAGGGTAGGAACCAATACCAATGACTTTATAACCCGCCTCTACAACCCTACACAACCAAGCGGACAACTTTGAGGCACAAGGAGGGGGCTCGTGGATACTAGGATCACCAAGTCTTGCGAAGTTGATGAACACAAAGCAAACCAAGCTAAGATAGATACCAATTCGTGATCAATGAGCACAGCTCTAATTGAATCACAAGCACTCAATGTGTTTCACACAATTTGAGAAGACTAATTCTATTCATTGAAATCCTACTGAATTACAAAGGAGGAATCGACTTATATATGCCTCATAGGGCTGATGGGCCGATTTAA
Organism: Persicaria maculosa; assembly: GCA_963922045.1. Lineage (NCBI taxonomy): Eukaryota > Viridiplantae > Streptophyta > Magnoliopsida > Caryophyllales > Polygonaceae > Persicaria > Persicaria maculosa. The sequence continues at coordinate 53,608,153 of OY998254.1, forward strand.
CTAAAGGAATTAATAAAACTAATAACTTGAGAAATTAATAAAATAACATCTAATTAAAACACCTAAAAACATAAGTAAATAAGGTCTTAAAAATAATACTTAAAATAAGCCCAATCGGCCCAATAGTAACTCTAAAGATGTTCCAACACTTAGCCATATTCCATTTCCGTCAAAACAGTGACAGACTTGCAAAGATGGTGATTTTCGGCCAAAGTCTAGGATGAATCTGGAAAAACCTTCAACATAAAAGTTGTAGATCTCTTCGTCCTCGTTCCAACAAGGTATGGAACGCCTCAACCCGATAAATATTGAATCCGTACGACCCATTTTACAGAGACGTCGAAAAGCTGTCAAAATTCTGAACGAGTGTCAAACGCCAAGCTTCCACCTTTGGACCTTCTCCCATGGTGGAGCCTTCTTCTTCCTCTTGAGAAGGACATCATCCGAAGGTGTCTTGGATGGTCCCGCATCAGGTAAAGTTTGCAGGATCTAGTTAACACAAGTTTCTTATTATTTTCTTTAGGATACTGAGATTATAGAACAGATTGACCGAGATGTGAAGCGAACTCATCCAGATATGCATTTCTTCTGTGATGACTCGTCATTTTCTTTAGGATACCTTTCCGGATAGGGAATTGAGTTTTTATGTTTTTTTCGACAATATCAACAATTTTGTTATTTTATTTTTATCGCTTAACAACTAGGGTTTGGTTCCACTTTTCCTATTTAATAACGTGTTTGTATATTTACATTGAAGTGTCTTGAGATTTCTGACTTATCTAGAGATATTAGCTAGTAGCTTTACAAAGTTTAATTGTGTGCTGACATGTTTCTTTTTTCTGATTTTATTGGTGTTGCAAACATCTAGCTGACATCTTCTGGAAATGTTGACATCTTCTTGAAATGCTGACATTTTCTGAAATGCTGACATCTCCAATATAAGATTATTTTTTGTGTAATTAAGTAGACCATTTCCAATATAAGATTATCAGCTACATATATATAAGATTCAGAAATATAAGTGCTGACACGGAGTGAATATGTGCTGACATGTGCTATTTTTGTTCAATTCAAGTAGATGTATAGGTTATTATTTATTTCTAATTGTGTGACATGATCTCTTGTGCAAATATAACATGTTGATATGGGTTTGTTACACTAGATGAATGAGTTTTTAAATTATTAAAAATCATGTCAGCAAGCTTAATTCGAAACTAGAGATGCTTGCCTAGTATGCTGTCTCGATAGAAGTGATATCAAGCATCCGGTGTCGGATTCTCTATTATGATACCTTTCCGGATAGGGAATCGCGCCATGGTTCAAAATCACTGCCACGCGGTGACCTATGGTCTTTTTCGGCCATCGGAGATCATTTCAGGGCTTACAATTGAGTTTTTATGTTTTTTTTACAATATCAACTATTTTGTTATTTTGTTTTTATCGCTTAACAACTAGGGTTTGGTTCCACTTTTCCTATTTAATAACGTGTTTGTATATTTACATTGAAGTGCCTTGAGATTTCTGACTTATCTAGAGATATTAGCTAGTAGCTTTACAAAGTTTAATCGTGTGCTGACATGTTTCTTTTTTTTATTTCTAATTGTATGTTAACATTGTCTCTTTTTGTGCAATTCAAATAGATTTATAGGTTTTTTTTATTTCTAATTGTGTGCTGACATGATCTCTTGTGCAAATATAGCTTATGCTTTTATCAGTCTCTATAAGTGCAAGAGCCCTCTTGTCATTATGAAATTATTTCTTTTTCCCCTTTGGAATTTTGAGTTTTTGGTTCTAGATCGTAGAGAATTTAGGGTTTTAGGGTTCTGCTGTTGTATCATCTTGTGCCTGATGTAGCTTCTGATTTTCGCTTGCATCTTGCTTCCGCTGATTTCGGGTCTCTTTTCGGGGCTGCTATAGCTTCTGAATTTCGCTTGCATCTTGCTTCTGCTGATTTTGGGTCTATTTTAGGGGCTGCTGTAGCTTCTGAATTTCGCTTGCATCTTGCTTCTGCTGATTCTGGGTCTCTTTTAGGGGCTGTTGTAGCTTCTGAATTTCATCTTCTGTTGTTGTATCTGCTGTAACTTAAATGTTGACATTTAGCTTCAATGTTGACATTTAGCTTCAATGTTGACATTTAGCCTAAATGTTGACATTTAGCCGTTGATGGGCAAAAACTTTATCTTTTACTATTTCTTTTCACATTATTTGCTTAAAATTAAGAGGGAATAACAATTTTGTTGACATCCGGTGTCAGCAGTTTTAATTTGCATAACAGATTGTTATATTTGCATAACAGATTGTTATATGTGCATATCATGAAGTTATATTTGCATAACAGTAACTTATATTTGCATAACATAAACTTCTTATTTTTCAACTTTTTTTTAATTCAGATTGCTTGTTTTTTAATTGGATTTGCGACTCCAGGTTGATTTGCGACTCTCACCCATGTTCTCATCCATTGTCTCTCCTTTGTTTATCTATTTATTTGGTCAAAGACTTGAAATCGATTTACTAATTCTTGTTTATGCCAATTTTAATCCTAATGTCAAACTTCTTGATTGTCTTTTTGAACCGCAGGTTCCTCTTTTTTTTTTTCTTTTTTTTTGTTGTGTAAGACTTATTGTTGGAAGAATATGATTTTTTTTTCAGGTGCTTAATCTCTTTTTTTTTCGATGCCTTTACTGTTGTTCCAAACATCTAGCAGTAGTTTCTGGAAGTGCTGACATCTTTTGGAAATGCTGACATCTTCTGGAAATGCAAAATGTGTGTCTTGAAACTTAGCTTGTAATTGCTGACATCTTTTGGAAACTTTAGAAATTCATTAAATGTTGACATTTAAGCTAAATGTCAACATTTAAGCTTAAATATTAACATTTAGTCGTTGATGGACAAAAGTTTTATCTTTTACCATTTCTTTTATTAGCTTATATTTACATATCATCAATTTATAATTACATATCATACTTTTACATTTGCACAACATCAATTTATATTTGCATATTATAATCATCCATTTGCACAACATCAATTTGTATTTTTCCAACTTACTTTTATTTATTAAAAATTAAAATCTAAGTATTAGATATCAATAATCTTATATTTGCACAACGTGAATTAATTTATGCATATTTTAATCTTATATTTGCATATCATCAACTTATATTTGCATATCATCAATTTATATTTGCATATCATACTTTTACAATTTGCACAACATCAATTTATAAGATGCAAGAAATACTGATGTAAGATGAAAGAAAATACTAATGAGACAACAAAATATAAAAATTGTTCAAATTAAAATATAAAAGTCTTCTCATAGGGTTATATTGTTTATTTGAATGTTATGTTATAATATAACTAAAAGCCTTTTAGCTCAATGGTAGAGCAATGTGCTTATGCGCAAATACGTGGATTCAAATCCCGCATAGGCTAAAGTTTATAATAATTCTAGTAATTTACAAAATTTTATAATAAATGTTGACATTAAGCTTAAATGTTGACATTTAGATTAAATGTTGACATTTAGCCATTGATGTGCAAAAGTTTTATCTTTTACCATTTCTTTTATTAGATGATTATAGAAGTTTGATATTCTCATCTCATATAATATGATATCAATTTTGGGAATGATCTTATTTGTAAACTTTATCTTTTATTATATGTTGACATTTAGCCATTGATTTGCAAAAGCTTTATGTTTTACCATTTTTTTTATTAGAGGATTGTAGAAGTTTGAACTTATCATCTCATGTAATATGATATCAATTTTGAGAATGATCTTATTTGTAAACTTTATCTTTTATTATATGTTGACATTTCGCTTAAATGTTGACATTTAGCCGGTCATGTGCAAAATCTTTATCTTTTACCATTTCTTTGATTAAATGATTATAGAAGTTTGATATTCTCATCTCATGTAATATGATATCAATTTTGGGAATAATCTTTTTTGTAAACTTTATCTTTTATTATGTGTTGACATTTAGTTTAAATGTTGACATTTAGCCGTTGATGTGCAAAAGCTTTATCTTTTACCATTTCTCTTATTAGATAATTATAGAAGTTTGATATTCTCATCTCATCTAATTTGATATCAATTTTTGGAATGATCTTATTTGTAAACTCTATCTTTTATTATAGGTTGACATTTAGCTTAAATGTTGACATTTACCTATTGATGTGCAAAAGTTTTGTCTTTTACCATTTCTTTTATTAAAGGATTATAGAAGTTTGAGCTTATCATCTCATGTAATATGATATCAATTTTGAGAATGATCTTATTTGTAAACTTTATCTTTTGTTATATGTTGACATCTAGCTTAAATGTTAACATTTAGCTGTTGATGTGCAAAATCTTTATCTTTTACCATTTCTTTGATTAGATGGTTATAGAAGTTTGATAATCTCATGTCATGTAATATGATATCAATTTTGGGAATAATCTTTTTTGTAAACTTTATCTTTTATTGTGTGTTGACATTTAGCTTAAATGTTGATATTTAGCCGTTGATGTGCAAAAGCTTTATCTTTTGCCATTTCTTTTATTAGATGATTATAGAAGTTTGATATTCTCATCTCATCTAATATGATATCAATTTTATGAATGATCTTATTTGTAAACTTTATCTTTTATTATATGTTGACATTTAGCTATTGATGTGCAAAAGCTTTATCTTTCACCATTTCTTTTATTAGAGGATTGTAGAAGTTTGAGCTTACCATCTCATGTAATATGATATCAATTTTGAGAATGATCTTATTTGTAAACTTTATCTTTTATTAAATGTTGACATTTAGCTTAAATATTGATATTTAGCCGTTGATGTGCAAAAACTTTATCTTTTACCATTTCTTTTATTAGAGGATTGTAGAAGTTTGAGCTTATTAGCGTCAGCGCTGACATGAAAAATGTTGGTGGTGTTCGCAATGTTAATGGTGACAGTGTCAGCAGTGTCAACAATATTAGTTCTTACACGAAAAAAAGAAGCATTGACACAAAAAAAGCATCTTCGACGTCGGTGCCAACAGTGTTCGCAACATCACCGACATCTCCGATGTCAGCGTCAGCAGCGTCAACATCTCCGATGTTGACGTCAGCAACATCAACACTTGTGTCAGTATCTCCGATGTCAACGTTAGTAGTGTCAGGCCGTCTAACGTCAGCAATGTTAGCATCAATGTGAGCATCTTCGATGTCGGCATCAGCAATGTCAACATCAGTGCTGCTGACACAGAAAAAAGCATTTTCGACGTCGGCGTCAGCATCTCCGATGTAAGTGTCAACGATGTCAAGAATGTCGGTGTCAACAACATCTCCGATATCGGCGTTAGCCGACATCTCCGATGTCAGCGTCAGCAGCATCAGCATCTCGAATGTCGGCATCGACAATGTCAGTGTCACTGCTAACACGAAAAAAAAAAAGCATTGACACGAAAAAAGCATCCCTAACGTCCACGTCAACAGCTTCAGCAGCATCGATGTCGGCGCCAGCCGACATCTCCGATATCAGCGTTAGCATCTCCGATGTTGACGTCGGCAACGTAAGTGTCAACATCTCCGATGTCGGTATCAGCAATGTCAACGTCAGTGCTTCTGACACGGAAAAAAGCATCTTCGACGTTGACGTTAGTCGACATCAACGTCAGCATCTCCGATGTCGGCGTTAGCCGACATTATCGTCATCCAACATGAGCGTCAGCATCTCCGATGTCAGCGTCAGCCGACATTAACGCCGACGATGATACGAAAAATGTTAGTGGTGACAGTGTCAGCAGTGCCAGCAATGTCAGTGTCAACGGTGTGAGGAATGTCGGTGTCAGCAACATCGACGTTGACATTAATGCAATTTTTAAGGCTCTTAAGTCAATCAATGGTAGAGCGATGTGCTTATGTGCAAATAAGATATATTAATGCAATTTTAAAATACAAATGCATGTGCATATTCTTCCCATAAGGCTGTTTAAGTTTGCATAACATAATATTATATTTGCATAACATCGGGTTATAGTTGCATATCTGAAAGTGCTGACATGTAATTGTTTTTTTAAAAAAAAAAAAAAAAACTGGACACGCGGAGGGGGGGCCAAGGGGGGCATTGAGGTGGGGGGCAGGGGGGGCAAGGGGGATGGACACTTTTGCAAAATTTTCAAATATATGGATACTCCTCTAATTTAGCCCATTTTTTATGGATATTTCACTAAAGGCCCTTTTGGTTTTTCCGGATGGTACCCCTAAGGTTTTGCAAAAGTTCTTTTGGTGCCCAAAATCAATGTTTTCAATTTTTCATAAATAAAAATGAACATTTATTTTGTCAATATTGCACAAAATCACCCTTTACTTTTAAATCGTACATAATTATTTATATGTTTGCCAAAAATTCAACCCAAAAGCATACTCATTTTTAAAATTAGACAAAATCACCAATTATTCTAAAATTTTCAACACAAAACACCCAATATTTTTAAAACCGAATAACATATCAATTACTTGAAAAAATTTGCACATAACCCTCCATTTTTTTTGTGAACAAAATGGTTAAATAGATATTTATTTACGGATTTGTTTATGAAAAAGTGAAACCATTAATTTACAATTAATTATTTTATCTTAGACATAACTATTTTAGTATTAAATAGATATTTAAATATGGCTTTTGGATAGACTATTCTAATTCCCTATATATGAAAATTATTTTTTAGCCATATGATCGATGAGCTTTAATTATTTTATTCAAATGACTACAATAAAGTTTTAAATTTATGAGGATATCGTAGTTGGATTTGAAATTTATTTGATCAAATAAATAAAAACATTATGTGAACTCGCATGCTTGAAAGTGTTTAAATGAATTAATCACCAATACAATTGGTCGAAAGAAAATTAATTAATTAATATAAAATAATTTTTAGGATGATTTCTCACATAATTGAGCCAACATTTATATTATGTATGAGTTTTTTTTAATTAAGTAAATCTCATATACATCCCCCCATAAAACATACAAAGGATGATTTTGTAACAAGTATTATTTTTTGTTCATAAAAAATGGGTAATTATGTATGTGGAAATTTTGTTAAATAATTGATATGTTATGCAATTTTAAAAATATTGGGTGTTTAGTGTTGAAATATTTTGAATAATTGGTGATTTTGTTTAATTTTAAAAATGAGTATGCTTTGGGGTTTCATTTTTGGCAAAAATATAAGATAATTATGTGCAATTTAAAAGTAAAGGGTGATTTTGTGCAATATTGAAAAAATAAAGGTTCATTTTTGTTTATAAAAAAGTGAAAACATTTATTTTGGGCATCAGACGAACTTTGGCAAAACCTTAGGGGTACCATCCGGAAAAAACAAAATTGTGGGACACCATCCGGAATAGCAAAAATCTCAGGGGTACCAACCGGAATTTCCCAAACAATAAATAATAAATAGAATAAATTTATTTATTTACATAAAAACAAATACAATTATCATAAAGTAGAAAAAAAATAACAAATAAGAAAAAGAATAAGAAGGGTAAAAATTAAATAAAATAAATTTATTTATGACTAAAAAACAAAAAACATATAAAACAATAAATAATAAATATAATATATTAATTTATTTACAAAAAAAAAACCAAAAAATTATAAAACAATAAAAATTCATTGTAATAAATAAATTACCTAATTATGTATATTTTTATTTACATAAATAACCAATAAAATTGAATTTAATTTTCATTATTTTTTTGTTATTACCTAATTTCATGATTTAATTGATTTTTTAATTTATATATGTTTATTTTTTTTTTATATTTAATTGAGTTTTATATTAAAAGAATATTACTAAATATTTTAAATTAATATAATTTAATAATAATTAATTTATCAATGAATAAATTTAATTTATTTATCTATGTTTATGTTTATGATTATATTATTTATATATACATATATATATATATACATATATATATATATATATACATATATATATATATATACATATATATATATATACATATATATATATATACATATATATATATATATATACATATATATATATATACATATATATATATATATATAGTAATTATAGTAATTATATAAATAGATTTTTATATTCAATATTTATTAAATATTTTTTTATTAATTATTCATTTATTTATTTATATAAACAAATTATTTTTATTTTATGTATCTATATATAATTTTTATACTAAGTAATTATGAAATATATTATTTTTTATTAACTATTCATTTATTTTTTTATTGTTTTTATATATGTATTGATTATATATATATATTTTAATTTTAATTTTTATTAATTTATTAAATATTTATTTGTTTATTATATATTTATATTTATATTTATATTTATCCATGTATTAATTATACTATTTTTTTCATTAATTCTTGATTTATTTATGTATATAATCAAATTATTTTTATTTTGTTTATTTATTATGTATTTTTTTATTTATTTTATATAACTAAATTATTTTATTTTATTTATTATTTACGTTTTTTTTGAATCATTCACTTCACATGTGTGGCAACACGCGGAATTTGTCCGCGGGCATGCCACTCCATGCGCATCCTGGATGTGTTTGCGGGTGCCGCACATCCAGGATGTGTTTGCGGGTGCCCAACTCACCGCCCTTATTTTATTTCTATAATTTAATCTTCTAATATTAGATAGATAGATTTAGATATAGATAGAATTTTCTTTCCTAATTTCCTAGGGAATGAACTCTATAAATAAGGCTTTAGGGGCTGGATTTTATTCATTCAATCTTCCAAACAGAAGGCCAGGACGGAGTCACCGAGGAGGAAAAGAGAGCTTGTGTTGTTTTGCTTTGCTTTGCCTTTGGCAATTTGTCCTCAGTAATGATCTGCCCTTGGTAATCAAAGGCTACCAAACACTCCTAAACAAAACCAAACACAACACTTCCCATGAAATCTCCATCCTAAATAAAAATATGTCTTCTGTTTGGAAGATGTTCATCATAAATGTCGACACTATGGAAATGGAATTTATTCCCCTATGGTTCACAAATTTGAAGCATGCAATCTTTTCCCCAAAGTTTGAATTGGGATTTAATGCCCTACAAAGTTTTCGAGAGAAGTTGGATCCTTTTCCTACTCCAATCTCTCAACCAAAAATGTTAACCACAAATCTTTACCCCTACAACCCTACTAGAAACGTTATGATTACCCCTAATTATCTTACTAATGATATTGCTAACCGTGTTTTTCTAGCTAATGATGAACATGCAGGCCCAATTAGTGGACAGCTGGAGGCGGTATTGTGGCTCAAGGGAGGTTTGATCATCACTTCTCTCTTGGCCCCTACGCTGGACGATCAAAATCTGGAGGAAAACCAAACAAATAACCAAATCTTCAAGCTTTACAGAGAAGGAGGGATGTATCTAGACCTCCAAAATGAAAATTCCAAGAAGCAAATCACTTCTCTCAAGGAAAGAGGTATGATTAATCCTACTCAACGGCCTATATCTATGAATTTAAACTTCCAGTGCAAACCGTTTCATATTCCTCTAGTAGTTATTATGTATGATTTCTATAACTGTTTGGCTATAAATACTGGCATTCATAGCACTTGCAAACCACGCCTTCTCATCTTCATCCACCTTGATTCCACGCTCTCTGCTTTTACTACTGTCATGGAGCAACAAGTTTCCTTTGTTGAGGCTCTGATCAACAACACCAGGCAAGGTGTTTCCTTTGAAACCATGCCTCACAACACCCAATCTGTTGAGCCTTCACTCTCCCTTGCGCTGGATAGCCATGAGATGCAATCTCAAGCTATTGAGCAGCAGCCCATCCATGCCATCCCTATCAGTTCGGCTCCTCCGATGGATGCCAACCCCCACTCTAACCAAATCTCCGGCCCTTACTCCATCCCTGGTGTGAAGGACCTCTACACCAAGCTGGCTGAGTACAGCTTGGTTGGTAGGTTTGTTCAAAACGCTGTGGAGCTGAAACAAGTAGCCGGGAAGATGAAAGCTGAGTGGAAGTCTCTCAAAGGCAGCTGGGGAATCGACACCATCGGCAACGATTGGTTTGTCTTTCGCTTTGCCAACAAGGAAGACCGAGCAGTCGTTTGGACCAACAGGCCATATCACGTTCAAGGTTCTTTGCTGGTCATATATCCTTGGACATACACGTTCAATCCAATGGAGGAGAACACAACCACTGCTGATGTTTGGGTCAGGCTCCCTGGCCTTTCCCATCAATTCTACACCCAGGAGGCCATCGGTTACATCTTAAATGCTGGTGGGGTTGGGTCGCTGATGAAGATTGATCAGGTGTCCAACATCAGGAACAAACTCAGGTTCACAAGGGCTTGTGTTAATATTTCTCTTCTCTCCAAACTCACTAGCTTTGTGTATATCCGCAAGAATGACCAGGAAACCATGAGACTCCGCATCTGGTATGAAGACTTCTCCGACGGATGTGGATGCTGTGGGAGTTATGCTCATGCCTATGATGACTGCCCCCTTAATGCTTCAAGGCCCAGGAAGTTTAACTTGATTCTCGAGGAGAACCCTCAAGTCGACCTGCTCACCAATGCACCTGCTATCACTGCCAGCCACCCCACCGATGCTGCTCCTGTCCAAGGTATCCCATTCTCTCATTTTGATGACTAGCCAGTCTCTCAAGCTATGGCCCCTAGACAAGGTGATTTCGGTCTCCTACCCATGAATTGCTCCCCTGCTGCTCCCAATAAGCCTTCCCCTTATCCTGCTGTCACACACAACTACCCCAATGAGCTCATAAATCATCTTATTAGTCTGAACAATGCTCATGTGGCAAAGCTTTCCGCTGAGTACCCAACACTCCCTTTTGCCATAGCCCCCTCCATCCTCCACACTATCCTCAATGGTGCTAACCATTCAGCTTCAACCTCCAACCATCCTATAGAAGGAACCCTGGAAGACATGATCAAGGCGCATAATAAAGGCAAAATAGTTGATCAAGGCAACGAGACTGAAGAATCCCACCTCTCCATTAGATCTGACAACTCCATGCTCAAGAAGTTAGGTGGAATTGTGATCAGGCATGCTTAAGATGAGATGATGATGAAGGAAGTTGAGCAAGGTAAACGTAGAGATGATGAAGACCAGAATGAAATCTTCTCACCAGTGACCAAAAAGTCGAGGAAGAAGAAGAACTGATGATGAAGTCTTACAGATTACTTGGGTTAAGGGCTGAGCTTGTTAAAGCTCATATTATCACTAGAAATAACTACCAGAACCAAGCCCTCTCCACTCACTGTAATCTGATCTTTAGATGTATGCTCTGGCTGTATGTTTTTTCTTTTTCTTATCTTATGTTCAAATCTATCAACTGCTCCCTCCTATTTTCAAAATCCGGGGGGAGTATAATCGGTTATGCTAGTCTCAAGAATATTAACTCTCCCGTGTTAGTTCTTAATTCATGTTACCCTTGGATACTTTTTTTGCTTAACACCCGAACTGCAGGCTTGTCTAAGCTCTAGCTACAAAAGGTATTTTCTCAAGCTTCTTGCTCCTAGGACAAATGAGTGCTGGACACAAGCTCGAGAAAGTAAGTCTTCTGTCTCCTTTAGTATAACACATCAGCTTCACCCCGCTCCCCTTTGTAAGGGATGTGTGGGGTAAGCTACCAAAACCTTTACACCAAAAATCTCACGACAAAACTTCTCAACAACAATGATATGTATAACAAGGCTACATTATGGGAACAACTGAAGGCCCAATACCAAAGGAACAGCAAACAGAACTCCATATGCAGCAACAACAACATCTTCACTGGCAAATGGAGGATCAATGGAGGAACACGGCCTAAGGAAAGGAGTAAACACACAGATGACAACTGTGGTAGCACCTGGCAACACAACAATCACAATAACAGGTACTCCTTTAACCTTCAGATGCTAGCAGCAATCTGGCAATGTAATTCTTATGATTAATCTAGGATACTGGAACACTAGGGGCTCTAAGCGTCCTCTTCTCTGGCAAGAGATTAAAATGCTTAGAACTGTGAACAACTTAGATATACTAGCTATTGTAGAAACAAAATCTGAAGATCCTCCCTTTGATCCCCAACTTCTTACTGCTGGCTTTTACAAATGCTTCTGTATTAAATCTATTGGTCACAAAGGTGGTCTTTGGATCCTTTGTAAAAACAGCAACACCCTAGATAACATTACTATTATTGATCAGAACCAGAGATACTTCATGATCAAAACTAACATTGACAATAACAATTTAGCTATCCTCTTTGTCTATGCACCCTCTGTTGAATCTGAAAAAAGACAGTTCTGGGAAGAGATTTACTCTACTATCAATAAACATAACCTTCCTGTTATAATTATGGGTGATCTTAATGATATAGAGAATGATACGGAAAAGATTGGTGGAACCATCCCCCCCCCATTGCTAGATTTAGAAGGCTCAGAGGTGTCAAAGAGGAACTTAATCTTCATACTATACCCTTTAAGGGTTCTGTTTTCACTTGGAGAAAGAATAACTTGGATGCTAACAATACTTATGAAAGGTTAGACAGAGCCCTTGCTCACCAAGATATTATAAACCACTTCAAGGATCTCTATGTCCAGCACCATTCCTTCTCCTCTTCTGACAATTGTCCCATCACTCTCACAATTGGAAATTCTGAAAATAAAAAGGGCTCCCCTTTCAGATTTGAAATGGCTTGGACCTCCAATCCTAACTATGAATCCATGGTTAAAAAGGTCTGGAGTAACAAGTTGTATGGCTCTTTTGCCTTTAAACTCACCCAAAAACTTAAACTCTTGAAAAGAAATACTAAGAAGTGGTTCAAGAATCACACACATAACATCACTAAACAGCTAGTCAAAACAGAAGAATGTATTCTTCATCTTCAGAAAAGACTTCCTTGGGGAGAGATCTCAAACTCAGATAAATCCAAGCTCTATAGATTAGAGCAGAAGAAAATGAAATTACTGGAATACAATTATAAATTTTGGAAGCAAAGGGCTAAAGTTAGACATGTACAATTAGTTGATAAAAACTCCAAATACTTCCAAACAATAGCTAGAGTGAAATTTTTTTGAAAGAACACCTCCACCTTTACAACCAAAAATGGGCAGACTCTTACCGATCAAACTCAAATTGCAACTCAAATCTCTAAAGAACTTGCAGAGAGGTTCATTAGTGCCAATCCTAATTCGGTACAACAAACAGATATTCACCATATTCAGAAACAAATCACTGACGCTGAAAATTTGAAGCTCACCAAACACCCTACGAACATTGAAATTAAGAATATAATAGAGAGTATGGCAGAAGATAAAACGCCAGGTCCGGATGGTTACCCTCCTGAATTTTTCAAAACTTATTGGCATATAGTAGGCGACTCTTTTTGCAAATCTATAAAGGCTTTTTTTCATTCGAGCAGCCTACTCTCAGAAATCAACGTACCAAACCTTCATTGCTCTTATACCTAAAGTAGATAACCCCACTACAATCAACCATTTCAGACCAATCAGCCTCTGTAACACTTAGGGGTGGGCACAAATCTCGCAAATCCCGATCCCGTCCCGATCCTGTCCTGATCCCGGTGGGATTTAGGACAAAATAGCGAATCCCGTCCCGCAAAAATTATGCGGGATGAAACGCGGGACGATCCCGGTGGGATCCCGCAAATCCCGTCCCGTCCCGCATATAATAATAATAATAATAATAATAATAATAATAATAATAATTTTTATAATAATAATAATATTATAATATTGTAGAATAATAATAATATATTATTAGTATTATTATTTTGAGCAAATATTATAATTATAATTATAATCATAATCTTCCATTTATAATAATAATAATAATAATATTTGTTTATAATCATATTATTATTATTATTTGAGCAAACATTATTTATAATTATAATAATAATTTTCAATTTATAATAATAATTGATTATAATAATAATATTATTATATAATATTATAATTATATAATATTATAATATAATTTAATAATAATATTACTTTATAATAAAATTATTATTATATTATATAATTATATTATTATTATTATATTATATTATATTTTTTTTCCTGTAAAGTATAATTATTTTATAATAATAACAATAAAAATAAGTAATAATAATAATAATAATATTATTATTATTATAAAATATTATTATTATAACGAGGGCATACATAAAGTTGGTTGGAAGCCTCGTAACAAATTGGGCTCCAATGCCTTTTTGAATAGTGAAACCAACTCTATGAAAAACAAAATAGCTAAATACGGTATTCTTCCCAACTATCAATCGATAATGAGACAGTATCTGGTGAATCTCGTTTCAATCCCTTTCCGTCCCGATTTAGTAAGATAATGTAGCCAAATATGTTGAACATTATAATTAATTATACAATCATTGTATGAATTAATAATAGTATTAAAATATTAATAATAATAATAATAATAATATTGAATAATATAGTTGAGAAGAATACCGTATTCAACATATTGCACAAATTAATGAATTATGAAAGAATTTTTCACTTTGCAAATTTAAATAATATTATATTATTTTTATTTACGGGACAAGGCCTGTCGCGTCCCGATCCCGTCCCGTTCAGACACCATCCCGTCCCGATCCCGTCCCGGAAAAAAAATGTCAATCCCGTCCCGTAAAAATTTCACGGGACGAGTCCCGTCCCGGCTCAATCCCGTCCCGTCCCGTTCCGTGCCCACCCCTAGTAACACTACTTATAAGGTTATATCCAAGATACTAGCCAACAGATTAAAATCAGTCTTGCCAAAACTAATCAACCCTTTCCAAGGAGCCTTTGTAGAAGGCCGATCCATACAAGATAACACCCTTATTGCTCACGAAAATTTCCATAATTTCCACAAACAAAAAGGTAGAAAAGGATGGATGGCTATAAAACTCGACATGGAAAAGGCCTATGAAAAAATCAGCTGGTCTTATATTGAAGCTATTCTCCAAAAATTTGGGTTTGATCAACCTGGATCCGCTGGGTCATGAAATGTTTAACCAACACCTCTTTCTCTGTGTTAGTCAATAACTCCTCTGGACCGCAATTCAAACCAAACCGAGGAATCAGACAAGGAGACGCCCTTCCTCCCTACATATTTGTTCTAGTCATTGAAAATCTGGCACGTGAAATGCATAAGGAAGCTTTGCAAGAGGATGCACTCATTGGCATTAAGCTAACCAAAAACGGTACTCCGATTCCTTTCCTTACTTTTGCAGATGATACAATAATTTTTGCTAAAGCAGCCCATACAAGTCTTAACACTATTCAGAACATGATTAATAACTTCTCAAATCTCTCTGGGTTAACGATAAACTACAACAAAAGCTCCCTCCAATGCTCTACTAATGTCAACCCAAACCTTACCAGATCAGTTGCTCAGCAAATGGGTATCCCTGTGTAAAAAACTCTTGAAAAATATCTTGGAATACCTTTGGTTAATGGCAGAATTAAAAACTGTGTGTTTGATGAAGCAATCCAGAATCTTAAGAAACAACTCTGTAAATGGAAGGCGTCGACCCTCTCTCAAGCAGGAAGAGCCACCCTCATACAGGCTAATCTCAATTCCAAAACAAATTACCTTATGCAAAACTTTTTACTTCCAAAAGGGATCCTTCACCAAATAGATCAAATCAACAAATTTTTTTTCTGGAACAAACTTCAATCGGAACGTTACACTCCTCTCATTAGTTGGGATAATATATGAAAACCTAAACAACTAGGGGGTCTTGGCATCAACAAAGCAGAGGATCTTAACATTGGTTTACAAATGAAACTCCTGTGGAAACTGTACACAGAGGATACTAACATATGGGTTCGCATAATAAAGGAAAAATATTTCCAATCGGAAAATATTAGCCAAAGATCAAGCCAAAACACCTCATGACAATTCGGCAGATTGTTATCCTTAAGGGAGAAATTTAACACTGGTCTTCATTGGATAGTCGGAAATGGCCAGCATATAAATGTGTGGAACGACCCTTGGGTTCAATCTTAATCTCTCTTGCTCTACATGGGTACCAATGACCCAACCATGAAAGTCAGCCAACTGATAACTGATAGAAAACAATGGGATTCAAACCTGTTGAACTCCTTATTCCCAACACATGTAGCCAAAGCCATTACAAACATCTAAATCCCCACGTGGGAGGCACTGGATAAGTTAGTCTGGACTCCAGAACCTAGCGGTCAATTTACTGCGAGGTCAGCCAAGAAAACTTTCAACACCTACCATACAAATGCATCTGAATATAACTGGATTTGGAAGCTGAACATCCCTCCCAGAATTAAGAATCTAATTTGGAAGCTCTCTATTGATGGCCTTCCTACCAAACTCGGATTAAACAAGTACATAAACAGGGTCCCAGTGCTCCCTATGTAACTCGGACGATGAAGACGCCTATCATATTTTCTTTGAATGCAACTTTACTAAAACTCTTATTGCAAATTTTGAAAGAACAACCAAGAAGAACCTTACGATATGCAGACAAGACCTACCCATGATAGAAATCCTGCAAAAAATGAAAGGCAAAACTCACTTTGACGACCTATGCTTCTTATGGCAATCTGTTTGGGAAGCTCGGAACAGTCTAATCTTTAGGAAGAAACCCCCGGAAAACCATGCTGGAACTATTCAGAAAATCATTGCCAATAAATCTAATTGGAACCACTCGATTGATGGTCAGGCTATCAAACACAAAATTACTAAAAGGAGTAAAGCAAAATGGACTAAACCAAAACGGGCTTTCTACAAAATCAATGTAGATGGCTCTGTCAAGCCCACTGGCGCTTGTCAGGTGGGAGGGGTCATCCGAGATTCAAATGGTCGTATTATTGATTTATTTCATCAAGAGATCTGTAATTATACGGTTCTCCAAACAGAGGCTGCAGCTGTTTGTGCAGGTCTGCATCAAGCCCACAGGTTAGGACTAAGGAAAGTGGTCATGGAAAGTGACAATCAAGTGCTGATTCAAGCCATAAAGAGTGAAATCAAAGCAAGCTGGGAAATACTAAGACAACTTGAAGTTGAGTTCTATCACTGCTACAGAGAAGCAAACAAGATCGCTGATTATATAGCTAAGTATGGTGCTATTTGTAATATGTCTACTCTCCCTTATAATAGGGATCTCTGTACCATTATCCTCCAGGATGATCATGAAGGTGGCCTACAGTTTATGTAGCCCCTTCTAATTTTTACCTATTGTAAAAAAAAAATCAATCCAAGCAAAGCCACATAGAGAGAGAAAGTCGAGTAGGAGTAGAGAGAGAGAGAAGGTGGAGGCCGAGTGGAGTTTGTGAAGCGAGAGCGGAGTTGTCTTTATTCGCTTGTAAGCTTTCTTTTAGTTTATTTAATGCAATTTAGTTCCCTTTTAATATTGATGTCTTTCTTTATGATGAAGAGCGAGTAGTTACCCAACTTCTAGGGTCGGGGTGAGCCTGACGGTAGCCATGTGAGATACGGCAAAGGTAGAATCTTTTGATGCGATTTCGTCTTTTATCCCTATGAGCATGATTCTTTTGCGAAAGTTGAAGGTTATCCTTGTTTGTGTTATTGAAGCGAAAGTGATCTTAATACAACTTGGATTAATTATGTGAAAAAGGGCTAGTAACAATTATGGTTTATGCGAAAGCCTCTATCTTCCTATTTGTTAATAACGAAAGTTATTTGATGAAAAGCATGATCTTTTATGCCGTTATGTGTTATTTTACATGGTTATCGTTGTGGTGTTGAAACCCTGATCTTGGAAGTATTTTAGTTTATTGATTTTATTCATAAAATTTCGTGTTTGCTTTCGTTTTATGCAATTTAAAGTTTTAATTTTTAGTTTCTGTTTTTACTCGAAATCAACTAAACTTGGTCGACGTCGAGGACTGTTGGTCGACGTCGAGGAAGCCTGGTCGAGATCAAGCACTTTGCTTTCGTTTTCGTTTCTGCTTGGTATTGCTTTCTGTTTTAGTCGACAGGGTGGTCGAAGTCGAGTACTTTACTCGAAGTCGAGGACTCTTCTGGTCGAATTCGCTGAGTTTCTGAACTGAAAAGGCGGGCGCTGACACGCTTCCTCGTGGATCGATCCTGATTGCCTTCTACTGCAACGGGAGGAAGTCTTGTATTTATTTGCTGAGACAGTGAGTCAGTTTACTTTATATTTTATTTATATTTCATACTTGACCATCCTCCTGCAACAACAGCCGCTTCGTCCAAGAAATTTCGAATCTGAAAGATCGGTTACTGTAACCCGAGTTCTGGGGAAAATCGACTGAAATGGGGCAGTGATCGGATGTAGTGAAGACGTGGTGTCGAATTTGTATTGTGCTAAAGTTTGTTAGCACACTAGGCTAGGCTAAGCACCGGTCATGCCGTGCATAAGAGTTATCAATTCCCGATGGACTTTTCCGCCAAGTAAAGTCACCTCCTACGAAAGGGACATCACAAAGGCTCAGAATGTCTTTAATTCAATATAGTCGACGAAACCTAGCCAGTGTGGGTATCACACAACCCCCCTTTTCATTAGGGGATCGGATGTCGTTCAATTCGCCCATGATGCAAAAAGGGATTGCTATTATTTGTACATACGAGATAAATCGATCCCAAAAATCATCTTTATCCCGATTATCAAGTGGAACATATACAATGAGCATAGCTGTAATTATATTGGTGGGTCCGTCTTGGTAATTCAAATGTATAAAATGTTCCTGAGCATTGATTAAATCAATAGACCCTTGTGTAGGGGGCAATGTTTTAAAAATAAGGCAGAGACCGCCTACAAATCCTATAGAGGGAGCGAACACAATATTGGAGAATCCATTGTGTTTCCAGACACCATCGTCCAGAACCTTGTTCGATTTTGTTTGAAGAAGAGAGAGAACATTAATCATATTGTTAGATCAGAAAGACTCAATTAAAGTCCAAAGATTAAGCCTACTAATACCCCTACAATTTCAGATGCATATATTCATATAAAAAGATGGTATTGGTGACCGGTTGAATAATATAGCGATACCATCGAATAATAAAAAAACGGGTCCAACAAGTGGTGTACACTCGCCCCAATGCAGCAAGTGAGGAAGAAAATACGTGGGTCCCACTGATTTTTAATTAAAAAAATGTAAAATTCCCTATTAATCTCATCCACCCATTTCAATCAATCAACGACCCTGATTTGTTCACATGATCCACGATAAGGGCTGAGTACACCGGAACCAACCCGTGTGTGTGTGTGTGTGTGTGTGTGTGTGTGTGTGTGTGTGTGTGTGTGTGGTTCAATCCGGTAAGGCAAACAAACAGTGGAAGCTAGGTGTTGACTACCGAAATCAAACAATCTCAATTCACAAGGATGAAGTTTTTATGTCTATTTTATGCAGATTTTCGGGACCGAGATAAAGGAGAAGAGAAAAGCCACAATCTGAATCCATAGAAGCCTCAAAAGAGTCAAGGAAGAAGACAAGAGAATAAGTGGAGAAGCCAAGACGCGAGAAACGGAAGGAATAAGGCTTCTGCAGAGGCGGCGCCATGGCACCCCAGCGCTGCCAGGCTGCCGATCCTTCAACACTTGCGGAAGAACTTCGGCACCCTCTATGTCGGCAGGCGTCGATGGTCCCGTATCTCACAGATTCTCTTCGGCCGAATCTGATCTATTGGACTTTGCTTCTACCACACTTTTGCCGACTCCTAAAATTTCATTGCACTATAAATTAAATATAATTATCGTCTCACCATTCCACACATCTTACACACATCAACACTCTCACATGTCCAACTTACTTTTGGTTACAAGGTACGAGTAATTGACAAATCAAAATTGAAAGCATCAAGCGAAAGCCTCTTACACATTTTAACGTATGAAGTCCACTTCCATTTGGGTTCTCACTACTTGCAAGCTAAAACGATGCTTTTGGTGACGGCTGGGTGCTCATCACAAATTTTTTTATAAAATATTTACCCAAAAATAAATATTTATCAAAATATTCACAATTTGAAACTATTTACAAAAATTTTCCTTTTTGTGAGGTGAATCAGAAAAATACGACCTGAAAGCGCGTTTTATTCTCAAAATCCTGAAATTGAATCTTGGAAAAAATCAACAAAATAAAACGCGGCTTACAACCACGGTTTTATCCCAGTTTGGAAAGAAACACGATTTTGAACTGCGTTTCTTCCCTTTTTTATTTTTCTTAATTAAAAAAAAAAGAATACATATGTGAGAGGACGAAGATCTCCATTTATGGCTTAGGAAGGGACATGTGAGAGGACTGAGGAGGCGGGGAAGGAGATGAGGAGGACGGAGGAATGAGGAGGACGGAGAACGAAGGACTGAAGAGGATCGAGAACTGGAGAGGAGGAGGGCGAGCAGGCTTGCAGGTTGAGGTCACAAATGAAACGCGGCCTTAGGCCGCGTTTCATTCCCTTTTTTTTCTTCTTTTTTTAAATTTAAAAATACCAATTGTTAATTTGTAATAAACGCGGCTTCAACCCGCATTTTACCCAAAATTAATTATTAAACACGATTTGAAACCGCGTTTCTTTCATTTTTTTTTCACTTCCAGATACTACTTCTTATGAATGAAACGCGGTCTAAAACCGTATTTTTCTGAAATCTCTGCAAATTTTAAATATTTTTTTTAAATATTTTTAAGTTGTGAATTTTTTTTGTAAATTTTTATTTTTCTCTGAATATTTTGGAAAAAAATGCGCTCATCACAATGTTACTAATATTTATCGATTTTTGCTTACTCCGTTACATTACCATCTCAAGTAGGTTGTCCTACCAATATTGTTTTTGCTAACTATCCATTTTGAATATGACATTTTATAAAATGTCCACTTTCATAATCCATTTTGCAAAATGTCCATTATAACATTTTTGTCATTCCTTTCCATTTTTAATTTAACCTCCTTCCTTTCCATTTTTAGTTTGACCATTGACCAGACAAAGTTAATGACTTTGGTGAATTTTTTTTTGTGGTAGTTTTTTTTTTGTGTGAGTGTTTTTTTAAGAGATTAGTGTCACCACCTTTATGAGTGGTGACACATATGGTGACATTTTTTTTATAGTGATAGATTAGTTTTTTACAGTCTTTTTTTACGAGATTAGTATCACCACCTTTATCAGTGATGACACATATGGTGACAATTGTTTTGGCGAAAGCTTAGTTTTTAGAATTTTTTTTTTGCGAGATTAGTGTTACCATCTTTATTAGTGGTGACACATTTGGTGACAATTTTTTTTTTGGAGACAACTTAGTTTTTACATTTTTTTTTACGGGATTATTGTCACCAACCTTATGAATGGTCACACTGTTGCATGTTGTGACAATTTTTTTTGTGACAGATTTGTTTTTTAAAATATTTTACAATTTGACTTCTTATAATGTATCTTTGGAATATAAGATGGGAAGGGTTAAGAATTTATCCGGGGTGAGATATCACATTGTTCGAGGAACTCTCTAATGTGAAAATCTTGATGTTCGTAAAAGATGGAAGTTATTGGCACGTCGAATGATCGATCATCGATGTCTAGTATCGATGTATTGTTTAGATTAATGAAATGAAGAACTAGCTACAAGCTAGCCTATCATAAACGTACCTCCAAACTACCAACTACAATGCAAAATGGACATTTGGTGTATAGCATATTAGCATGTCATCTTTTCTTACGAATTAAGAAAAAGCTTTGGCAACGAATATATCATTATGTATTTGTATGAGCAAAGATGATTCAAAAGAATGCATTTCTTAATTACTACACAATTTTCAATGTTAGGGCATTGCTTTCCACGGCAGCATGCCTTGGTCCATCTGAAAAGCAAAAAGGGAGTGGCAACTAAAAGCAAGCATAATGTCATTTGATGAGTCACCTAGTACTATTAATTTGTTCAAAATGTCCATTGGAGGTATCCATCTAAAAGTTGGAATCATGAAAAAGTTGGGGATTTTCGGGCAGTTTTGACTTTATTATTGTAATTTCTTTGGTTTGTGTAAAGTTCATTCTTAATCTAGACACTATCCCGCTATAGATATTGGATGACAAGTATTGCTTTAGCATATAGTCTAAGTATGGATAAGGAAACATATTAAGGGTAATATAGAATATATTATAGACATAAAGTATTAATCCGGAAACTTTGGGTTTCGGGTCATATACTTGTATATAATATATTCTATATATGCCGACTTGTTACACTTATTAATACTTAGGTTAAACTTCATGCATAACATCATATACATACATATGTTACATATTATCTTGTTATTATGTTATATTGTATGTTTTGGTTTGATGGGCCGGTTAAGCCCATTGAGCTCGGTCCAGCTCCATAGCTCTTCAGAGGTGCGTCTCGTTATTAAAATGGTGCGTTCCACTTGAAGCTCGTCTATATAAAGGGAAGCCTTCTAGGGTTTCCACACACCGTCAGTTGGAGCTTGCAAGGAGGGAGGGAAGGAGGGAGAGAGAGAGAGAGAGAGAGAGAGAGAGAGAGAGAGAGAGAGAAGTCTGAGCGCCGCGAGTTAGGGTTTCTCCGCGAGGGCTCTCCGACGACGATCCACGACGAAGATCTCCGGTCTAGAGCTCATCCTTCATCAAGGACTCTGGATCTGAGGTTGAAAACGACGACGAGGTTCAAGGCTCCAAGTCCCTTGAGTTTCTTGCGATTACCGGCGATAGATCTGGCTTCCAACTGCCAGATCTGAGGGAGTTCTTCGTTTCTTCTATTCTAGATCGTTTCTTCTCTTTTTTGCACCTTGTATCTGCTTGTTATGCTTGAATCTGTATTATGAAGTTGTACTTTCAACCATATTTGCAATCGCTAAAAAGAACTAGTGGATTCCAGGCCCGAGTCTCTCATTCTTGAGACCCTGCGGACGTAGAGTTTTAACAATCGAACCGCATAAACAAATCTTGTTGTGTTCTTTACCTTTCTGTACTAATTCTCGCCTACGCTCTAGCCGGCATCTGGGTTTACAATTTGGACTTAGCTTGTTTAAGGATATGAATATGATGAGAGTGCCCTCTCAATTGTAGTTGTAATTGATAACCAATCAACATAATAACAATACTTTTACAACACTTGATCGAGAACTCGACATCCAAATGGTAAATAGGCCAAATTATGGAATCAGCCCAGTGAGGTGCCATTGTACCAGTTGTGATCTCAATTGAAAATATGTTTCTTATGATTAATTTCACTCCAATATAAGTTTTTTTTTAGTAGGCACAAAGGGGGTGGTTCTTAAAACAGAACACAACCCTGATCATCCTTACCGATGATGTTACAGAATTCCCTATTCAAAGGGAGAGTATCCATATTACAAATGTCACTAGCTTTAGCTATGAAGTCTGCTGCGCCATTAGCTCCACGGAAACAATGTTTGAACTCTATGTGCTCAATTTCCGATTGCATCTTCTTGATTAGCTCAACTTGCCACCAAATCTCCCATCTAGGCCTTGCATTATCATTTATAGCCTTGATTACTTCTAGACAGTCACCTTCTATTATCACTCTGCGTAATCCTTTTTCCCAAGCCAGTTTTGTACCTGCACAAAATGCAGCCGCTTCGGTTTGGATAGCGGACCCACTATCTACCTGCTGCCGAAACGTATCCATCACAATCCCTAAGGATCCCACCTACCTGGCATAAACCGGTAGGTTTAGTTGAGCCATCTACATTAATTTTGTAGGTGACCCTAAGCGGTTTCTTCCATTTGATCATATGTCTCCGTGTATTTTGTGTCGAACTTTTGTTGGGATCGGCACACAACCAATCTCTAACCTGCAAATAGGATCGTGTCACAATTTGTAAGATAGAGTCGATGTTTTTGTTTTTGAAAATCTTGTTGTTTCTATATTCCCAAATTGATTGCCAAATGAAACAAAGGTCTTCAATGTTCGAAATGGATGGTTTAGATTGTAGGATTTCTCTAATACTTGTGGTCTGGTTATTATTGTAGCTTATCGATTTACCCGTCAATTGTTCGTAAGCTGCTACAACTCTTTTAGTAATAGTGCAGTGCTGGAACAGATGATCACTGTCTTCGTCTTTGTCGTTGCAAAGACAGCATTGGGATGGAACTCTATTAAAAAAACGGTTAAGTCTTTCTTTTGTTGCGAGTCCATCTTGTGCTATTTTCCAAATGAGATTCTTGATACGGGGAGGGAGATTAAGATTCCAGATCCACTTACCTTTTTCCTCACTTCGGTTGTGGTTAAGTTGTGGTTGTTTATAATCTGTTTGACTGATTTGGTCGTGAAGTGACCGTCTGCGTTTAGTTTCCAGATCAGTCTATCACTAGCCTCCCAAGAGGGAATTTTGATTTTTAGAATCTGGTCAACAATACTAATAGGGAATAGATATTGAAGAGTTTGTAGGTTCCAATGTTTATTTTGGTTCATCAACTGACTAACTTTTAGATTAGGATCGTGTGAGAGTTGATAGTCTCGAAGGTTATAACCTATAACCCAAGGATCTCTCCAAACACTTTATGGTTTCCCCATTTCCAGCTATCCAATGTAAACCTTGCAGAAATTTGTCACGAAGTTGTAGAAGGCGGCCAAATTGCCATGAGAGATTTGTAGGAGTGGCTTCCATAATATTTTGGTCTTTAAAATATTTTTCTTTAATTAGTTTAACCCATATATTGTCATTATTGGTGTACAGTTTCCATAAAAGTTTCATTTGAAGGCTAATGTTAAGGTCTTCAGCTAATCTTATGCCTAGGCCACCTTGGTCTTTTGGTTTACAGATTTTGTCCCAGCTTATTAGGGGGTTATATCTTTGCGATTCTAGTTTGTTCCGAAAAATTTTTTTATTAACTTGATCAATCTGATCGAGAACCCCTTTGGGGAGTAGAAAGTTTTGCATAAGGTAGTTAGTCTTTGAGCTAAGGTTTGCCGTAATGAGGGTGACACGCCCAGCCTGGGTTAAGGACAAGGCTTTCCAATATAAGTTGTATGGGGAATTCAAAAACTAATTGCTATGAAAGGCAAGTGCAATTCTATCGCTCAACAATAAATTCAAAGCATTCGTACCGTCGACCAAAAATAAATAAATTCAAAGCATTCAAACTAAGACCATCCGTAACCATGGATTAACCTCTTTCCCATTTTTTTCCCATCTTCCTATCACAACTTTACAACTCATTTATTTTTTTGTTTAAAATAATTTTCACTTTTTCTACCTCTTTCTAAAAGGTTTTCTCTACAACCATGAGAAACTCTTTTACCTCTTTTTAAATTTATTTTCACTTTTTCTTTCCCTTTCTTATATGTGTATCATCATATATTATTGTGAATTATTTTTATTTATGATTTTATAAATAAATAAAAATAGCAAGTAGTTTTTATAAATATATTTTATTACATCTAGATTAAAATAAAAAAAAGTTAAAAACATTATAATATACGTAAATACTAATCGAACTACCTATAAATTCGGTTTGGAAAAAAATAGCAAGTAGTTAATATAAATAAGTAAAAATAGCAAGTAGTTAATATAAATGTTGTTGGTTTGGAAAAAAAAAAGAGGATTGTACACATTGGTAGGATTATGTGGGGTATAATTTGGATATTCAGGTGTTGGAGAATTGTTAACTACATGTAACATCACTTGAAATTGAGGATTTTTTTAGAAAATTTGGATCAAAAGACATATTTGGAATGGGTGGAGTATTTGGATTATTGTGATCTATGGTTAACAAAATAGGTGCAACTACAATAGATCAAGATGGGGTATATATAAGGTAAAATTGGGCTCAAATTATAGAAAAAAATAAAATTAAACCAATGGGATATTTTATTTTAAAAAATAATAAAATATAAATATATTTTTATTTCATTTTAAATCCTATTACAACTAATAAATCTAAATGGAAAAGATATTATCCTACTTTATCATAAAAAAAAAAGAAAAAAAATTAGAAAAGGGAAGAGGTTACCTCTCTCTACCAAGATAACCCCTTCCCACCTCTTACCTTAGGGTAAATGCCACAACCATAGACTTACCTTTTAGCAACCTTAAGGTAAGTAAAACTCATGGTTGCTCATGCTCTAATAAGGATTCATCCCACGAGTTATTGAAGACAGATTCAAGACGTATTAAAACCTAATTGCTATAAAAGGATATATTTAAGTCTTCCTTAATTCTAGTTGTAAACAAGAATCCATCCCACGAGTTATTGAAATTTAGCGAAAAGAGCTACTATGTAAAGGTGTTTGAATAAACATGCAATATAATATATTGAGTGAAAATTCCAACCATTAAAACTAATAAAAACAATCAACATAATTTAGATAACTTAACTGATACGGGGATAGCTGTAGGATGGCCCGATCTTCGACAATCAAACAAGAACTTAAAGAACGAAAGTAAGAATGACCAAGAAATTAGTAAAGGACTCGATCAAGATCGATCAAGAACAACCAAGAACGCAGCAAGAACCCAAAAGAAATAAACAAGACTCGACAAGAAACACCAAGATCAAGGAACTCGATGTCGACAAGACATAAAAGACTCAAAGACTCAATGAACAATATGCAAGACTCAGAATTTATGTAAAGACACGACCGATAATGGGCTGAGTCGATCTATATAGAACAAGATGAAGACCCCAGGTCTCCGTAGAGGGTAGGAACCAACACCAATGACTATATAACCCGCCTCTACAACCCTACACAACCAAGCGGACAACTTGGAGGCACAAGGAGGGGGCTCGTGGATACCAAGATCACCAAGCTCTCGCAAGGTTTATGAACTCAAGGCAAACCACCAAGTTAAGATCAATACCAATTTGCAATCGATGAGTAGTGTAAGGAGGAAATCGAGTATCAAGTATAACTAAATAAATCAAACCAGATTCTGCCCACGCAAATAATTACAAGACCTCCTCCTGATGTAGCAGCGGGAAGTCAGGATCGATCCACGAGGAAGCGTGTCAGCGGATCCTAGGCAGCGGAGAACCTCACGGACAATCGACTACAGGGGTCCTAGATCTCGAGTACAGCAACTCGACAGAAGATCGGACAGTCGAACAGCGCAGCAGTCACAAGCACAGGGCTAGTCGATCTCGACAAGGCCTACTCGAGATCGAGTAGAGTCTTGGTCGACTTCGGTTTGTCTCGTCGAGTACCTGCACAAATAAGCTACGACGATCAGGGATCGGATATTAGTAGTCGAGATCGACGAGGGCAGAAAGTAAAAACGAAAGGGAATAAAAACAAATGCTTTGGGATCTCGAAATATACTTTATGAAAAGGGCTTCCAGGATTGGGGTTTGCAACAACGATAACCATGCATGCATAAGGCAGAGATAAAACAGATAATCATGTGAATCGCATCAAAGGACTTAAGCTTTCGCCTTTTCAAACAATTAGACAACTCTTTCAAGAAACCCTAATTGTCTCTACTGATTTTATGTTTACAATCCAAGTTGTTATCATGGACCTCCATTAGATGGAAAATAAACACATAAACAAGTAGTAGATGCTCAAAACATGATAAAGGTCGGATCTTTACCTCAATTATGCATGGCTATCGTCGGGCTCGCCCCAACCCTAGAAGTGGGTGGACTACTCGCGCTTCATCATAATTAAAGAGATCAATAATAAAAGGAAATAAACTTTCATTAATGAAATAAAATAGAGCTTACAACCAAAGGAAGTCAATTCCGCTCTCGCTTCACAAAACTCCTCTTGGCCACTCACTCTCTCTCTCTACTACTTCTCCTACTGAAATTGAATGAATAAAACTCAGCCCCATGGGCTTTATTTATAGGCTTCCAGTCCTTGCTATTCAAGGATAGAATATCTATATCTATATCTAAAACTATATCTAAAACTTTAAAGATAAATAAAAGTAATAAAGAAATTAAATCTAAAATAGGGAATTATATCTAAATAGTCTTCAAGTGGATAGATGATGTATCTTGATAGAATCGGCAATCTTCGGGCTCAAGTAATCCCACACCGAGTAGAATTGATCAAACCGCGTAACGCGTCTTCTGGAGGTCTACTCGATCTCGACAAAGGGCAACTCGATCTCGAGTAGGATTGTCGGTCGACTGGGCTTGGCTCGGCATCTCGGCTAGCTGGTGCTCGACAGGCTCGGACTCTGGCTCACAAGTGTACTCGATCTCGAGTGCCTCTCATCGATCTCGAGTAGAATGGCCTTATCGACTAGGTCTTCTCGGCAGCGTCGGGTAGATCTTCTCGATGTGCTCGACCATGGCTAGGTGGCTTTGTCGATCTCGAGGTATGGCACTCGATCTCGAGGAGGGTGTCCGGGCATGGTCGGGTAGTATCTCAGTCTCCTCGGACATGCTCTCCTTGACTCCGGGTTGTCTCCGAGGTCTTGTCGATCTCGAGTAGCCCTACTCGATCTCGACGAAGGTTCGGGAGTCGGGGTTTCTTCGTCTTCAGCTTCTCGACATAGGCTCCTTGATCCTGGCAGGTGTCTAGGCATGGCTTGTCGAGATCGACTAAGCCTTGTCGATGTCGAGTAGCTTTGTGCTCTGGTTCTCGCTTCTTGATTTTCTCCCGAAATGGTTCCATATTCTGCGATATTAAACAGAAATTTATGTAGATCTCCATTTCTGACAAATACGCATATACTACATAAATCCGACATATTCCCAACCCGAAATATGCAAAATGTAAAGAATATGGAATTAATTATGCATAAAGACATGGCTACTTTGGAGACATTAAATCACCCCATACTTAGACTTGCTTGTCCTCAAGCAATAACCAAACAATAACCAAGACCTACAACACATCCTTCAAGTCTTCGCCTTTGTCAAAAGCAACATCTCAATTAGTAGCAATGTAAGACAAGTGAATTTAACGTCATCACACATATATGAGCGATCCATAGGCATAGGTAGTATAAATCCAACCTCACAGGAATAATGTGTTTACACTCAGCTCTCAATGTGTTTAGGCTATGTATATCAACTCTCAACTCAATTCCATACACAATCTCATAAATATTGCAATTTAAACATAAGTCCACTTCGCAACCAATTATGCAAATGCAACAAGAATCATCAGGAGGACTTCGCTCAATAGAAGTCTTCAAAGAAGATTTTATTCGGCGGGGTTGTAATGGGGCTTGGTAAGAAATAATAAGGTATGGAATTATTTGGCCATGTGGTGCTAAATAAAATTCGGGAATCAAGGCTCCTAAATCTTCAACACAACCAAACCATAACTTCTCAATCATATGCATCAACCAAACTCTCCAATTTATCTCAATGAAGTATGTAACCTTTCAAACTTTCTCAACCTCTTCAAAGTATGTATCTTGCAAAATAATGAAAGAAATAAGGTAAATTTGGCTCATGCACTTTATTCACAAACATATGTACTTCTTCTTTTCTTTTCTTTTCTTTTCGGATTTTTGTTTTCGAAAATAAAATAAAATTACTGGTGCATTTATAAGGTGAGCCAAAAATCCTTTTACATAATATGCATAGCAAGATAAAAATGTAAAACCAATCCATATCTTAATAATTTCAACAATCCTTCCTACTTGAAATGCAACATAAGCTCATTCTTTCCACAAATCATCATTCCAACCAACTCTAAGTCTTAATTCCCAAATGGGGGTCAGACTCAATTTGGCTAAGGATAATTTTGTGGAGTTCACAATAAAAGTCTCAGGCTAATGTTCTGGCTTCAAGCAGGGATAATGCCGGGTAGGTAAAGAGAGGATAAAATTGGCTTAAAAGGTGCCTCCATCATTTAATTCTCATCAACATATATAAATGCATTGGTTTTGAATAACTATCACAACATTTAGAGATGCATAGGAAGAGTAAATACACTCAAGAACGCAGAGGGATTTTTAATGTTCTCCCTATAAGGCCAAAATTCTCACTGGGACAATTTTTGTTGGATTTTAACCTTTAGCTTAGGATCATATGTGCTCAATTTCATCACAAGTTCACAATCCACATAAAAACCATTTTGAGGACTTAGGATAAACCTTCCAAACACGCCATAGGATTTATATGATCAAGTCAGTCATTATTTATCATCATAGGACATCTAAGTTAGGATATAAAACAATGCAAAAATTTAAACATGCATTTTTTCTCTTTTTTTTTCGACATTTTCTATTTTTTTTTATTTTTATTTATGCAAAAAAGAAACAAGACTAAAGTATGACAAAAACTTAAAATGCATAAAATTTAAACATGAATGCATAACATAAAAATTTCACCATGTAAAACCAAAAGCAAGATTAAAACATATAATAATGATAATGAGCCCTTCCCCCACCCCATACTTAAAATTTACAGTGTCCCCACTGTACAAAATCAAATAAAAACAAGAGTAAAGGAAGGAACTCACAGGATAACATATCGAGGAGGGCGAATCAGTGCTGGTCGAGGAAAGTGTCTCGTCGATCTCGAGTACAAGGTACTCGATCTCGAGTAGTTTCGCCTGCGTCCAGTGGGTTCTGAATTCGAGGGGCTTCTGGTGGCTTAGTCGATCTCGAGTTGGCCTACTCGAGATCGACGAGTGTCCGGGCTGCTCCTCCTTGTCGTCGTCGATTTGGCCTTCGTCGATTTTGACTGTTTTCAGGGACTTCTTTATTCCACTTTTCGCGATCCTTATATGCTTGCCGACCTAAAAGTGTTAAATTGCACACAAAAACAAGACTATCCACATGAAGTATTCTAAAAGACATAAAACCAAAACCAAGAACAAAAACCAAAAACTAAAAAGTTCAAAAAGTCCCAAAAAATTCATAAAGTTTATATACATGCTCTAGATTTTAGAGTCGCTAGGCCGACTTCTCCGTTTGCGCTCAAGGACCATTATTGTGGGGCCCGCTCATGCTTGGCCCTTCTCCTGGATCATCTAGGTCCTGATGGTAGTATGCAAGCTCAGCTGATAGGTGGTTGCTTGCATCACCTCCCTTCTCTTTCTTTTTCTTCCTTCCAGCCCTTAGCTTTCGCAGATTTTCTCGCCACGGGGCCTTACCTCCCCTTAAATTATTGAAAAATTTCTTTATGGAATGAGGGGGAGTAGAATTCATACCTGAACTTACCTTTTCGGACCCAAAACAGAAATCTTTGGGTTTGGGGCTAATCGATGTCGAGTACTGCTGGTCGACCTCGAGTACAGGGACCCCATACTTAGGTTCTTGGCAAGTCAGTGGCTCAGCAGAGGTTGTCGAGATCGACAAGGTGTTGTCGAGATCGAGTAGGTGGCTAGTCGAGATCGAGTTGGTCTCGTCGACCTCGAGTACAGTGTTCTTACTTTCCTCCGCTGTTTGCTGGGTCCCGTGGTTGCTGATGCTTTTCACTTCCAGCCATGAAATTTCCTCTTTTGCAGGGCCAAAAGGGAAATCTAAGACCTCATCGCCTATGGTGAAGGTGAG
Organism: Persicaria maculosa; assembly: GCA_963922045.1. Classification (NCBI taxonomy): domain Eukaryota; kingdom Viridiplantae; phylum Streptophyta; class Magnoliopsida; order Caryophyllales; family Polygonaceae; genus Persicaria; species Persicaria maculosa. Next base: position 53,639,582 of record OY998254.1, read on the forward strand.
TGATCGATTCTTAATACTAATTCTGGCATCTGCAGTTGCTAAGAATGGTCTATCAAGAATAATAGGGCTAGTAGGATCTTCAGCACAGTCTATGATAAGGAAATCTGCTGGAACAAAGAATTTACCCACCTGAACGGGGACATGCTCAACTATACCTGTAGGGATGACCACTGTATTGTTCGCCATGTATAGTTTGGCATCCACAGGCTCTATGCATCTTATTTTTACCTTCCGCCAGATTGATAGAGGCATGATGCTCACACTTGCTCCTAAATCGCACAGAGAATCATATTTATATTGCCCAAAACCCACAGTAACAGAAAACTTACCAGGGTCAGGTCTCTTTTTAGGGAAGTGGAGTACTTTGCATTCGCCTGCGATCTCTGAGATGGATCGCTTCTTGCTCAGGATTTCCTTCAGAAATTTGACATATCCAGGCATCTCTTGCAGGGCTTCTGTAAAAGGAATAGAAACATTCAGTTCTTGCAGCATATTTACAAATCTGGTAAACCTGCCTGCAGTGGGATCTTTCTGTGCTTTTGAAGGAAAAGGCAGTGGCTTTTTCTGCTTCGGAGCCAGATCAACTGTCGGAGGCGTTGCAGCGTCATCGGCCTCGGCTTGCTGTTCCTCGATCTCGACCAGGGGGTCCTCGAGATCGAGTGGGGTGGTCGACTTCGGCTTGCTGGGCTTTGCAGTGGAGTCCGAGTTCAGCTTCTGGTCTGTGTTGAGCAGTGGTTTGTCGAGATCGACTAGAGTCTCCTCGAGATCGAGTAGGTTCTGCTCTGTCTCGAGTTGCTGCTCCTCCTTGCCTTGCTGTTTTCCGACCTCTGGCTCGTGTAATTGATGCCCACTTCTGAGTTTGATAGCTGCGACGTGTCCGATTTTCCCCTTAGGATTTGGTTCTGTTTGCTCAGGGAGCTGTCCGGATAGTCGTGGGATCTGTGCAGCGATTTGACCCATCTGCATCTCTATTCCCCTTTTCCAAATGTCCAGTTCTCCAAATTTTGTAGTGATGTTCTGGAACTGGTTGTTGATGGTGCCCTGATTCCGACGCATCTCCTCAAGGATCAGCTGTAGATCATCCTTCTTTTGATCCCTTTCTGGATGCCCTGGAGCTCGGTAGGGTGTGGGGTTCCTAGGAGGACCTTGGTTCCACTGAGGCTGATAGAACCTTTGATCTCCCATGTAGCGATTTGGACCCCCAGCATAGGCTGCTTCCTCATGTGTCTCTGCCATTCTGACTTGCTCAGTGTGTGGGCACTTAGTAGTGGTGTGCCTCTGTGATCCGCATTCGATGCAAGGCTGATTGACAGATAGATATTTGACTTGCTTGAGGAGCTTACGATTCTGGTCTCTGTAGAACTGCTCCCTGACATCTGGGTCAATCTCCTTTGCTGGCTCATAGAGTGGCATAGATGGTGCTGGCCTGGCATAAGAGTTCTCCTCATAGTTTGCAGTAGTCCCATATTTGTTGTCATAATTGGTGAGCTTGTCTAGCACACCCCATGCGTCAACTGGCGGCATCGTCAGATACTCATAGCGAATATACTGGTTGATTCTGTCCTTGCTGACTTGATCAAGAGAGTTGAAGAAGATCTCCTGAATGACGTAGGGTGGCTGTCCATGAGTAGGGCAAGATCGCAGCAGTTCTTTGTAGCGTTCCCAGGCCTTTGCCAGCGGTTCCCCATGCTTCTGTTTGAAGGCGGTGATTTTCTGGCGGAGAAGTGCTGTCTTGGCAGGTGGGAAGAATTTATTCAGAAACTCTTGCTCTACTTGGGCCCATGTTGTGAGTGATCTTGGTTTCAGCCCTTCAAGCCACTTCAGTGCAGGCCCAGCGAGAGACAAGCGAAAAGCCTTCATCTTGACATATTCCAAAGTTGTACCTTTAGCAAGAGTACGGCACATGTCAGAAAAATTGGTAATATGTTCAAGAGGACACTCATTAAATTTGCCATAAAAAGCATTATTTTTAAGCTCTATCAGAAATTTAGTGCGAATTTCAAAGGAGTTTTCAGGGATAAGAATCGCCGATTCAAGCACGACGAGAGTGGAATGCATATAATCCTCTGCAGTAGTTGGATATTGGGCAAGCTCAGCTTCTGCTTGCCTTGCGCGCTCAGCTTCTTGTTCCCTCGCTGCACTTTCAGCGGCTATAGTAGTATCCTTTGCGGCTAGCTCCCTTGTAAGCGTTGCAATCAGCTGTTCTTGCGTCTCAGCAGCCGCCATGGCTCTTTGTAGTTTAGCTCTGATGTGTAGAAGGCGCTCTGGTTCGTCTAAGCCGTCAAACTCAGGTGGTTGACCAGAACGGCGCATACACCTGTAAAGTAACTCAAAGCAGACGTGAGATTTAACTACCTATGGCGCGAATGATAGCTTCCCCGGCAACGGCACCAATTTGTTGTAAGGAGGAAATCGAGTATGAAGTATAACTAAATAAATCAAACCAGATTCTGCCCACGCAAATAATTACAAGACCTCCTCCTGATGTAGCAGCGGGAAGTCAGGATCGATCCACGAGGAAGCGTGTCAGTGGATCCTAGGCAACGGAGAACCTCACGGACAGTCGACTACAGGGGTCCTAGATCTCGAGTAAAGCAACTCGACAGAAGATCGGACAGTCGAACAGCGCAGCAGTCACAGGCACAGGGCTAGTCGATCTCGACAAGGCCTACTCGAGATCGAGTAGAGTCTTGGTCGACTTCGGTTTGTCTCGTCGAGTACCTGCACAAATAAGCTACGACGATCTGGGATCAGAAATTAGTAGTCGAGATCGACCAGGCTTGGTCGAGATCGACGAGGGCAGAAAGTAAAAACGAAAGGGAATAAAAACAAATGCTTTGGGATCTCGAAATAAACTTTATGAAAAGGGCTTCCATGATTGGGGTTTGCAACAACGATAACCATGCATGCATAAGGCAGAGATAAAACAAATAATCATGTGAATCGCATCAAAGGACTTAAGCTTTCGCCTTTTCCAACAATTAGACAACTCTTTCAAGAAACCCTAATTGTCTCTACTGATTTTATGTTTACAATCCAAGTTGTTATCATGGACCTCCATTAGATGGGAAATAAACACATAAACAAGTAGTAGATGCTCAAAACATGATAAAGGTCGGATCTTTACCTCAATTATGCATGGCTATCGTCGGGCTCGCCCCAACCCTAGAAGTGGGTGGACTACTCGCGCTTCATCATAATTAAAGACATCAATAATAAAAGGAAATAAACTTGCATTAATGAAATAAAATAGAGCTTACAACCAAAGGAAGTCAATTCCGCTCTCGCTTCACAAAACTCCTCTTGGCCACTCACTCTCTCTCTCTACTACTTCTCCTACTAAAATTGAATGAATAAAACTCAGCCCCATGGGCTTTATTTATAGGCTTCCAATCCTTGCTATTCAAGGATAGAATATCTATATCTATATCTAAAACTATATCTAAAACTTTAAAGATAAATAAAAGTAATAAAGAAATTAAATCTAAAATAGGGAATTATATCTAAATAGTCTTCAAGTGGATAGATGATTTATCTTGATAGAATCGGCAATCTTCGGGCTCAAGTAATCCCACACCGAGTAGAATTGATCAAACCGCGTAACGCGTCTTCTGGAGGTCCACTCGATCTCGACAAAGGTCTACTCGATCTCGAGTAGGATTGTCGGTCGACTAGGCTTGGCTCGGCATCTCGGCTAGCTGGTGCTCGACAGGCTCGGACTCTGGCTCACAAGTGTACTCGATCTCGAGTGCCTCTCATCGATCTCGAGTAGAATGGCCTTATCGACTAGGTCTTCTCGGCAGCGTCGGGTAGATCTTCTCGATGTGCTCGACCATGGCTAGGTGGCTTTGTCGATCTCGAGGTATGGCACTCGATCTCGAGGAGGGTGTCCGGGCATGGTTGGGTAGTATCTCAGTCTCCTCGGACATGCTCTCCTCGACTCCGGGTTGTCTCCGAGGTCTTGTCGATCTCGAGTAGCCCTACTCGATCTCGACGAAGGTTCGGGAGTCGGGGTTTCTTCGTCTTCAGCTTCTCGACATAGGCTCCTTGATCCTGGCAGGTGTCTAGGCATGGCTTGTCGAGATCGACTAAGCCTTGTCGATGTCGAGTAGCTTTGTGCTCCGGTTCTCGCTTCTTGATTTTCTCCCGAAATGGTTCCATATTCTGCGATATTAAACAGAAATTTATGTAGATCTCCATTTATGACAAATACGCATATACTACATAAATCCGACATGTTCCCAACCCGAAATATGCAAAATGTAAAGAATATGGAACTAAAATATGCATAAAGACATGGCTACTTTGGAGACATTAATGAGCCCTGCTTCTAATCGATCGACTTTCACCCATGTGTTTCACACAAAAAGGGGTTTCTTGATTAATGAATTTCGTGATTGTTCTACATAGAGGGCTCGGCAATTTGTAGCCTTACAAGGCTGAATTGGGCCGAAAATAATAAAACTAACAACTTAAAGAAATAATGGAAATAACCCTTAAAGTTTCCTAAAATAACTTAAGTAAAGAAGGTTGCTAAAATAGGAAATAACATAATGTTCCAAGACTTAGAGAAATCGGCTCTACACAAGGCTAAGGGGGTTCGGCCTCATGTATCCCAATGCACATGTAAGTCTTCAATGTAGGCTCCGGGAGTTGAACCGTGCTCGAGAACAAAGCATGACTCACGAACATGAAGGAGTCTCTCTGAAGCTTCTTAGCTCGGGCTCGAGTCATAGGTCATTCTCCAAGTATGATTGGTGTGTCTGGAGTTGTAGAAGATGGTCCCGCATCAACCTCCCCTTCTTGGAAAGAATTCGACCACGAATCCAAGTACTCGTCCAAAGCGAAATAGGGAATGAGATCCGCGACGTTGAATGTTGAGCTCACGCCATAGTCTCCAGGAAGCTCTAGCTGATAGGCATTCTCACCAACTTGATGAAGAACTTTTAATGGTCTATCTCCTCGTCGTGCTAGCTTGCTCTTCCGTGCCTCTGTAAACCTCTCCTTCCTTAGGTGCACCCACACTAGATCCTCTCGCTGGAACACGACCAAACGCCGACCTTTGTTGGCTTTGTTAGCGTTGTATTCAGCCTTCTGCACAAGCTTCTTACGCGTCCGTTCATGTAGCTCCTTAACAAACTCGACATGCTTACCTGCTTCAAATGATTCTTTCTCTCTCATAGGATATGGAGTAAGATCAAAATGGGTTTGTGGATTAACACCATATACACATTCAAATGGAGTGAATTTCGTTGAGGAATACATAGTCCTATTATAAGCAAATACCACATGAGGTAAGGTTTCTTCCCAAAGCTTCAAGTTCTTCCTAATAATGGCTCTAACGACAATGGTTAAGGTTATATTGGTCACATCAGTTTGGCCATCAGTTTGGGGGTGACTAGAGGTAGAGAATAGCAATCTAGTTCCCAATTTGCTCCACAAGTTCCCCAAAAATGACTTAAGAACTTAACATCTCTATCACTTACAATCGTTTTAGGCACACCATGCAACCTAACTACTTCTCTAAAGAATAGATTAGCAACATTAGTAGCATCATCAGTTTTGTGACATGCAATAAAGTGAGCTATTTTAGCGAATCGATCAACCACTACAAATATAGAATCCCTCCCTTTCTTAGTTCTAGGCAACCCAACTATAATATCCATAGAAAGTGCTTCCCAAGGGGCTGAGGGTGTGGGTAGTGGCGTGTATAGTCCATGGGGCATAAGCTTAGATTTGGCCTTTAAACAATCAATGCATCTCTTAAGGCAATGTTCTACATCCCTAAGCATATGTGGCCAATAAAAGTGTGTTTTAAGTGTATGATATGTTTTATCTCTTCCAAAATGACCAATTAAACCTCCAATATGGGCTTCATTAACAAGTAATAATCGAAGAGAACATCTAGGTATACACACTTGATCCTTTCGAAATAAAAAGGCATCAAAGATATAAAAATTTTCGGTTGGGCCTTTTTCTTGACATTTTCGAAACATATCCCTAAAATCAATATCATTTTCATACAATTCCTTAATATAAACATAGCCTAAGACTCTAGAATCCAAAGTGATTAAAAGAACATGTCTTCTAGATAAAGCATCATCTACCACATTGTCTTTGCCTTTTTTATATTTGATCACATAAGGAAAAGTTTCAATGAATTCCATCCATCTACCATGTCTTCTATCAAGTTTATCTTGGCTTTTAAAATGTTTCAAAGATTCATGATCAGTCCTAAGAATAAACTCTCTAGGCCATAGGTAATGAGACCAAGTCTTAAGAACTCTGTACAAAGCATACAACTCCTTATCATAAGTAGAGTAATTAAGACAAGCACCGTTCATTTTTTCAGAGAAGAAAGCAATATGCTTACCTTCCTGCATAAGCACGCCTCCGATGCCAACTCCACTAGCGTCACACTCGACCTCGAAGGGACGTGAAAAGTCGGGTAGAGCGAGTAGAGGAGCCTGAGTAAGCTTCTCCTTGAGCGTGCGGAAGGCCTCCTCCCAAGCTGCGCCCCACTTGAACTCGCACCGCTTTTTCGTGAGCTCTGTGGGAGGGGCTGAGATGGTGCTGAAATCGCGCACAAACCGCCTATAGAAGCTCGCCAATCCTTAGAAGCTGCGCACATGGCCGATGGTGGTGGGTGTCTGCCACTCTTGGATCGCTTTGATCTTCGCCTCCTCGACACGTAGTCCATTCGAGCTCACTACAAAACCAAGAAAGGACACTTGTTCATTACATAGTTCAAATTTCTTTAAATTCGCATACAAGTGTTCTGATCTTAATGTAGTAAGTACTTCCCTAAGATGTGCTTCATGTTCTTTAGGAGATTTGCTATAAATAAGTATGTCATCAAAATAAACAACAACAAATTACCCTATGAAATTTCTAAGCATATGATTCATTAAACGCATAAAAGTACTAGGTGCATTAGTTAAACCAAAATGCATAAACAACCACTCATATAAACCAAACTTAGTCTTAAATGATGTTTTCCATTCATCGCCTTCCTTCTTTCTAATTTGATGATATCCGCTTTTTAAATCAATTTTTGAAAATATTGATGCACCATGTAATTCATCTAGCATATCATCTAAGCGTGGAATAGGATGACGATATTTAACAGTGATATTGTTAATAGCCCTACAATCTACACACATTCTGCATGAACCATCTTTCTTAGGGCCTAATAACACAGGAACAACACAAGGACTCAAACTTTCTCTAATATATCCCTTATCCAACAGTTCCTGGACTTGGGATTGGACCTCTTGGGTCTCAGTGGGATTCATATGATACGCATGCCTATTAGGCAAAGAAGCCCCTGGAATGAGATCAATCTGATGCTCAATGCCACGAACAGGGGGTACACCTGGTGGTATGTCATCGGGAAATACATCCTTATACTCTTCAAGAAGAGATAGGATGTGAGGAGGGAGGGTAGCTCTAAGCTCCTCACTCAACATGTTCAACCCTTTGCATAGGAGCATGAGGATTGTTTCTCCATCCAGAAACTCGTCTACAAACGCGCTCTTGGAGACCAACAGCACATCCTTAGGCCGAGATTGGGATGCCATTTTGCTCGACTGAGCCTCCTTAGCTAACTCACCTTTACTTACCTTGCGCTTCTCAATCTCGTCAGCCACTTGTGTAGGCATCATAGGCTTGAGAACGACGTTCTTTCCCTGAAAAGTAAAGGAATAGCGATTAGTAAACCCATCATGTAAGACCTTACGATCAAATTGCCAAGGACGACCTAATAAAATATGACAAGCTTGCATAGGCACTATATCACATAAAACATCATCTTTATAATATCCTAGTTTAAAATGCACTTTAACTTGTCTATTCACTTTCAACTTTCCACAGTCGTTCATCCAATGCAATTTATAAGGTCTAGGGTGTTGAACTGTAGGAAGTTGCAATTTATCAACCATTTCTTGACTAGCTAAATTACAACAACTTCCACCATCAATGATCACATTACAAACCTCTCCTTTAACTAAGCATCGAGTATGAAATAAGTTTTCACGTTGATTGTCATCACAAGGTGTAGGTACAACACTCAAAACTCTTCTAACAATCAAAGATTCACCATGTTCATAATCAATGCCATCTTCATCGTCATATGCAATAAGGTTAAGGTTTTGATCATCATCATTATTAGCATGCTCATCATGTTCATCACAAGAATTTTCAGATTCATATTCCCCTAGGTGATTAATCATGATAGTTTTCTTATTAGGGAAATCCTTCATATAATGACCTATACCTTGGCATTTAAAGCATACAATATCCCTAGATCTAGTAGTAGAGGGGTTAGGATTACTACCTTTGTGGCCAGTAGATACCTCAAGACGAATCTCGTCCGTACATGGGCACCCTTGTCGAGGGGCTGCTGAAGGGCTCCACTATCACCTCTCCCTTATGGTTGGCTCGGCTTTTCCCTTGAATCACCATCACCACGCTATTGGGGCTGTTGTGACCGAGTTTGGCGCCAATCTTGCTGCTGCCCACTCGAGTTCCGACCTCCTTGGCTCCTATATCGAGCTCCTCTTTCTACTTTCATAGCTATAAATGTAACAATTCAGTAGGCGTAGAATAAGGAAAGTAATCGATTTCATGATCTAAGGCGGGATGTGATGTGGGACCATCTTCTAGACCTCCAGACACGCCTATCATACTTGGAGAACGACCCATGACTCGAGCCCGAGCTAAGAAGCTTCAACGAGACTCATTTCTATTTGTGAGTCATACTTTGTTCTCGAGCGCGGTTCAACTCCCGGAGCCACCCATGAAGACATACATGTGCATAGGACTTGCTGATGGTCTCGATGCCAACACCAAAGGCATCGATGCCGAACCCTGAAGCGCATGTTGATCACTGAAGCCCTCGACGCCAACGCCAAACTCTCGGCGCCAATACCTAGCGCCTAGAATCTACAATGGGCCGAATTGGACTTTCTTTTATTATTATTTTAGAGACTTTATTCACTTAAGTTATTTTAATTATTCCTTTAATTATTCTTTTATCATCAATCGGTCATTGTTAGGGTTATAAGCAGCCGATTCCATCCTTGTAAACATTCACGTTTAATTGAATAGAATTCTCAGACTTGTGTGAAACACATAAAGTGAAAGTCAATCGATTAGAAGCGTGGCTCATTGATTGCAAAATGGTACTGATATCAGCGTCGTTTGCTTGTGTTTGTCAACCTCTCAAGAGCTTGGTGATCCTGGTATCCACGAGCCCCCTCCTCGTGCCTCCAAGTTGTCCGCTTGGTTGTGTAGGGTTGTAGAGGCGGGTTATATAGTCATTGGTGTTGGTTCCTACCCTCTACGGAGGCCTAGGGTCTTCATCTTGTTCTATATAGATCGAATCAGTCCACTATCGGTCGTGTCTTTCAATTATTGTTCTTAAATTTCGAGTCTTTATATTGTTTCATCGAGTCTTTGTTCTTCCTTTTAATCGATATCGAGTCAGTCCTTGTTCTTGTCGAGTCTTGCATATTTCTTTTGTATACTTGCTGCGTTCTTGGTCGACATCGAGAGGTTTCTTGGTGTTCTTGATTCGTTTCTTGCTTTCTTGTTGAGTCTTTATTAGTTCTTGCTTCCGTACTTGAGTTTCTTGTTTGATTGTCGAAGATCGGGCCATCCTACGGCTAACCCCGTATCAAATTGGCATCAGAGCTTTGGTTTCCGACATCAAAGTTGTGTCTTTCTTTTCATAAACACAAAAACCACAAAAATAGAGTCTTTTTCTTTATTTGATCTTTTACTTCTTGCATTCTTGAATTTGATTGCATCTAACCTTGTTTGTTTGTGATTGTTGTGGTTGCTTTAGCCCAAACACAAGCCTAGCCGAGACCCATTGGAGTCGACGAGCCGTGTGCACATCCCTTTGTGTACACCCATAGCCGACGGCACATAGTGTCCCCATAAGTCAAGCTTGGTCGATTCCCACATACACCACAAGAAACCCTAGTTTGTTATTTTCTATCTTTGAATCTTTTGTTCTATCTATTTACTTGCCTTATTAAAAATCTAATTTTTTGTGGTAGATTTAATTCAATTATATCTATCATATATTATCAAGGCTTGATAGAACCCTACTTACCAAAGTTAGCCAAGTTTTATTTATATTACATTAGGGCTAGATTTTATTTCATTCACCTTTGTTCCAAATTTTCGAGTCCTTATTGTTTATTTGTCTTTCTTGCATTAAGTATATAAAAAAAAGTCCAAAAAAAAAGAGACATTCAAAGCTTGGACCTAGGAGGATAAAATTCACTAAGGGCAAAAGTAAGTAAAAAAAAAGTATTGTTGATCTAGTGCAAGAAAGCTTCAAAGGAGCAAACTTCGTGAATCTAGAGCCCTAGTCGACATACCCTTTCATACACATTCATACCTCCACAAAACAAAAAACTTGAAACCCTATCTTGCAACTACAACATCCTAACTTGAGGTTTTCAAATCAAAAGAGGTAAATTTCCAAGTTTTCTTCTATTTTCTTTATTTTTCTCTTTATTCTCTTTTTGAGTACTTTCTCCTTGCTGTCGAGTACTCCTTGTGTCCATATCGAGTTGTTGTTGCTATTGTCGAGTGCCCTTGACCCCCATCGAGTACCTTATTGCTAGTGTCGAGTGCTGATCTCCATTGATCGAGTACTTTTTGGTCCATCGTCGATAATTTCTCTTAGTGTCGAGTAGTTATTTTGCTTGATCGAGTGCTCCTTGTGCTATTGTCGAGTGCTCTTGCTACTGTCGAGTGCTTTTTGTTGCTTTGTCAATTGTTTTCTACCTTTGTCGAGTGCGATATTGGTCTTGTCTCATTCATTCTCTCATATACATATCTTGATTGCTAGGTTTTAGCTTAAGTGTTCATTTGCCTAAGGCGGATTGAAACAACAAGCGTGACATACCAATTAGAGAGGGAGTGTGAGCGAAACACTTGTAAGTTGTTTATAATTTCTCTAACCTTTTACATAGTTCTTTGTTCATTTTGTTTGCAATGTCTCAGCAAGGTAACAATGACAACAATGCCAACAATGGCAACAACTCCAACAATACCTCGACCGTGTCACCCGAAATGACCACCTTGCTCGACAACATGGCCACCATCACAGCAACTTTGACGCAGGTCATGGGAAGGTTGGTGGCTTTGGAGGCACCGAGCGGTTCTAACATAGGCAGAGGCCGATGTTGATACGTTTGGAATCCCCGATCCTTCGCCTGTGGGCTCAAGATCAAGAACACCAAACTATTGATGGTCCGATCTTGCAATTATCCTTGCTATTCTCGATGTTTACAATTAATTACAATAAGGACTTGAAACTATTGTGAAGGAAAGGAAAACAAACAAATAAAATCTAACGCAAAAAGTAAAACAGCGACAGAACTGGTGCAGCAGCAGCGAGACGGCAACAGTGGTGGCGACGGATGCTGCGGGCGCAGCAGCTATTGCTGCGGCCGCTGCCAGCGGCTGGCGCGACGGGTCTGCCTGCTGTTGCGACGGTTTCTGGACAGCTTTTGTTATTGTGGTTGGACGTGTGTTTTGCCAATTGAATTTGAATGTGTTTGTGGGGGATCTTGTGTTGCCGACTAAACTAAGAACAAAGGGGATAGAAAGCCTTTGGATTGGAGGGATTGTAGAAACCTTAAAATCCTATTAAGGTTCCACAATATAAATTTCCAATCTAATTTTATTGAATGTAGAAAAGTGTTTAAATAACAAAGCATGCCAATTCTATCTTTGCAAAAGATAGAGTTTTGGCTTAGATAAATAAATATTAAATTCTAATAATATTCCTAAATAAATCATAGATAAATATTTCTACTTAGTGGTCAAGGAAAATATCTAAAAGGATAGACTTTCCTTTTCCCTTTTATTCACCTAACTAAGTATTACTAAAAATAAGACATTCCATAAATAGCTCCAACTTACATAGGAGTTACTAAATATGGAAATAACTGAAAATATTTATAATAAGAAGAATTAAATAATATATTTTCTTCAATCCATGGTGGTGCCTTCTTCTTCCTCTTGAGGACGACAGTCTTTGCTATCAATGGCCCTCGAATCGGTCTTGAGAGCTCGCCTGGATCAAGATCATTGTTTGACCCACAGAAGGCCATCTTGATCCACATCATTCTCCCCTTCTTAGCTTCGATTCGTCCTCGAATCAAGTGGTTGATGATCAAAGGGGAAGGAGCAACCACCAAAAAGTAACTTCCTTGACAATCAATTTGAGATGGCGCCAGCAGAATTTGAGGCAAAGGAACCTCAAAAACAACACCTGTCATAGGGAACATTGAGCAATCAAGAGTAACAATATCATTAGGCTCAATAACCCTATGAACTTTAGAAGTCTCAACATTAGGAACAATCTCACGAGGTACAATAGCTAACTCAAGTGAAGTGTCCCCAACATCCTCATCGTTGTCGTCGGAAGCAATCACATTATCTGGCGCAACATTGCAGACCACTTGCAGCGCCGGTTCGGAGGTCTTCCCGGAGGATTCTTGCAGCGTATGACCCACTGTTGGAAAGCTCGTCAAGTCAGCTTCGCAACAAGACTGAGTTGACTTAATTCCGAGGTCGGAGTCAACGGGAATCTATGAAACAAGTTCGGCGCGCTGTGCTATTTTCTGGGCAATGAATTTGTCCACCATCTCCGCAATCAAAGCCTCCAAGCATCGGCTTCGTTCTTCATTTCGGCGTACTTCTGCCTTCTCTCGGAGTCGTTCCTCCTCTTGTCGTCGCCGTTCCTCCTCCTCTCGGCGACGTTCTTCCGCAGCCTCTCTTTGTTGGAGAAGCCGAATCTGATAGCGTTGTCGACACCTCTTATCTTCGATCTCCAATTGACGTTGTTCTTCCTCTTGACGTTGAAGCCAAAGTTGACGTCTTTTGGTTTCGCATTGACGCTCTAGGGTTTGCTGTTGTAGCCAAGCTCTCCGACTTAACTCTTGTTGGCGTCATTGTTGTTTAGCACGTTCTAAAGCAAAAAATCCATCCAATGGATCAGGATCATCATCCAAATCGCCCCAAATTTCCCAATCCATAAATCAAATTGTGAATAATATCAAGAAAAGACAAGAACTTGCGAAACCTACGGCTCTCATGCCACTTGATACGTTTGGAATCCCCGATCCTTCGCCTGTGGGCTCAAGATCAAGAACACCAAACTATTGATGACCCGATCTTGCAATTATCCTTGCTATTCTCGATGTTTACAATTAATTACAATAAGGACTTGAAACTATTGTGAAAGAAAGGAAAACAAACAAAAAAAAATCTAAGGCAAAAAGTAAAACAGCGAAAGAACTGGTGCAGCAGCAGCGACGGCAACAGTGGTGGCAACGGATGCTGCGGGCGCAGCAGATATTGCTGCGGCCGCTGCCAGCGGCTGGCGCAACGGGTTTGCCTGCTGTTGCGACGGTTTCTGGACAGCTTTTGTTATTGTGTTTGGACGTGTGTTTTGCCGATTGAATTTGAATGTGTTTGTGGGGGATCTTGTGTTGCTGACTAAACTAAGAACAAAGGGGATAGAAAGCCTTTGGATTGGAGGAATTGTAGAAACCTTAAAATCCTATTAAAGTTCCACAATATAATTTTCCAATCTAATTTTATTGAATGTAGAAAAGTGTTTAAATAACAAAGCATGCCAATTCTATCTTTGCAAAAGATAGAGTTTTGGCTTAGATAAATAAATATTAAATTCTAATAATATTCCTAAATAAATCCTAGATAAATATTTCTACTTAGTGGTCAAGGAAAATATCTAAAAAGATAGACTTTCCTTTTCCCTTTTATTCACCTAACTAAGTATTACTAAAAATAAGACATTCCATAAATAGCTCCAACTTACATAGGAGTTACTAAATATAGAAATAACTGAAAATAATAATAATAAGAAGAATTAAATAATATATTTTCTTCAATCCATGGTGGTGCCTTCTTCTTCCTCTTGAGGACGACACTCTTTGCTATCAATGGCCCTCGAATCGGTCTTGAGAGCTCGCCTGGATCAAGATCATTGTTTGGCCCACAAAAGGCCATCTTGATCCACATCAGATGTGATCAAAGGCGTGACGATACGCCTCGCGAAGAAAGGGAAGTACATGATCCTAACCCTAATCCTAATCCTAATGTCGATAACCCTTTATTTGATGAAAATGACTCTCCACGAAGGGAGAGATATGGTAGAAATAATGGGCTTGCTAATTCGCAGGGACAAGGAAGAGAAAGAGGGAGAGACCGAGGCTTCCAAGAGGAATTCTACTATTCTGAGGCCGATGATGACTTCCAAGAAGAGGAGCATTGGGAGCAACGTCACAAGCGGAACGATAAAGGAGGTCGATACCACTACAGAGCACCTAGAGATCCTGATCAGGACGGCATAGGTAAGGTAAAGGTAAAGATCCCTCAATTTGAAGGTAAAACTAAATTTCAAGGCTAAGAAAGTGGCGCTCGAATCTGGAATTGTCATAACTTCTCCGACGCTAAGAAAGTGCAACTATCTTCACTAGAATTTCAAGGCTTTGCTTTAATTTGGTGGGATAACCTAGTTAAAGAAAGAAGAAGAGCCCTTGATGCGCCTATCCCTTCATGGGACCAACTAAAAGCACTTAAGAGGAGAAGATTTGTTCCCCAACATTATGCTAGAGAGCTTAGACAAAGAGTAGAAAATCTTAAACAAGGTAGCAAAACTGTTGAGGAAACATTTAATGCAATGCAAGAAACCATGGCTAGAGCTAATGTAGTTGAACCTGATGAAGATACAAATGCTAGGTTTCTTAGAATATTGCATCCAGCCTTAGCTCATGAAATTGATTATTTTCCTTATTCTACGCCTACTGAATTATTGCATTTAGCTATTAAAGTAGAAAGAGGAGCTAAATTTAGGAGCCGAGGAGGACGAAATGCGAGTGAGCAGCAACAAGGGTGGCGTCAATCTCGGCCACAACAACTCCAATGGCGCGTGGTGATGGAGGTTCAAGGGAGAATCCAAGCCAGCCACAATGGAAGGGTGATAACCGAGCCGCTCAACAGCCCCTCGACAAGGGCAAGTCGCCTGCTTACGGACGAGATTCGTCTGGGGTATCTACTGGCCCCAAAGGGAGTAATCCTAACCCCTCTACTACTAGATCTAGGGATATTGTATGCTTTAAATGCCAAGATAGAGGTCATTACATGAAGGATTGCCCAAATAAGAAAACTCTCATGATTAATCACCTAGGAGAATATGAATCTGAAAATTCTTGTGATGAACATGATGAACATGCTAATGACAATAATGATCAAAACCTCAACCTTTTAGCTGATGATGATGATGATGATTGTGTTGAATATGAGCATGGTGAATCTTTGATTGTTAGGAGAGTTTTAAGTGTTGTTCCTACACCTTTTGATGACAATCAACGTGAGAACTTGTTTCATACTCGATGATTAGTTAAAGGAAAGGTTGTTAATGTGATCATTGATGGATGAAGTTGTTGTAACTTAGCTAGTCAGGAAATGATTGATAAATTACAACTTTCTACAATTCAGCATCCTAGACCTTATAAATTGCATTGGATGAATGACTGTGGGAATTTGAAAGTGAATAGGCAAGTTAAAGTGCATATTAAACTAGGACATTATGAAGATGATGTTTTATGTGATATTGTGCCTATGAAAGCCCTTCATATATTATTAGGTCGTCCTTGGCAATTTGATCGTAAGGTCATGCATGATGGATTTACTAACCGCTACTCCTTTACTTTTCAGGGAAAGAACGTTGTTCTCAAGCCTATGACGCCTACACAAGTGGCTGATGAGATTGAGAAGCGCAAGGTAAGTAAAGGTGAGTTAGATAGGGAGGCTCAGTCGAGCCAAGTGGCTTCCAATTCTTGGCCTAAGGATGTTTTCTTGGTTACCAAGAGAGCATTTGTAGACGAGTTTCTGGATGGGGAACAACCCTCATGCTCCTATGAAAAGGGTTGAACATGTTGAGTGAGGAGCTTAGAGCTACCCTCCCTCCTCACATCCTATCTCTTCTTGAAGAGTATAAGGATGTATTTCCCGATGACATACCACCAGGTCTACCCCCTGTTCATGGCATTGAGCATCAGATTGATCTCATTCCAGGGGCTTCTTTGCCTTATAGGCCTGCGTATCGTATGAATCCCACTGAGATCCAACAGGTCCAATCCCAAGTCCAGGAAATGTGCATGTGTCTATGTTATTAGTCCCTAAGAAAGATGGATCATTGAGAATGTGTGTAGATTGTAGGGCTATTAAAAACATTACTGTTAAATATCATCATCCTATTCCACGCTTAGATGATATGCTAGATGAATTACATGGTGCATCAATCTTTTCAAAAATTGATTTAAAAAGTGGATATCAACAAATTAGAATGAAGGAAGGCGATAAATGGAAAACAACATTTAAGACTAAGTTTGGTTTATATGAGTGGTTGGTTATGCCTTTTGGTTTAACTAATGCACCTAGTACTTTTATGCGCTTAATGAATTATGTGCTTAGAAATTTTATTGGGAAATTTGTTGTTGTTTATTTTGATGACATACTTATTTATAGCAAATCTCCTAAAGAACATGAAGCACATCTTAGGAAAGTACTTACTACATTACGATTAGAACACTTGTATGCGAATTTGAAGAAATGTGAATTATGTAATGAACAAGTGTCCTTTCTTGGTTTTGTGGTGAGCTCGAATGGACTGCGTGTCGATGAGGCGAAGATCAAAGCGATCCAGGAGTGGCCAACACCAACTACCATCCGCCATGTGCGTAGCTTCCAAGGTTTGGCGAGCTTCTACAGGCGGTCCGTGCACGACTTCAGCACCATCTCAACCCCTCTCATGGAGCTCACAAAGAAGAGGTGCGAGTTCAAGTGGGGCGCAGCTCAGGAGGAGGCTTCAACAAGCTTAAAGAGAAGCTCATGCACGCACCACTACTTGCTCTACCCGACTTCTCACGTCCCTTTGAGGTCGAGTGTGACGCTAGTGGAGTTTGCATCAGAGGCGTGCTTATGCAGGAAGGTAAGCATGTCGAGTTCGTCAAGGAGCTACAGGAACGGACGCGTTAGAAGCTTGTGTAGATGGCTGAATACAACGCTAACAAAGCCAACAAAGGTCGGCGCTTGGTGGTATTCCAGCCAGGGGATCTAGTGTGGGTGCACCTAAGGAAGGAGCGCTTCCCAGAGGCGAGGAAAAGCAAGCTCGCGCCACGAGGTGACATACCATTCAATATACTTCGTCGGGTGGGCAAGAATGCATATCAGTTGGAGCTTCCTGGAGACTATGGCGTGAGCGCAATATTCAACGTCGTGGATCTAATCCCTTACTTTGTTGTGGAAGAGGACTTGGATTCGTGGTCGAATCCTTTCCAAGAAGGGGAGGTTGATGCGGGACCATCTTCTACACCTCTAGACACGCCTATCATACTTGGAGAAGAACCCATGACTCGAGCCCGAGCTAAGAAGCTTCAACGAGACTCATTTCTATTTGTGAGTCATACTTTGTTCTCGAGCGTGGTTCAACTCCCGGAGTCACCCATGAAGACATACATGTGCATAGGACTTGCTGATGGTCTCGATGCCAACACCAGAGGCATCGATGCTGAACCCTCAATTGCAGGCTGATCACTGAAGCCCTCGGCGCCAACGCCAAACTCTCGGCGCCGATACCTAGCGCCTAGAATCTACATTGGGCTGAGTTGGATTTCTTTTATTGTTATTTTAGAGACTTTATTCACTTAAGTTATTTTAATTATTCCTTTAATTATTCTTTTATCATCAATCGGTCATTGTTAGGGTTATAAGTAGCCGATTGCATCCTTGTAAACATTCACGTTTAATTGAATAGAATTCTCAGATTTGTGTGAAACACATCGAGTGAAAGTCAATCGATTAGAAGCGTGGCTCATCAATTGCAAATTGGTACTGATCTCAGCTTAGTTTGCCTTGTGTTTGTCAACCTCGCAAGAGCTTGGTGATCCTGGTATGCACGAGCCCCCTCCTTGTGCCTCCAAGTTGTCCGCTTGGTTGTGTAGGGTTGTAGAGGCAGGTTATATAGTCATTGGTATTGGTTTCCAACCACTTACGGAGGCCTGGGGTGTTCATCTTGTTCTATATAGATCGACTCAGTCCACTATCGGTCGTGTCTTTCAATTCTTGTTCTTAAATTTCGAGTCTTTATATTGTTTCATTGAGTCTTTGTTCTTCCTTTTAATCGATATCGAGTCCGTCCTTGTTCTTGTCAAGTCTTTCATAATTCTTGTGTCTACTTGCTGCGTTCTTGGTCGACATCGAGAGGTTTCTTGGTGTTCTTGATTCGTTTCTTGCTTTCTTGTTGAGTCTTTATTAGTTCTTGCTTCCATTCTTGAGTTTCTTGTTTGATTGTCGAAGATCGGGCTATCCTACTGCTAACCCCGTATCAGGATGCAATAGTCTAAGAAACCTAGCATTTGTATCTTCATCATTTTCAACTATATTTGCTCTAGCAATGATTTCTTGCATTGCATTAAAAGTTTCCTCAAATCTTCTCCTCATTAGTGCTTTCATTTGATCCCATGAAGCGATAGGCGCATCAATGGCTCTTTTTCTTTCTTTACCTAGGTTATCTCACCAAATTAAAGCAAAGCCTTGAAATTCTAATGAAGCTAGTTGCACTTTCTTAGCGTCGGAGAAGTTGAGACAATTCCAGATTTGATCCATTTTAGTTTCCCAATCAATATATGCATCTGGATCAGTCTTACCATCAAATTGAGGAATCTTTACCTTTACCCTACCTATGCCGTCCTGGTCAGGCTCTCTAGGTGCTCTGTATTGGTATCGACCTCCTCTATCGTTCCGCCTGTGACGTTGCTCCCAATGCTCCTCTTCTTGGAGTCGTCATCGGCCTCAGAATAGTAGTAATCCTTCTGGAAGCCTCGGCCTCTCCCTCTTCCTCTTCCTTGTCCCTGTGCATTAGCAAACCCATTATTTCTACCATACCTCTCCCTTCGTGGAGAGTCGTTCTCATCAAATAAAGGGTTATCGACATTAGGATTAGGATTAGGGTTAGGATTGTTTACTTCCCTTTCATCGTTAGGCACTTCATCACGCCTTGGATTACCTCGCCCACCGACGGTGTTAGAACCGCTTGATCTAGCTTCCACCACCGACAACCTTGCTCCCAATTCAGCCATGGTTTGGTTGATGTTGTTGAGCATGGCCACCAATTCGGGTTGTAGTGTGGATGTTCTGGTAGAATTGTTACCGTTGTTTCCATTGTTGGCATTGTTCTCGTTGTTTCCGTGTTGAGACATTGCAAATAAAACAAACAAAGAAATATGTAAAGGTTAGAGAAAATATAAACAACTCACAAGTGTTTCGCTCACACTCCCTCTCTAATTGGTATGTCACCCTTGTTGTTTCAATCCACCTTGGGAAAATCAACACTCAATGATGCGGGACCATCTTCTACAACTCCAGACACGCCTATCATACTTGGAGAATGACCTATGACTCGAGCCCGAGCTAAGAAGCTTCAGAGAGACTTCTTCTTGTTCGTGAGTCATGCTTTGTTCTCGAGCACGGTTCAACTCCCGGAGCCAACATTGAAGACCTATATGTGTATAGGGATCCAAGAAGTGACCGAACCCTCTTAGACATATTAGGCCGATTTTCCCCAAGTGTTGGAACTCCTTATGTTATTACTATTTTTAGTATTTCTTTTGCTTAAGTTATTTTAGGAAACTTTAGGGGTTATTTTTATTAATTTCTTTAAGTTGTTCTTTTAATAATTTCGGCCCAATTCAGCCCTTGTAAGGCTATATATGCCGACCCCTACCATGAAGAACAATCACGTTTAATCATCTATAAAAATTCAGTTTGTGTGAAAAACAATTGAGAGAAAGTCGTTCGATTCGTAGCAAGGCTCATCGTTCGCAATTTGGTATTGATCTCAGCTTGGTTTGCTTTGCGTTCATCAACCTCGCGAGAGCTTGGTGATCCTGGTATCCACAAGTCCTCTCCTTGTGCCTCCAAGTTGTCCACCTTGTTGTGTAAGGTTGTAGAGGCGGGCTTTATAGTCGTTGGTATTAGGTTCCTACCCTCTAAGGAGGCCTGGGCTGGGGTCTTTATCTCGTTCTATTTTAGTTCAAATCAGTCCTTATCAGTCGTGTCTTTCAATTCTTGTGTCAATTTCGAATCTTTATTGTTTCTTGATCGAGTCTTGTTCTTTCTTGTCGTCGATATCGAGTCTAGCACCTTAGTCGAGTCCTTTCTTTAACTTCTTGCTGCGCCTTGTTGAGTTCTTGGTCGACATCGAGTATAATCTTGGTGTTCTTGAGTCTTTCTTGTTTCCGTTATTTAGTTTCTTGTTTGATTGTCGAAGATCGGGTCATCATGCGGCTAACCCTGTATCAAATTGGCATCAGAGCTTTGGTTTTCGACATTAAAGTTGTGTCTTTTATTTTGTTAAACACAAAAACCCACAAAAAAAAGAGTCTTTTCTTGTTTTGGTTTTTTACTTCTTGTTCTTGAATTAATTATTGCATTAACCTTGTTTGTTTGTGATTAATGTGGTTGCTTTAGCCCAAACACAAAGGCTAGCCGTGACCTTGGAGTCGACCAAGCCATGTGCGCACCCCTTGTGTACATCCCAGTCGACGGTAGTACTTGTCCCCATAGTCGAGCTTGGCCGAGTCCCTCACACACAAACCCTAGTTTGTTCTATCTTTGGATCTTTTGACTTATCTTTTATCTATTTCCATTTATCTACTTTTGCCTATTTAAAATTCTGATTTCTATGGTAGATTAATTCCATATTATCTATCATAT
Organism: Persicaria maculosa; assembly: GCA_963922045.1. Lineage (NCBI taxonomy): Eukaryota > Viridiplantae > Streptophyta > Magnoliopsida > Caryophyllales > Polygonaceae > Persicaria > Persicaria maculosa. The sequence continues at coordinate 53,660,414 of OY998254.1, forward strand.
ATCATAAAGAGGCATAGATAGATCTACTTACCAAATTTAAACAAACCTCATTGAAGGTTCGATAATATATAATAATATAATTATATACTTCCATTATATTATTATATATTTAACTAACCTTTCAGGAAGTATTTTCGAATTATTTCCTTCCTTGTGATACAATTTGAGAAGATTCAAATCGGAAAGATTGTGGCCTTCGATGTTTCCAAAGATAGAAGATCCAGCTCAAAGCCATGATCTAGACTAGCCGTTGGAGAAGATCCTTGGCGCCGATTCATCTCAATATAAAGAGAAGGAAGATAAAGACAGAAGACACATTCATTGAACACGAGCTTTCATACACTCCAAGCCTTCAAGAGAAATCTGTCTTCGTGTGCTCTCTGCTTGTCCTAAGAGTCTGTTATTTCATTTCAAAGCATTTGAGAGTTACACAGTGAGCTTATAGGATATATTCTTTTATAGTGTTATACTCGAGAGTTTGTAACTCAGGAAGTGAACACTAGGCTATTGATTCTCGAGAGTAAGAGGATTGTACTAGATAGCTGAGAGAGGTAGGGCTCTTCTAGATTGGTCTAGGACTCCAAGGGAACGTGAGTTGACTAGATTGCAATTGTATAGGAGAGAGGCTTCTCGGTGAGCTATTAGGATCCTAAGCTTTGTGAATCAATAAAGCCTGTTGAATCCCAGGGTTGTGGAAGAACCCTAGGCGGGGACGTAGGCCAAGTTCGTGCCGAACCTCGTTAACAATTCGTTGTGTCCTTTACTTTGTTGCTTTACCTTATTTCCGCACTTGGTTCGATTGTTTAACTTTGTGACTCAGGTTTAATCTCAAAAGGTTTTGCACGAGCTTCAAAAGTCTTGAGACTTTCTGCGAAAATCCGGCATACTCTATTCAACCCCCCTTCTAGAGTATTTCTACATTACTTAGTTTTATATTATCGAACCTTCAATTGGTATCAGAGCTTTACTCACTGCTTTTGATCTAACAATCTTGTGAGTTTTCGATCATGTCTGGTGAAGCAAGCGGAGGATTTGCACAGGGAAGGTCCACGAGCAGACCACCACTCTTTGTAGGAAATAACTTTGTCCACTGGAGATCCTTGATGAAGATGTTCATTATAGATCAAGATCTGGAACTTTGGAACATTATAGAGAATGGTCCAAAGATTCCAGAGAAAGATGGACCAAATGGAACCAAAGTCGCAAAGAAGGAGTCTGAATACATCCAAGCGGATCTTGAACTCGTCTCCAAAAACTACAAGGCTATTAACTTACTTTATTGTGGTCTTAGCACTAATGATTTTAACCGTATTTCCTCTTGTAGGTCAGCTAAAGAGATTTTGGACAAACTGGTTGTCACCTATGAAGGAACGAGCCAAGTGAAAGACACCAAGATCAGCATCTTCCTTCGAAAGTATGAGCTTTTCAAAATGAAGTCTGATGAGTCAATCAAGGCCATGTTCACACGATTCACAGAAATCACCAACAACCTTGACTCTCTCGGCAAGAGCTTTACAAACGTTGAGAAAGTGAGGAATATACTGAGGTGCCTCCCAAAAGAAAAATGGGGTCCAAAAGTAACAGCTATAGAGGAAGCACAGGACCTCACCACTCTACCCCTTGATGACCTGCTTGGGAAGCTGATCACGCATGAGATGATCCTTAATGAAGACGATGGAGAACTTCCAGCTAGCACTAAGAACTTGGCACTCAAGTCTAAGAAGGATGAGCCTAAAGATGGATCTGATTCCGAAGATGAGGATGACGATGAGGATGATCCTTTTGCTCTTATCACAAGAGGCCTTGCTCGAATTCTCAAAATGAAGAAACAATTCAACAACAAGGATGGATCAGAGTCTTCTAAATTTCGAGGTAAGCCTCAATACAACAAGTATGATAAGAAGTCTAAACCTTTGTCTTGTTTTGAATGTGGTGAAACAGATAATCTTGTGAAGGATTGCCCTCAAAAGACAAAGAGTCAGTCCAAGAAGGGTGACAAGTGGAAGAAGAAAGCCATGGTGGCAACTTGGAGCGATTCTGACTCTGACTCCGATGATGAGAAGGCCAATATTTGTCTCATGGCCTCAGAAGATGAATCCCACGATGAAAAACTTGAAGCTACTGTAAGAGAACTTTTGGCAAGTCCAAAAGAGGTATTATCGGAATTCCTTTCTAATATGATTGCCAATGAAGAGAAAATTATTGCCCAGGCTAACATTCTTATTAAGAGAACTGTGGACCAGGAAAGAACTATTGAGGATCTGTCTATGAGGGTCAAAAGTCTTGAAGCTTCTTATTCAGGTCTTGACATTAAAGTCAAGACGCTTGACTCAGAGAAATCTGAACTCAAGCAAGATCTCTCCTCTCTAAGAAATGAGCATCACGACTTAGAGAACGAGAAGATCTCCCTGAATAATAAGATTCAAGACCAACAGACAGCCTCATAAGTTTTACCAAATCCAAAGGCACTCTCGATAGGATGTTGGGTGAGCAACAAAGTTCTCTAAACAAAAGTGGTATTGGTTACAATCCAAGGTTTTTAAAGAAGCAACACATTACCACCTTTGTAAAGGCAAAAGGAAGCGGAACCTCTCCTATATGTCACCACTGTGCTAGAAAGGGACATGTAAAAGAGACCTGCCCCTATAGAAGAAAGGATCCATATATCATTCGCAATACATTTCCTGTTCATTTGAGAAAAGAACGGATAACACAAGTTTGGGTCCCAAAAGGCACGATTTTACCAAATATGGTTTATCCCAATAATGGATCCAAATTTGCTTATTGGTCTAGCCACAAAGGTTGATGTTTGTTTTGCAGGAGATCACCAAGGTGAAAGAACACAAATGGATTATTGATAGTGGTTGCTCAAGGCATATGAGTGGGAAGAGTTCTCTCTTTCATGATCTAAAGGAGCAATCCACAGGAACAATCACTCTTGGTGACAAAGGAAAATGTGACATCGTTGGTATTGGTAGTGTTGGAAGTGATTCCAACCATAGTATTAAAAATGTCTATCTTGTTAATGGTTTAAAGTATAATTTGCTTAGTGTCTCTCAATTATGTGATAGTGGCAACAATGTCAGATTTAACAAGAAAAGATGTATAGTGTGCAGAGAAGATACAGGTGAAGTTATACTGACTGCATATCGTTACAACAATATTTACGCTGTAAATGCTGATCAAGTGGCACAAGGAAGCTCAAACTGTCTAAAGGCTTTGACGGACGATCCAAAGCTCTGGCACAGGAGACTCGGTCATGTGAGTCCACATACACTGCAGAAGCTTTTGTCCAAAGGGCTTGTAAGAGGGCTACCTGAGATGGATTTCAAAGGTATTGATATGTGCAATGCATGCACACGAGGTAAACAAACACGTAGCTCTTTCAAACCCAAAAAGGTTGTAAGTTCTTCTAGACCCCTTGAACTTTTACATATGGATTTATGTGGTCCTATGCGAGTCAAATCTCCCAATGGTAAAAAGTGCATGCTAGTTGTTGTTGATGATTTTTCTAGATATACTTGGGTTGCATTTTTAAAAGAAAAATCAGAGGCCTTATTTGAGTTTTCAAAACCTTGTAAGGAGTTGCAAACTTTAAGAGATGAGCTCATAGTGTCAATTCGGAGTGATCATGGTAGGGAGTTTGATCAACTTCAGTTTGATTTGTTTTGTGCTAAATATGGCATCTCCCATAACTTTTCTGCTCCTAGGACACCTCAACAAAACGGGGTTGTGGAATGAAAGAACCGCACCTTAGAAGATATGGCCAGGACTATGCTTTTAGAAAATGCATTACCTAAAACCTATTGGGCTGAAGCTGTTAACACAGCTAACTACATTTTGAATCGTTGTCTTATTCGTTCCATCTTAAAGAAAACTCCTTATGAACTTTTCAAAGGCCGTAAACCACTTATATCTTATTTTAAACCTTTTGGCTGTACTTGTTTTGTTCATAACAATGGAAAAGATAACCTTGGGAAATTTGATGCGCGTAGTGATGAAGGTATATTTCTTGGCTACTCCACAAGTAGCAAAGCTTATAGAATCTTCAATAAAAGGACCCAATTAGTTGAAGAAAGTATACATGTTATATTTGATGAATGCAATGACGGTTCTTTGAGTGAAAGTGTTGCAGATATAGATCTTAACATCCATGCAAAGAACGAGGAAGGTGATGATGCTGCTACCAAGAACACAGAGAAGAGGAACATGCAGGAACAAATTCTCAACACTGAAGAATTGGCCCAAGGTGTTGAAGATTCGTCCAAAGCCCTTGGTGTCCAATCCAACAGTGTTGAAACGTCAGAAACTGCTATAACTGAACCTAACAGGACCATGGAGTCAGATGTACCTCAAATCAATCCTGCTGGTGTGATGAATCAAGGAGCTGAGACTAGCAAAAGAAAATACAAATACTCCTCATCACACTCATTAAAGGATATCATTTCTGACCATACTTCTAGTGTTCAAACTCGTTCTAAACTTAAAAATCTTTGTGCTTTTAACGCGTTTGTTTCTCTTATTGAACCAAAGAAGGTAGATGAGGCCCTTCAAGAGCCAGATTGGATCATTACTATGCAAAGTGAGCTTAACGAATTTGAAAGGAACAAAGTCTGGACCTTGAAGCCTAGGCCAAAGCATCAATCAGTCATTGGAACACGATGGGTATTTCGAAACAAGCTAGATGAGAATGGTAAGATCGTGAGGAACAAGGCAAGGCTTGTTGCCCAAGGCTACAATCAAGAGGAAGGTATTGACTACAAGGAGACCTTTGCTCCCATAGCCAGGCTTGAAGCCATTCGCATTTTATTAGCATTTGCATCTTTTATGAGCATAAAGTTATATTAAATGGATGTCAAGTGTGCTTTTCTTAATGGTTTCTCAGAGGAAGAAGTTTACGTGGCTCAACCCCCAGGATTTGAAAGTTTAGAATTTCCTAATCATGTTTATAAACTTGACAAAGCGCTTTATGGTTTGAAACAAGCCCCAAGAGCTTGGTACGAGCGCTTGTCAAAATATCTTTTAGAAAATGATTTTAAAAGGGGGTTGATCGACAAGACTCTTTTTATCAAGACCAAAGGAAAGGACATTTTGGTTATTCAAATTTATGTAGATGACATATTATTTGGTGCTACTAACACATCTTTGTGCAAGGAATTTTCTGACATCATGTGCAGTGAATTTGAGATGAGCTTGATGGGTGAACTCAACTTCTTTTTGGGATTACAAGTTCATCAATCCAAGAAAGGGATCTTTGTCAACCAAAGCAAGTACACTAAGGATCTCTTGAAGAAATTCAAGATGGATCAATCCAAAGCAGCCAAAACTCCCATGAGCTCAACACTATCTCTGGATCAAGACAAGACTGGGAAAAATGTCAATCAAAAGGAGTATCGACGAAGGATTGGATCTTTATTATATCTCACAGCTAGTAGACCTGACATCATGTTTAGTGTTTGCATGTGTGTTAGGTTTCAAGCTGATCCTAAAGAATCTCACCTCGTGGCTGTGAAGAGGATCTTTCGATATCTCAATGGAACTAAGGAGCTTGGACTATGGTACCCAAAGCAAAAGGATTTCACATTAATTGGATATTCTGATGCAGATTTTGCAGGCTATAAAGTGGATAGGAAGAGCACATCAGGATGTTGCCAATTCTTAGGAGCATCCTTGATCAGTTGGCATTCAAAGAAACAAAACTCAGTAGCTCTATCCACTGCAGAAGCCGAATACATTGCAGCTGGAGCTTGTTGCTCCCAAATCAATTGGATAGCTCAACAAATGCGAGATCTTGGCATCAACCTCAAAGGCATTCCTATTAAATGTGACAATACAAGTGCCATCTCCATCACTAAGAATCCTGTTCAGCATTCAAGGACCAAACATATTGATGTAAGGCATCATTTCATTAGAGACCATGTTGAAAAAGGTGATGTGTCCATTTCATTTATTTCAACTGATTATCAATGGGCTGACATTTTTACTAAGCCTTTGGCAAAGGACAGGTTCAACTTTATTAGAAGAGAGATTGGGATGCTTAACAAGGATGCACTTTCGTAGGGGGAGCTTTCCCTTTACGAAAGATAAAATCTACTTAGTGTCAAGACCCTTGAGAATTATGTCAAGGTTTATGAACTAAATGGTAGATCACATATATCGGATCACATATATTTGGTTAATATCTTTCTAGATATTTAATCAACTATATTTTTATCGGATTTCAAAATTGCCTATTTATGTTATATTTTTATTCCGTTAAGATATGTTATTTTTGGAACAAAATATTTCGGTTATTCCCTCCTATTTTAATGGAATAGTTTGAATTTTGAATTGGAAATGTTTTCAAATTTGGCAATGATATCATTACCCTCCCTTGGAACTCTAGACCCGTCCCATCCCTCCATAACCATCTCTCTCTACTTAAACCCACTTCTGTACCCGATCTTCATCACACTCTCAGACTTATCCAAACCCTTTCAACTCCTCTTTCTTCAACCTCTCAACCGTTCTAAAAACCCTAGCCGATTTCCTCCATGGCACCCAAAACAAAGAAAGCTTCCACACCCAAAAGACTTTGCGCCACCCCCAAGGGACGTCAGGTCACTGCCACCTCTCCCACACCTGAACCCACTCCTCAAGCCATTGTCCTAACTATTGTCCAGAGCACCATCACTGAGTGCACGGCCACTGTTACCAAGAGCTCTAAAAAACGCTCTGCTAAGAAGCCCCTCAGTACGAAACAGAAAGGGAAAAAGAAAGTCATCGCTGAGGAGGTGGACGAGGAAGAGGAGGAAGAGGATCTCGACGCCATTCTGGAAATAGATGCTGCCAAAGAAGCCGAAGAGGAAGCTTTGAAGAAGAAGAAGGCCGAGGAGGAGGCCGAGCTTGCAAGGAAACTTGTTGAGGAGGAAGCTGAGAGGATTCGGAAGGAAGCCGAGGCCGAGGAGGTTCCATCTGAAGAGGAGCCTGAAGAAGAGGACGAAGAGCAAGACGTATTTGGAGAAGACGAGGAAGCTGAAGGAGATGAAGCGGGGTCCGGTGAGGACTCGGGGTCCGAGGATGAAGAGGAAGAGTCTCCTTCTCCTTCTCCTCCTCCCCCGTCTCCAAAGAAGCGAAAAGCCCCAATCGCTGCCAAGCCTCCATCTCCCAAGCGCACCAGGAAGGGCACCCTCAGAAGCCTTGAGGCGCCTGCCAAGAGAGCTGCTCCAACAATTGCTCGCAGGAAGAAAGCCGATCCACCCGCCTACATCCAGGTAAACCAATCCTTACCCTCTTCATGGTTTGAAAATGCTGAGACTGCTGGTAAGTGGGTAGATGAGTTTCGAACTCGTAGGATATGCTGTTCTGATTTTTTGGATATCAAGTTCTTTGAGGCTTTGAAGCTACCCTGCATTGATCTTCTCAAAAAATCCCCACCATGGACCCTTCTCAATCTTGAAACCGTCTACTATCCCCAGCTAACCCGCCTGTTCTACATAAACCTAGAAGCCAAACACGATGCCAATGGTTGGTCTTTGGAATCTGTTGTCAAAGGGGTTAGAATCTCTTTCAACTCCACTGATTTTGCAGAATTCCTTGGCCTACCTAGCCCTTGTCCACCCGCTGATGTACACCCCTCTAAAGAAAACTGCATCATCCTTGCCCGATCCAAATATCTCCTACCCGAAGCATCCACCAGCACCTCAAAGCGGCTCACCCACTCATCCCTTACCCTAGAGGCAAAAATTACCTTTAATATCATTGTTCGATGCCTCTTACCCCGTCTTAACTCTGGCTCGCTCCTTACTGACAATGCCATGGTCCTCCTTTACCGAATTCTCAATGGCCTTGATCTTGATCTGGCCAACACCATTTTAGGATCCATGGCTCACACAAGAAAAGCCAGGAAAGGAACTCCCCTCCCCTTTGCCACCCTTTTGACCCCACTCTTCTAAGCTTCTGGAATTGATTTCAAAAATGAAGAACAGCATCGTCATATGGGTAAGTTCGACTCCAAGAGCCTTGAAAAGATAGGCATCACTCGGTCTCCCCAAGGGACCTTGAGTCTTACCTATCCTTCAAAAGCTCTTCCCACTGCCTCAGCTGTTGATGAGCGCATAGACAACCTGGAGTTGGGCTTGGAGGAAGTTCGCCTGGATATTAAGGAGTTGCACAAGGAGTTCATGACGGAGATGAGCGGGATAAACAAGATGCTGCAAGGTCTGTGGACGAGGCTCACTGATGATGCTCCGGACGACGAAGCTTAAACCTATCCTATCCCATCCCTATCCCAAACTTGATACATTGCTGGTTTTTGGAAACAATTTCAAAACTTTTGGTGACTGTTTTACCTCCTCCCTTTGTTGAAAGACAAAAAGGGGGAGATGATCTGTGGTTTAGACTTGAAAACTTTTTGCTGTGAAGGTCTTGGAAGACCTTGGTTTTTAATTTTTGGTTTTCGTTGGATGACTTTTCATGCTTTAAAATTTTGATCCAACATTTGTCTAACCCTTGCAGGTACTTAGTCCGATTTCACTTATATTATTTATGCTTGACTAAGTTGCAGGGATGCACAAGTTTTGTCTTACATCAAGGGGGAGATTGATAACTCTCTCCCTTGATGAAAATCGGAATAAGTTTCAATGGCCTTGACAGTATGTCTGTGTCAAGGGTCTTGGAGCTTTAACAGTGTTGATGAAATACAAAACCTGTTCTATATTGTTCTATATGTTGTTTTGTTCGAAATATTATTTAATATGATTATATACTTCCATTATATTATTATATATTTAACTAACCTTTCAGGAAGTATTTTCGAATTATTTCCTTCCTTGTGATACAATTTGATAAGATTCAAATCGGAAAGATTGTGGCCTTCGAAGTTTCCAAAGATAGAAGATCCAGCTCAAAGCCATGATCTAGACTAGCCGTTGGAGAAGATCCTTGGCGCCGATTCATCTCAATATAAAGAGAAGGAAGATAAAGACAGAAGACACATTCATTGAACACGAGCTTTCATACACTCCAAGCCTTCAAGAGAAATCTGTCTTCGTGTGCTCTCTACTTGTCCTAAGAGTCTGTTATTTCATTTCAAAGCATTTGAGAGTTACACAGTGAGCTTATAGGATATATTCTTTTATAGTGTTATACTCGAGAGTTTGTAACTCAGGAAGTGAACACTAGGCTATTGATTCTCGAGAGTAAGAGGATTGTACTAGATAGTTGAGAGAGGTAGGGCTCTTCTAGATTGGTCTAGGACTCCAAGGGAACGTGAGTTGACTAGATTGCAATTGTATAGGAGAGAGGCTTCTCGGTGAGCTATTAGGATCCTAAGCTTTGTGAATCAATAAAGCCTGTTGAATCCCAGGGTTGTGGAAGAACCCTAGGCGGGGACGTAGGCCAAGTTCGTGCCGAACCTCGTTAACAATTCGTTGTGTCCTTTACTTTATTGCTTTACCTTATTTCCGCACTTGGTTCGATTGTTTAACTTTGTGACTCAAGTTTAATCTCAAAAGGTTTTGCACGAGCTTCAAAAGTCTTGAGACTTTCTGCGAAAATCCGGCATACTCTATTCAACCCCCCTTCTAGAGTATTTCTACATTACTTAGTTTTATATTATCGAACCTTCACTCATCTATATATATTGCATTAGGGCTAAGTTTTTATTTCATTCACCTTGTTCTATTGTTTTTCGAGTCCTTTTATTTCATTGTTGTTGCTTTTCTTGCATTAGGATAAAAATAAACAGTTCGACATATTAAAAAAAAATAGTCATACATACTTAGACCTAAGAGGATAAAATTCACTAGGGTCAAAAGTAAGTCAAAAAAAAAAAGTTTGTTGATCTAGTGCAAGAAAGCTTCAAAGGACCAAATTTGGTGATTTTGATTATAGCCCTCGTCGACAGCCCCTTCATACACTTTCATGCCTCCAGAAAACACAAAAATTGAAACCCTACCTTGCAACTACAACATTCTAACTAAATGTTTCAAATCAAAAGAGGTAAATTTCCAAGTTTCTCTTCTTTTCTTTTGTTTTTTCCTTGTTATTTTCTCATTGTCGAGTACTTCTATACCTATATCAAGTGCTTTTGTGTCTGAATCGAGTGCAATTTGCTCATGTCAAGTGCTTGCTTGTGATTGTCGAGTGCTTTGCCTTGATACTTTGTGTTGTCGAGTACTCTTCTCCCCGCGTCAAGTTCTCTTACCTTGTGTCGATTACTGCAGACTCTTGCCGAGTGCTCTTTTGTGTTGTGTCGAGTGCTCAAAGCTACTGTCGAGTACTCCCTTTACTTTTGTCGATTGCTCTTGAACTTTTGAGTGTAATTTTGGTCTTGTTTCATTCATTCTCTCATATACATATCTTGATTGCTAGGTTTTAGCTTGAGTGTTGATTTGCCCAAGGCGGATTGAAACAACAAGCGTGACATACCAATTAGAGAGGGAGTGTGAGCGAAACACATTGTGAGTTTTTTTATATTTTATCTAACCCTTTTACATAGTTCTTTGTTCATTTTATTTGCTATGTCTCAGCACGGAAACAACGAGAACAATGCCAACAATGGAAACAATGGTAACAATTCCACCGGAACCTCCACATTACAACCCGAATTGGTCACCATTCTCAACGGCATCAACCAGACTTTGGCTACGTTAGGAGCAAAGGTGGTGGCATTGGAGTCCAGGTCGAGTGGGTCTAACACCATGGGTGGTCGAGGTGATCAAAAGCGTTACAATACACCTCGCGATGAAAGGGAAATCCATAATACTAACCCTAATCCTGATTTAAATAACCCATTATTTGAAGAGAACGACTCTCCACGAAGGGAGAGATATGGTAGGAATAATGGGTTTGCTAATGCGCAGGGACAAGGAAGAGGAAGAGGGAGAGGCCGAGGCTCGGAGGACGATGATGGCTACCAAGAAGAGGAGTATTGGGAGCAACGTCCTAGGCGGAACGATAGAGGAGGTCGATACCAATACAGAGCACCTAGGGATCCTGACCAGGACGGCATAGGTAAGGTAAAGGTAAAGATTCCTCAATTTGAAGGTAAACTGATCTAGATGTTTATTTGATTAGAAAACTAAAATGGATCAAATCTGGAATTGTCATAACTTCTCTGACGCTAAAAAGGTGCAACTAGCTTCCTTAGAATTTCAAGGTTTTGCTTTAATTTGGTGGGATAACCTAGTTAAATAAAGAAGAAGAGCCCTTGATGCGCCTATCGCGTCATGGGATCAATTAAAAGCACTAAGGACGAGAAGATTTGTTCCCCAACACTATGCTAGAGAACTTAGACAACGTCTAGAAAATCTAAAACAAGGTAGCAAAACTGTTGAGGAAACATTTAATGCAATGCAAGAAACCATTGCTAGAGCTAATGTAGTTGAGCATGATGAAGATACAAATGCTAGGTTTCTTAGAATATTGCATCCCGCCTTAGCTCATGAAATTGATTATTTTCCTTACTCTACGCCTATTGAGCTTTTACATTTAGCGATAAAGGTAGAAAGAGGAGCGAGATATAGGAGCCAAGGTGGTCGGAATTCGAATGGGCAGCAACCAGGGTGGCGCCAAGCTCGGCCACAACAGCCCCAATGGCGTGGTAATGGTGGTTCAAGGGAAAGACTGAGCCAACCACAAGGAAGGGGAGAAAGCCGAGCCCCTCAGGAGTCCATCGACAAAGGAAAAGCGCCTATGTACGGACGTGATTCATTTGGGGTATCTACTGGCCCCAAAGGGAGTAATCCTAACCCTTCTACCACTAGATCTAGGGATATTGTTTGTTTCAAATGCCAAGGTAGAAGCCATTATATGAAGGATTGCCCTAATAAGAAAACTCTCATGATTAATCACTTAAGAGAATATGAATTTGAAAATTCTTGTGATGAAAATGATGAGCATGCTAATAATAGTGATGATCAAATCCTTAACCTTCTTGCTTATGGTGATGAAGATGGCATTGATTATGAACAGGGTGAATCTTTGATTGTTAAGAGAGTTTTAAGTGTTGTGCCTACATCTTGTGATGACAACAACGTGAAAACTTGTTTCATACTAGATGCTTAGTAAAGGGAAAGGTTGTTAATGTGATCATTGATGGAGGAAGTGGTTGTAACTTAGCTAGTCAGGAAATGATTGATAAATTACAACTTCTTACAATTCAGCATCTTAGGCCTTATAGATTGCATTAGATGAATGGATGTGGTAATTTGAAAGTAAATAGGCAAGTTAAAGTTTATACCAAATTAGAACATTATGAAGATGATGTGTTATGTGATATTGTTCCTATGCAAGCCTGTCATATATTATTAGGTCGTCCTTGGCAATTTGATCGTAAGGTCTTGCATGATGGATTTACTAACCGCTGCTCCTTTACTTTTCAGGGAAAGAATGTTGTTCTCAAGCCTATGCCGCCTACACAAGTGGCTGATGAGATTGAGCAAAGGTAAGTAAAGGTGAGTTAGATTGGGAGGCTCAGTCGAGCCAAGTGGCTTTCGATTCTCGGCCTAGGGAGTTTCTGGATAAGGAAACAACCCTCATGCTCCTATGCAAAGGGTTGAACATGTTGAGTGAGGAGCTTAGAGCTACCCTCCCTCCTCGCATCCTATCTCTTCTTGAAGAGTATAAGGATGTATTTCCCGATGACATACCACCAGGTCTACCCCTATTCGTGGCATTGAGCATCAAATTGATCTCATTCCAGGGGCTTCTTTGCCTAATAGGCCCGTGTATCGTATGAATCCCGCTGAGACCCAAGAGATCCAATCCCAAGTCCAGGAACTATTGGATAAGGGATATATTCGTGAAAGCTTAAGTCCTTATGATGTGCCTATGTTATTAGTCCCTATGAAAGATGGATCTTGGAGAATGTGTGTAGATTGTAGGGCTATTAACAACATAGCTGTAAAATATCGCCATCCTATTCCACGATTAGATGATATGCTTGATGAATTGCATGAATCCTTCATTTTTTCGAAAATAGATTTAAAAAGCGGATACCATCAAATTAGAATGAATGAAGGCAATGAATGTAAAACAGCGTTTAAGACTAAGTTTGGCTTATATGAGTGGTTGGTTATGCCTTTTGGTTTAACTAATCCTCCAAGTACTTTTATGCGGTTAATGAATCATGTGCTTAAAGTTTTTATTGGGAAATTTGTTGTTGTTTATTTCGATGACATACTTGTTTATAGCAAATCTCCTAAAGAATATGAAGCACATCTTAGGGAAGTACTTAATACTTTAAGATTAGAACACTTGTATGCTACTTTAAAGAAATGTGAATTATGTAATGATCAAGTGTCTTTTCATGGATTTGTTGTGAGCTCAAATGGACTGTGTGTCGATGAGGCAAAGATCAAAGCCATACAAGAATGGCCGACCCCCACCAATATCGGCCATGTGCGCAGCTTCCAAGGATTGGCGAGCTTCTACAGGCGGTTCGTTCGCGACTTCAGCACCATCTCAGCCCCTGTCACAGAGTTCACAAAGAAGCGGTGCGAGTTCAAGTGGGGAGCAGCTCAGGAGGAGGCGTTCTGCAAGCTCAAGGAGAAGCTCACTCACGCACCCTTACTCGCCCTGCCCGACTTCTCTCGGCCATTTGAGGTCGAGTGTAACGCTAGCGGAGTTGGAATTGGTGGAGTCCTTATGCAGGAAGGTAAGCCTATTGCTTTCTTTTCAGAGAAGTTGAAAGGTGCATGTCTTAATTACTCTACTTATGACAAAGAATTGTATGCATTGTATAGAGTTCTTAAGACTTTGTCCCATTACCTATGGCCTAGAGAGTTTATACTTAGGACTGATCATGAATCTTTAAAGCATTTTAAAAGTCAAGATAAACTTGATAGAAGACATGGTAGATGGATGGAATTCATAGAAACCTTTCCGTATGTAATTAAGTATAAGAAAGGCAAAGACAATGTGGTTGCTGATGCATTATCTAGAAGACATGTTCTTTTAACCACTTTAGATTCTAGAGTCTTAGGCTTTGTTTACATAAAGGAATTGTATGAACAAGATGCTGATTTTGGGGATCACTTTCGAAATGTAAAGAAAAAGGCCCAACCGAAATTTTTTATATCTTTGATGGCTTTTTATTTCGAAAAGATCAAGTGTGTATTGGTAGATGTTCTCTTTGATTATTACTTGTTAATGAAGCCCATAGTGGAGGTTTAATGAGACATTTTGGAAGAGATAAAACATATCATACATTAAAAACAAACTTTTATTGGCCACATATACTTAGGGATGTAGAACATTGCCTTAAAAGATGCATTGATTGTTTGAAGGCCAAATCTAACCTCATGCCCCATGGATTGTATACACCATTACCCACACCCTCATCCCATTGGGAGGACATTTCTATGGACTTTATTGTTGGGTTGCCTAGAACTAAGAAGGGGAGGGATTCTATATTTGTAGTGGTTGATCGATTCTCTAAAATGGCTCACTTTATTGCATGCCACAAAACTGATGATGTTATCAATGTCGCTAATTTATTCTTTCGAGAGGTAGTAAGACTACATGGTGTGCCGAACCTTATGGAGTAAATTGGTAACTAGATTGCTATTGTCTACTTCTAGTCACCCCCAAACTAATGACCAAAGTGAGGTGACTAATAGAACCTTAACCACTGTCCTTAGAGCCATAATTAGGAAGAATTTGAAACTTTGGGAAGAAGCCTTACCTCATGTGGAGTTTGCTTATAATAGGACTATGCATTCCTCACCAAAAATCACTCCATTTGAATGTGTCTATGGTGTTAATCCACTAACCCCTTTTCATCTTACTCCATATCCTATGAGAGAAAAAGAATCATTTGAAGCAGGTAAGCATGTCGAGTTCGTTAAGGAGCTGCATGAACGGACGCGTCAAAGGCTTGTGCAAAAGGCTGAATACAATGCCAATAAGGCCAACAAAGGGCGCAGATTGGTGACTTTTCATCCAGGGGATCTCGTGTGGGTGCACCTTAGGAATGAGAGGTTTTCAGAAGCACGGAAGAGCAAGATAGCCCCTAGAGGCGACGGACCATTCAAGGTGCTACGAAGAGTGGGCGAGAATGCCTACCAATTGGAGCTTCCTGGAGACTATGGCGTGAGCGCAACCATCAACATCGCGGATCTTATTCCTTACTTCGCCGTGGACGAGGACTTGGATTCGTGGTCGAATCCTTTATAAGAAGGGGAGGTTGATGCGGGACCATCTTCTACAACTCCAGAAACACCTATCATACTCGGAGAAGGACCTATGACTCGAGCCCGAGCTAAGAAGCTTCAGAAAGACTCCTTCTTGTTCGTGAGTCATGCTTTGTTCTCGAGCACGGTTCAACTCCCGGAGCCAACATTGAAGACCTATATGTGTATAGGGATCCAAGAAGTGACCGAACCCCCTTCGACATATTAGGCCGATTTTCACTAAGTGTTGGAACTCCTTATGCTATTACTATTTTTATTATTTCTTTTACTTAAGTTATTTTAGGAAACTTTATGGGTTATTTTTATTAATTTCTTTAAGTTGTTCTTTTAATAATTTCGTCCCAATTCAGCCCTTGTAAGGCTATATATGCCGACCCCTACCATGAAGAACAATCACGTTTAATCATCTATGAAAATTCAGTTTGTGTGAAACACAATTGAGAGAAAGTCGTTCGATTCGTAGCAATGCGCATCGTTCACAAATTGGTATTGATCTCATCTTGGTTTGCTTTGCGTTCATCAACCTCGCGAGAGCTTGGTGATCCTGGTATCCACAAGTCCTCTCCTTGTGCCTCCATGTTGTCCGCTTGGTTGTGAATGGTTGTAGAGGCGGGCTTTATAGTCGTTGGTATTTGGTTCCTACCCTCTAAGGAGGCCTGGGGTCTTTATCTCGTTCTATTTTAGTTCAAATCAGTCCTTATTAGTCGTGTCTTTCAATTCTTGTGTCAATTTCGAATCTTTATTGTTTCTTGATCGAGTCTTGTTCTTTCTTGTCGTCGATATCGAGTCTAGCACCTTAGTCGAGTCCTTTCTTTAAGTTCTTGCTGCGCCTTGTTGAGTTCTTGGTCGACATCGAGTATAATCTTGGTGTTCTTGAGTCTTTCTTGTTTCCGTTCTTTAGTTTCTTGTTTGATTGTCGAAGATCAGGCCATCCTGCGGCTAACCCCGTATCACTCAAGCTAAAACCTAGCAATCAAGATATATATATGAGAGAATGAATGAAACAAGACCAAAATTGCACTCGACAGATTCAAGAGCAATCGACAAAGACAATAAAGTACTCAACAAGCAAAAGCAGGCACTCGACACAACAAAAGAGCACTCGACGGGGCTGTGCAATACTCGATAGCACCAGAGAAACAAAGCAGAAGCACTCGATACGAACAAAGAGCACTCGACACAACACAAGAGCACTTCGACAAAGAGCAAAAGCATTCGACAATGCAACATGAGTACTCGATCAGGAAAACAAGCACTCGACACTAACAAAGAGAACTCGACAATTGGTAGAAGTTCTCGAAACAATCAAACAAGCAACACAAAAGTACTCGATCAGGATGATAAGTACTCGAGAGAGACCAAATAAACAAAATAAAAGACTGATTTTTGTGGGAAATAAAAGAAAGTTTGAAAATTTACCTCTTTTGATTTGAAACCTTAAGTTAGGATGTTGTAGTTGCAAGGTAGGGTTTCAATTTTGTGTTTTGTGGGAGGTATAGATGTTTGTCGACTAGGGCTTGCAAAATCACCAAATTTGGTCCTTTGGGAGCTTTCTTGCACTAGATCAACAAATCTTTTTTTTTTGACTTAATTTTGCCCCTAGTGAATTTGGTCCTTTGAGAGCTTTGAATGTCACTTTTTTTTTGAATTTTTCAGACTGTTTTTTTTTTTATATATACCTAATGCAAGAAAGAAAAAATAACAATGAAAATGACTCAAAAATTAACTAAGATAGGTGAATGAAATAAAATTTATCCCTTTTATGAAATATATATAGGTGAGGGTTGGCTAACTTTGGTAAGTTGATCTATCTTATACCTTTTATAATCTTATGATAGATATAATTGTTAAATCTACCACAAAATCAAAAATTTAAATAGGCAAAATAGATAAATTAAAATAGATAAAAGATAGATCAAAAGATCCAAAGATCGAAAATAACAAACTAGGGTTTCCTTGTGTATGTTGGAATCAGCCAAGCTTGACTATGGGGACACAAGAGGTTGTGCCGTCGACTAGGGTTTGCACAAGGGTGCGTGCAGGCTGGTCTACTCCAATCGGTCTCGGCTAGGCTTGTGTTTGGGCTAAAGCAACCACAACAATCACAAACAAACAAGGCTAGATGCAATCAAATTCAAGAATGCAAGAAGTAAAAGACCAAAACAAGAAAAGATTCTATTTTTGTGGTTTTTGTGTTTATGAAAGGAAAGACACAACTTTGATATCGGAAACCAAAGCTCTGATGCCAATTTGATACGGGTTAGTCGTAGAATGGCCCGATCTTCGACAATCAAACAAGAACTTAAAGAACGGAAGCAAGAATGACCAAGAAAGTAAAGAACTCGATCAAGATCGATCAAGAACAACCAAGAACGCAGCAAGAACCCAAAAGAAATAGACAAGACTCGACAAGAAACACCAAGATCAAGGAACTCGATGTCGACAAGAAATTAAAGACTCAAAGACTCGATGAACAATATGCAAGACTCGAAATTTATGTAAAGACACGACCGATAGTGGACTGAGTCGATCTATATAGAATAAGATGAAGACCCCAGGCATCCGTAGACGGTAGGAACCGACACCAATGAATATATAACCCGCCTCTACAACCCTACACAACCAAGCGGACAACTTTGAGGCACAAGGAGGGGGCTCGTGGATACCAAGATCACCAAGCTCTCGCGAGGTTGATGGACTCAATTCAAACCAAGCTGAGATCAATACCAATTTGCAATAGATGAGCCCTACTTCTAATCGATCGACTTTCACTCATGTGTTTCACACAAAAAGAGGGCTCGACAATTTATAGCCTTACAAGGCTGAATTGGGCCGAAAATAATAAAACTAACAACTTAAAGAAATAATGGAAATAACCCTTAAAGTTTCCTAAAATGACTTTAAGTAAAGAAAGTTGCTAAAATAGGAAATAACATAATGTTCCAAGACTTAGAGAAATCGGCTCTACACAAGACTAAGGGGGTTCGGCCTCATGTATCCCAATGCACATGTAAGTCTTCAATGTAGGCTCCGGAAGTTGAACCGTGCTCGAGAACAAAGCATGACTCACGAACATGAAGGAGTCTCTCTGAAGCTTCTTAGCTGGGGCTCGAGTCATAAGTCCTTCTCCAAGTATGATTGGTGTGTCTAGAGTTGTAGAAAATGGTCCCGCATCACTAACTATACCCACAATTTTGCTTATAAGCAAATCACTTTGTCACATAGGCTAATAGGTTAAAAATAAATAACAATTGTAGTATAAATGTGCAAAAAAAAAAATTGTCACCAAACGTGTTACCAATGATAAAGGTGGAAACATTGATTTGTAAAAAAATGTAAAAAAAAAACATCACTAAATTTTATTTATCACCACACGTGTCACCAGAGTCATTGACCTTAATTGGTCAATGGTTAAGAGTCATTGACCTTAATTGGTCAATGGTTAATGGTCAACTTAAAAATGAAAACGAAGTGTAAAAATGTCAATTGGGGACATTTCCTTACTCAGGTTATAAAAATGGACATTTACTCTTTTCTTTTGACAGTGGACAAGAAATAGATCGACAAAGCGATCTTAAAGCCATCAAAAGATGGCTTAGAAGATCCTACGCAGAGGGTTTCCAATTAAAAAAAAAAAGAAAAAATTATCTAAGATTACAATTACATAAATTTAAAATTTAAAATGTCTTGAAAATTAAAACTCTTGTATCTTCCGATCTAAACTGACGGGCTTAGACGGCTTGCATGCAAGCAGATAGAGTAGACATGGCATTGTTGGTATTTTGGGAGAAATCTTCACATCGATCCCCCCCCCCCCCTCGTGTCGATCGATTTTCCCTGCATAGAAGGAGAGGAAGAGGCGGGGCTCGCTCCCCCAGAGGAGCCTCCGACGCTCAAGCCAGAAGTTGTCAGCTGAAGAAAAGCCTCTCTTAAACCCTAGTTCATCCCCCATATATATATATATATATATATATATATATATATTGAAAATTAAGGCTGAATTAAATGCTACCTGGTAAAAGACAATTATGCCCTCACGTTCCGTACGGGCTTACTTTAGCCATATCAATTGCCTCTCGAGTTTCCTCTTCACGATCTAGTGATGAGGGAAGACGAATATTTTGGTGCTCTTCATTTTCTGTGATCGAAGTCCATCAGTATTGCTTGCCCCATGTCTTCGTTGTGTCCTGCAAGCTTTTGTATTCTCAACCGAATAACACAATATAATGTAATTGGTGCGTCGTTTGACTAATCAAATGAAAGTTATTAAACGTTTGACAATAAGTGAGAGACAGTATTCGTTGATGACATTCATGATTAACTTTTATTTATGATTGACAATTTGGTGGTTTCTCTTAAGGGTTGAACATTTCATCTTAAACGACGTTGTTATCGCATGATTTCGACTTTTGTTGGCATTAAAGGAGGTTATTATGGCTTAAAATTGGCTTTAAGTGGTCGTAAGTGAAGATTCTTTGGCCATAAGTGGCGATTCGTTGGCCATAAGTGGTGACCTATTGGCTTGAGTGGCGTACTCGTGGCGTGAAATCGACGTTCTTTTAACCTTAAGTGGTGTGCTCGTGGCTTGAAATCGGCATTCTTTTGGCCTTAAGAGGTGTACTCGTGGCCTGAAATCGGCGTTTTTTTGGCCTTAAGCGGTGATAGGTCGGCCATAAGTGGCGACTCAGTGATCGTAACCGACTATTTTATCGAAATTTTCAAGGCTTGATCTGCACAATTATGAAATAGATAAAATGCTCAGTATGACATTGCACGTTATAGATTGAAGATAAGTTGAGTTTACTCACCCAACAGCTTTACTCTTGACATGAATTAATGCACGTACCAAGTAATCTTGTGGGTGTATTATTTGGTTATATATCATTGTATTGAAAGGGACAAAATCGAGGATAACTTATTTTCTATCGATGGGGTTTACAGGAGCACATATTCAGGCTAGTCTTCACACGAGCTAGCCTAGTGCGGCATCACCATCGAATACACAAGGAAGTGAACCGTCGAAGGAAGGATGCCATCCAAGTTGAGCGGGGTCGATGAGCCTTGTCTGACTACTTGAGCTTGCTTGGCATCTGAGCGATTAAGGTTGGCAACGATTTCTTGGTTGGTGCTAGTGATCATGCCCGAGATCGGTGTCCATAGACCTTGCAAGGCGATGCGTCTTGAATGTGGCATCGACTAGTGCCCCCACGCCATCCATATGAATTGAGTTTAATGAATTTCTCGCTCTGTGTACTTACACTTTCGCTGATCTCATACCGAAGCTTTAGGCATTGCGCCCAAATATTACGCGGTGCATATCCGCAAGTTGCCCAAGAGTGTTGGACCTTGATCGTTCTAGTTTCATAAGTAAATCAATAATCACACACACACACACTCTCACTCACACACACACACACACACACACACACACACACCTATCAGATTTATTAAAGAAATATATGAATAGTGAAACCACAATTATCAAGGAAATAAAGATCATATTTGTTAAAATAAGGGTAGGGTCTTAGGCACTTCCTGATTTAGTGAAGCCTTGTGACGCCTCTCTCGAGTCGGCACTGCCTATAGACGTGGGAGTCTTACCATTGATGTGGAAGCTTGAACACTTCTTCTCCTCAAACCATGTCAAAGATGAGGCATCTTCTTTGGAAATTCCACATCGGGATTGATGCCACAACCGTCAGAATCGTCGTCTCCTTCCCCATCATCGTCACCATCAGAATCGTCACCGTTGTCGTCGTCTTTTTCTTCATCGGGACCGTTGTTGCAGGGTCGGCTCAGAGATTTAACCGACCGGCCTTCTGGTGGTTCTTCACAGGTGAAGCCTCATGAGGGTTTGAGCGGTAAACCCTAGCGATTTTTGCTTGTATGAGGAGGAGTTTCAGGTTCAGTTGGCTTTGGCATTGAGCACAGATAATTAGAAGTGCAAGGATCCTGAATCGAACCAGATCAACACCGCCAAGCAATGGCAGACAAAGGCTTGGTGACCGGTAGCGTCCTCGTGGCTCAGTGAAAGGAGATGGCCTGTAGCGGCGGCTATGGTGCAATCCCCAAATCGGAAACCGAAGTCGCACAGAGAGAGACGGAAGAGGCTGGAATCGGCGGCTAGTCATCGCTGCTAGGGTTCTAGCATGAGGAGGCTTCGATCTGGTGAGCCGCGATGCCCATTGTACTTTGCCCCAAAGACCGACGACGCCCCTGCTATGGTTTGTGGGCGAAGGCGAGAGGAGGACAATCGACTGATGCACTCCTTAGGGTCCGCCGCTTCCTGATTTGTGGGTGAAGGCTAGAGGAGGGCAGTCAACTAATGCACCCCTCAGGATCCGCCGCTTCATCTCACCTCACAAATAATATATCGACGTTTCTTTGTTCATTGAGAGATTTGATCTCATGGCTTTTTGATCGAATCTCCACGGACGGCACCAAATGTTTTGGGAGAAATCTTCACATCGATCCCCCCTTCGTGTCGATCGATCTTCCCTGCATAGAAGGAGAGGAAGAGGCGGGGCTCGCTCCCCTAGAGGAGCCTCCGACGCTCAATTCAGAAGTTTTCGACTGGAAAAAAGCCTCTCTCAAACCCTAGTTCATCCCCCATATATATATTGGAAATTAGAGTTGAATTAAATGCTACCTAGTAAAAGAAAATTGTGCCCTCACGTTCCGTACGGACTTACTTTAGCCATTGGCTTAGAAAGCGGTGACTTTGCTTGTCATATAGTGATGCCTCGGACTCGAACACTGAGCTGGAGAAAGCGGTGACTTTAGCCATATCAGTTGGCTCCCATTGAGCTGCAGAAAATCCAATCTAAATTTGCAAATGATTGGAAAGCCATGTCTGGGTAATTTGAGTTGCTGGATATGCCAAACCATTGGTTTGAGCTTAGATTCTCTAATCCTCTTGATCTTACTTGGGTTTGGGAAGCTAGACCTTATCATGTTTTCGGTCAACTGATTATTCAAAGGCGTTGGAAGCCAAACTTCGACCCCCTATTTGAAAATACCACCTCTTTGGATATGTGGGTTCGCATTGCCCTTATCCCTAACATTTATAAAAAGCCTGGTGCTATAAAAACAATCCTCCACCACAATTCATTTGGCACCTTTATCAAGTATGAACCTTCTGTTGATGCCAACGCTCGCTATGCCAGGGTTTCTGTCAACCTTGAAATTGCTAAGAAAGTGTCCAACACTATCCTCATCCCTATAAACAAAGACCAAGTTTCTGCCCACATTATCTTGTTCGAGGAGTTTCCTGAAGGGTGTGTGTTGTGAGGAAGAAATCGAGAGTGCAAATAAAATACTAATAAAGTAAAGCAAACCGATTGGATCCCAGCAAATAATGTTCAAGACTCCCTCCCGATGTAGCAAAAGGAAGTCAGGTTCGATCCTCGAGGAAGCTAGTCAGCGGATCCTAGGCAGCGCAGGAATCTCACGGGAAGAATCGACTTCAGGGCGCTCGACCTCGACTAGGGTTAGTCGACAGAAGGTCAAGCAAGTCGAACTGAACAAGCGGCAGCTACTGGGCTTGGTCGATGTCGAGCAGTTTACTCGATATCGAGGAGATTTTTCGAGGTTGAGGAACTTTGTTCGAGATCGAAGAACCTGTAGAAACAAAATCTACGGGGATCTTGTTTGATCGAATGTGAGAAGTCAACGTAGACTAGTTTGGTCGAAATAGTGGAGAACAGAAAGTAAAAACGAATGCAAATTTCGAATCTAAACTGATGGATGAAAGAGAACTTCTAATATTGGGGTTCGCAACAACAATTACCATGAAAGCGGAATATAAATCATACAAGGCTGTGACTTTATCGATAAAGGAGAAGGCTTTCACCCAATCCGACAAGTAGGAATATAGATCTCGCGATAAATAACCCTAATTGCATCTATTCCTTTTCATAATTAGAATTTATAATCTTCCGAATAAAAATCCTAATTACTACCCAAGTTTCACAACATGAGTTCTTCAATTTCTCAATCAAAGATGAAGCACATGGAATAGAATAAGATAACGATAAAATACCTCCTTTTGCAATCGCTAATCCACCAACATGGCTCTCGTTGGCCTCACCTCAACCCTAGAAGTAGGTAGACTACTCGCGCCTCATCGCAATCGCAGACATTGATTGAAAAGAAATAACTTGCATAAACTATATTCAAAGTCTTTACAATCCCGGCACTCAAACTTTCGTAGAATGCCAAAACCCTAAAACCTATGAACTCCTAAACTCTATGTGGAACTACTTCTCTGAAATTGAATGAATAGAAAATCAGCCTCATGGGCTTTATTTATAGGGCTTAATCCTTGCTAATAAAGGAAAGCAATCTATATCTACTTTCTAAAGATAAAATTAAATAAAGATAAAGCATTAAATCTAAAGGGAAATATCTAAATATCTAAATATCTCTTGACATTAATGAATAATCTTCTCTCCTTGGATAAACCTTGATAGACTTTGATAGACTCGGACTTCTTCGCATTCAAACAATCCAGCTCGACTTCGGATATGCCCAACGGACTCACGGCCCAGAGATCATTTTTGTCGACATCGACCAATTTGGTGGACACCGAGGAAAGTTGTCGACTTTGGCTTTGCTTCGTCTTCTCGAGTAGCTTCTTCCCTTCCTCAAACTCGGACAAGGTTTCTGGTTTGGTCGATATTGAGCAGTTTTGTCGACATCGAGTAAACTGTTACTCGAGTTGGCTTCTTTTCTTAGTTTCTCGAGCAACTTCTCCTCGACCAGGCTCTACTTCACAATTCTGGTCGACATCGAGGAACTCTCCTCGAAATCGAGTAACTTTTAGCTTCCGTCTTCTCTTCTTGGTTTTTGTCCCAAAATGGCTCCAAATTCTGCAATATTAAACCAAAACTTATGTAGACCTCTATTTCTTGCAAATAAGCATATATTACATAAATTCAACATAATCCCAGCCCGAAATATGCAAAGTATATAGAATAAGGAGCTACAATGTGCATAAAAACATGGCTATTTTAGTGGACATCAAATCACCCCATACTTAAGCTTGCTTGTGCCCAAGCAATAACTTGGATGGTCATTCAGGGGAAACCTGCAAAGACTCAACATAATTGATTCATTGTTATATTACCCAACACTCGATTGCCATCCTTGAGAAGGTACTTGGTGCCTACAAATCTGTACCTGTGAATGAAAAGAAATTTCTGCACACAAAAGGAGGTTTATACTAAAACAATTTTATGCGACAAAGCAACAATAATCAAGAGGATTTTATTTAAGCTCAAAAAGGAGTAGATAGGTAAAAGGCTAAAGATGGACAATTTTTGGCCATGTGGTGTTAAATCCGGGGAAATGCATTATTTCCAAACTTTCTCAACCACATTCCTTCTTCATGAGATTCAACACCTTTCATAATGCTTTTTTCAACAATAATGCTTTTACCTCTCTAACCTCAGCATTGCCTTCTCGCGAGTCGCAAACATGGGTGTCATGAATGGCCCCGGATACTTAGTGCTTTGAACTCCTCACCTGTGTGTCCCATCTCACTGAACTATTATGTCAGCGAGCAGGGTCGATCTACCTTTATCTCCTGAGGTGATCGGATTTTTTCTCTCTCATTAAATTTTCCATAAGACTTGAATTTTTCTTGCCAAACTCCAATAATGACATAACCATATAATATCTCCATAAAATGATTTCCATTTTCAACATAATCCCCGGATAGGGTCTAAGGTAAAAATGGGCAATATAAGGCATATGTAGAGCAATAATGATATATAGGCAAATAAGGCTTATAATATGGCTTTTGTGATGCAATTGGGTAAAGGTATGGCTAGAAGTATGAAAATGAGCATATATGGAAATTTAAAATCCTCCATCCTCTTATTGTGCATAATGTCAAAAGCAACATCAATTTACCTCACTTTTGCGGTTTTACCATAAAAAATCACACGTCATTGAGACTTTCCCTTTTCTAGGCAATCTTGTGCAATATCTCTAACAAATCCATCATTTGCATCGTCGAGTGTTGCCTTGGCTTCCATGACTCTCTTTTTTGAACTTTTTGCAAGCTTGGACGATATCCTTACAACTCTCTTTAAAAATGCATATTTTGAATAATATAGAATTTAACCATGCAAATACGATAAATAATATGCAACTAAACTCAAATACAGAGTTGTGCCATGTCCTAAATAATCCAATACAATCATGCAATGAAACTTAAAATATAGCCCGGAAGCACATAAAAACAATAAAGTCCTAAACATAGTCTTTACTCCCACCCCATACTTAAAATAGACAGTGTCCTCACTGTCAAAGAAATATAACCAAAGGGAGGGAAAAGACTTACAAAGCTGCTCACTGGTGAGGTGGTGGACCATAGTATGGGAGGTGGAATCGAATCTGGTAATCAGAAGCTCCTCCAAGGGAAGAGCTACCAGGCTGCTGCTGCTGTGAAGATCCACCAGCGTCATGTGTACTCCCCTGTCGCTGGAACTGTGATGGGCGGCCCCAAAGGCGCTGATCCATGCTGTCGAAGCGATCTCTGACCATGGAAAAGTGATCCATGGAAGCTGAATAGAGTCGCTTCTAGCGGTTGTCGATGGTGTCAACTCTGAGTGTCAAGGAGGTCATCCGGTCAAACATGGCCTCCTGTAACTGCCGCATCTGTCGCATCTCAGAAACAATCTCGTCTGAATATCCTCCAGCATAGTGAGGTTGCTGGGTATGGTGAGAGTGGTGAGAGGGGATCTGCTAAGGGGAATGGTAAGAGTGGTGAGAGGGGATCTGCTGTGGGGAGTGGTAAGAGTGGCGAGAGGCTTGTGGGCTGTCAGCCTCTTCATCGTCGTCATCCCCTTCGTCCTCACCATCTACAGGACCTGGCTGGGGGTCTACGACCATAGGCTCAGAATAGGGATGGTCGTAGAGGAGAGGATGGTCCCGAAGTGTAGGGTCAGCGGATGGGTTGATGTTAGGGTGGTAATCCATCCCTGTCCATGTGGTGTACCAGTCACGGGTATGGTGTAGATCCATCAAATCATGCCGAATAGGTATCTCCGTCCTATAATGGACCCATCTCCCATTGCGGCGCTTTATAATACGTCCCTTCTGCAGGGACGCCAGATCAATCCTCATTACATTCCATGCGGTGTACCGGTGGACGGGGAGCTCGAGGTGGAGGGCTAGGATAGCCACCATACAGCCGTCGTAGATGGCTACTCGCGGGAGGTTCCGGAGGGTAACGCAATGCTCTAACCATGCGTAGGCGAGCGACAAGGGATCAGACTCGAAAAGCATCCGCCGCAGACACTCTAGCTCTGGCTGGTTGGGCCGCCGCAGCTCGGGGCGGGCCTAAATCGTGCTGCCCAGAACCGTCAGAATAGTAGAGAATAGAGGGCTGGCTATGTTGGCAGTGTAAGTGGTGTCCAGGGTAGGCCTCAACACGCCAGACATGTAGCGCCACATCACATCTGTGTCGTGGATGTGGAAGGTGTTGGTGGTGTGGCGGAAGGCGAAGGCGGCGCTCAGCTTCTCCAAAGTCATGGTGATCCACCTGTTGGCCAGCTGGAAGTGGACCCGACAGTGGGAGGCAGGGGAATCTGGGATCCGGAGAGTCGCTAGGAACTCTCCTGTCAGTGTTGGGTAGTGATGGTCAAGGGGCTCGATCAGGCGGTCATCATCTATCCAGCCAAACCCCTGGATCATCCGGAAGTGCATACCGAGCTCCTCCCTGCTCGGCTGGTGATACCAACGGGCATTCTCAGCCCGCTTTGCCAGATCCTGAGCGCGTAGGCGCGTCTCCTCATCATCAATCCTCAGGTGATCCATTTTTGGATATTTTGTTCTGAACATAAACAGCAAAAATAAAGTACCCATTATAAGATAACATCTAACAAATATAACAACCCCATACTTAGTTCATAAACTATCCTATAAGAAATAATAAATAAGCACAAGGAAGTTTATATCATCAAATCATGTAACAACTCATATAATGAAACAAAAAGTGCAACATATATATGAATGTTTAAATAAAGCCCCAAAATTCAAGAAATTTCCAAATATATCATGTAATAAATCTTCAAATTTCATGAATTTCTTTGACAATGTATATGAACTAAATATGGGAATCATTTAGATACATAAAAAAATTCAGCCCATCAAATATAGCTATTTGCATATATAACCAACCCTTAATAATAAATATCAATTTCCCACGCAAATTTCAAACCCTAGACATTCACAACACAACTCAAGTTCCAATCTCTACCTAGGTTCTCATAAAAATAGATAATCTGAAATTTAGAGAGAAAAGAGGGAGAAATCATACCTTTGAGTTGAAATAGGGGGAAGAAATGTGTAATTAGAGAGAATTAAGGGGTGGTGTTCTTCGGATTTGGTTCAAGAAACCAACTGTAGGTGGTGTTTTTGAACTGACAGGCACGCGAGAAGGGGGAGGCTGGGCTCGGTGGTGCTCGGAGGTGGTGGATTCGGGCTGGTGGAAGCCGGAAACGGAGTAGGGTGGCCGGATCTGGGGAGGTGAGGTGGTCGGCGGTTTTTCTGGGCAACAATAGTGAGGAAGGCAGTGGCGGCGGGGAGGAGAGCTTGGACTCGGCGAGGGTTTCTGGTGGTCGATGTTGCCGGATTTAGGTCGTAGGAGGCCGGAATCGGTGAAAGGTGACCTGGATCCGGTGAAAGGCGGCCGAATCTGTGGGATGAAGGATGTCGGCGGTGGTTCTTGGTAGCGATGGTGAAGACAGCGGCGGGAAGGGAAAGCTGGGCTTGGCGGTGCTGCTGGTGTGGCGTGGTGGGCCCGGAACTCGGCTTGGTGGCTAGCAGGGTGCAGGGAGAGCTCGAGGGAGGAAGAAGGTGAAGATGGCGGCTGTGTCGGCTTAGTTTTCTCGAGGTCGGGGAAAGCGGAAGGAGAGGAAGAGAGGTCCAACAGGTTTTTAAAGAAGGGAAAGAAAGAAAAAGAAAAACAAAACCGAAAAAAA
This sequence comes from Persicaria maculosa, assembly GCA_963922045.1. Taxonomy (NCBI): domain Eukaryota; kingdom Viridiplantae; phylum Streptophyta; class Magnoliopsida; order Caryophyllales; family Polygonaceae; genus Persicaria; species Persicaria maculosa. Next base: position 53,688,582 of record OY998254.1, read on the forward strand.
TAACTACAAGTATTTTTTTATATATATATTTTTATTATTTTATATTTTTTTTTTGAAAAAGAAAACGTACCTGGAACCTTGGTCGACATCGAGCAAGTTGCTCGATGTCGAGGAGCCGCCCACTTACCTGATGGGCGTAGTCGATGTCGAGTAAACTGCTCGACATCGAGGAAGAAGATTCCTCCTCCGGAACTCGACCAGAAGAACCCGACTTGTAGTGAATCACCCTAGGATTTTGGTCGATGTCGACCAATTGTTGTCGATATCGAGTAGACTGGAGATGCCTGAATTTATCAACGAGAAGAGATTATGCACGAAATTCTAGAAAATAAAATTAAATAAAATAGAATTAAAGAAAAAGGAGTAAGAAAAGCGGGTTGCCTCCCTTAAGCGCTAAGGTTTAAGTCGTTAGCTCGACCCACTTCCTTGTTTTAGGCTTTGACCAACGCCAGGGTGGTGCGAATCTCCTCTTCCGGGTCTTCTCTTTCATAGTATTTCTTGACCCTGTGCCCGTTTACCTTAAAGGTGGTTCCATCAGTGCCAATTAACTCTACTGCTCCATGAGGGTATATGTGGTGAATCACGAAAGGTCCACTCCATCTTGTCCTGAGCTTCCCTGGGAACAGACGCAGTCTAGAATTATATAAAAGCACTTTGTCACCTACCTCATATGTCTTTGGCACCAATTTTTTATCGTGCCATCTCTTGGTGCGCTCCTTGTAGATTTCGGCATTCTCATAGGCCTTCAATCTTAGCTCCTCTAACTCCTGCAAATCAATAAAGCGTTTCTTACCTGCCTCGTCGAGATCCATGTTGAGCTCTTTGAGGGCCCACATTGCCTTATGCTCCAGTTCGACAGGTAAATGGCAAGACTTGCCATAAACCAAGTTGTAAGGAGTTATTCGCAGCGGTGTTTTGTAAGCCGTCCTATAGGCCCATAGGCATCATCAAACTTAGATGACCAATCCTTCCTTGAGCGAGAGACTGTCTTTTCCAAGATGGCTTTGATTTGACGATTAGAGACCTCCACTTAACCACTAGTTTGGGGATGATAAGGTGTTGCCACCCTGTGCGTTACCCCATACTTAGCCAAAAGAGCCTCAAATCCACTCTCGATGAAATGTGAGCCACCGTCTGAAATAAGAACTCTAGGAACACCAAAGCGAGGAAATATTTTAGTTTTAACAAACTTTGAAACTACCTTCGCATCGTTGGTCCTAGTTGCAACAGCGTCAACCCATTTAGAGACATAGTCGACCGCCACAAGGATGTATTTGTATGGTCATGAAGCAGGGAATGGTCCCATAAAGTCTATTCCCCACACATCAAATAGCTCAACCTCCAAAATCCCTGTGAGTGGTGTCTCATTCTTCCAAGTAATGTTGCCCGCTCTTTGGCACTCATCGTATGAAGTGACATAAGCCTGCAAATCCCTGAAAAGATTAGGCCAATAAAAACCACATTGAAGTACCTTAGATGCAGTTTTAAAGCCTTTTGCATGTCCGCCTGTAGGGAGAGTATGGCAATGGCGAATGACGCTTTCTACTTCCTCCTCCGGAATACAACATCTGAAGATATGTTCCTTTCCTTGTTTGAACAAGTAAGGTTCATCCCAATAGTATTGCTTGACGTCGTGGAGGAACTTCTTCTTTGCATGTGAGGATAGTCTTGATGGAATCTCATTTCCTGCAAGATAGTTAGCGAAATCCAAATACCAGGGTACCTTTGATCCTCTTATAGCATATATATATTGTATAGGACTAGTAGGAGGGGTAAAGAAGAAATCCTCACCGGAATCTGTATGAAAATTCTCACCTGAAGACCCACTAGAAGTTGGTCGATTTCGAGTTAAACTACTCGATATCGAGGAAGCTGCAGTGTCTGCTGGTGTTGTGCTCGACTTTTGGTGGTCTGTCAAGTTGGATTTGGTCGACATTGAGGAAATGTTGCTCGATGTCGAGTAACTTTGTAGCTCAAATCCATGCAAAGAAGAATAATCACCAACCAGGTTTACTCGATGTCGAGGAAGGTTGCTTGATGTCGAGGAAAACTGTGTCAGTCCGCATCAGGTGCTTGTCTGGGTGAGAGTCGTCGATTGGTGTGGTGTTCTGGGCTTCCTCTAGCATGTCTTTGGGGAGCTTGGATAGGTGATCGGCGACTGAATTTTCTATGCCCTTTTTGTCCTTTAACTCAACATCAAATTCTTGGAGTAGAAGCACCCATCGTAACAGCCTTGGTTTAGCATCCTTCTTTGTCATCAAATATCTAAGAGCAGATGGTCAGTATGGACAATAACTTTAGATCCAACAAGATAAGAACGAAATTTTTCAAAAGCAAAAACTACAGCAAAAAAATCCTTCTCTGTTGTAGTGTACTTAGCCTGAACCACATCAAGAGTCTTGCTTGCATAGTAGATGGCATGTAGTTTATTGTCCTTTCACTGTCCTAGAACTACTCCCATGGCATAATCGTTGGCATCACACATGATTTCAAACGGTAGTGACCAATCTGGCGATTGAATGATTGGAGCGGAGATAAGGGCTTCTTTCAACCTGTTGAAGGCTTCAAGACATTTGCTAGAAAACACAAACTTAACATCTTTCATGAGAAGGTTAGTTAATGGTTTGGCAATTTTAGAAAAATCTTGAATAAACCTTCTATAAAAACCTGCATGACCAAGGAAACTCCTTATCTCTTTGATGGATGATGGTGGGGGCAATTTCTCCACTAGCTCTATTTTGGCCCTGTCCACCTCAATACCTTTCTTAGATACCTTGTGGCCTAGCACAATTCCTTCCCTTACCATAAAGTGGCACTTTTCCCAGTTGAGAACCAAATTTGTCTCTTCCCAACGCTTGAGTACCCTGCGCAGGTTAGAGAGACAAATATCGAAAGTAGTACCATAAACTGATAAATCATCCATAAATACTTCCACTTTATCCTCTATCATGTCGGAGAAGATGGCCATCATACACCTTTGAAAGGTGGCAGGGGCATTGCAAAGGTCGAAGGGTATCCTTCTATATGCAAAAGATCCATAGGGGCAAGTGAAGGTTGTCTTTTCTTGATCTTCGGGATGAATAGGAACCTGCCAAAAACCAGAATATCCATCCAGGTAACAAAAGTAATCATGTTCAACTAACCTTTCGAGTACCTGGTCAATGAAGGGAGCGGGAAATGATCCTTCCTGGTGGCGGTGTTGAGCTTTCTGTAATCGATGCACATCCGCCAGCTGGTAGTGATTCTTTTGGGAACAAGCTCTCCCTTCTCATTCTCCTCAACGATCATTCCACCCTTCTTAGGGACAACATGAACTGGAATTACCCACTTGTTGTCGGAGATTGGATAGATGATTCCTGCGTCTAGCATGCGCATGATCTCTTTCTTGACCACCTCCTTCATGTTGGGGTTAAGCTTCCTTTGATGCTCAATTGTTGCCCTGTGATCATCTTCCAAAAGAATTCTATGCATACAAGTAATGGGTGAAATACCTTTTATGTCCTCTAGAGAGTAACCAATGGCTCTCCTGTGAGTGCGAAGGACTTCTACTAGCTTGTCTACTTCCTGTGTGTTTAATGAAGCACTGATAATCACAAGAAAAGTAGAGTCAAGACCAAGAAATTCATACCTTAGGGTGTGAGGTAAGGGCTTCAGCACCGGAGAAGGGCCTTGTGGAATCAAGATGGGCTCTACTTCCTCAGTCTTCATGATCTCCCCTAGGTAATCCGTCTCAATCCTCATTAAAGAAGCATCCAAATCAGCTACAAGAGTTGGCGTCGACCAAGCATACATCGATGACAACGCTGAATCGGACACAGGGCTGTACAACTGCAAGGGACTACTCGACATTGAGTTAGAATAATCAAAATCGACCAAAAAATCATAATTCACCTTTTGTGCAGATTTGGTCGATATCGAGGAGGACTGCTCGATATCGAGTAAAATGTCAGTGGTCGAGTTGTCCTTCTCGACTTCTGGTGTACCTGCAGGGGAAAAAGTAGTCGATGTCGAGGATAACTGCTCGACATCGAGGAGATTTGGGGGACTTACCTTTTCATGAGGAGTGGTCGAAGTCGATGTCGGGCAAGTTTCCTCGAAATCGAGTTGACTGGTCGATGTCGACTTGATCTGGTCGATGTCGACTTGATCTGGTCGATGTCGACTTGATCTGCTCGATTTCGAGTGAGTCATTCAGCTCCGCTGATAACGTGTCATCGAAGAACTCTTCCTCGCTCGATTCTGCAGCAACTAGTTCCTCCTCTAGCGTGGATTATGCCTTTATAACAGCCCCTTCTTGTGCCAAAAGTTTTCCTGCAGGCTCATCGTAAGAGATAACAATAAATTTTGAATAGATAGCTTTTATTTCCATTACCTCTTCCGTGTCAAGATTGAAAAAGTATTCAATAATCTCATCCCCAATGGTGAAGGTGAGAAGTCCCCTTTTTACTCCAATGTTGGCATCTACTGTTGCTAGGAATGGTTGCCTTAGGATGATGGGGCAAGCTGGGTCCTCTGCCATTTCTACTACAAGAAAATCCGTAGGGACAAAGAATTTACCAACTTTAACAGGAACATTATCAACAATACCTGTGGGGATTACCACCGTGTTGTTTGCCATGTAGAGCTTGGCATCCACAGGTTCCAGGGCGCCTATCTTTACCTTTGACCAGATGGATAGGGGCATGATGCTTACGCTTGCTCCTAGGTCACACAGTGCGTTAAAACGATGTCGACCAAGTCCAACAGTGATAGCAAACTTACCTGGGTTAGGTCTCTTCTCAGGGAAATCCATCCTCTTGCATTCTTTAGCAATCTCAGTCATTGATCGCTTATTGCTAAGAATCTCCTTGAGGAACTTGACGTAGGCAGGCATTTCGTGCAGTGCTTCTGTAAAAGGAATAGTAACATTTAGACTCCGAAGCAATTTCACAAAACGCTTAAACTTACCATCAGTTGGATCTTTCTAGTTCTTATAAGGGAATGGGAGCGTCTTCTTAGTTTTCTAAGCTAGAATAGCTTCCGGAGGTGATGAAGACTCCTCAACATCGACAAGAACTTTCTCGACATCGACTTGATTTTCCTCGATATCGACCACTGTAGTTGACTTCGAGTTGGAGTGATGTGCAGATGAGTCTTGGCTAGTCTTTTCCTCGACGTCGAGTTGTTTTTGGTCGACATCGACCAAATTTTGGTCGACATCGAGTTGATGTTGCTCGTTGTCGAGGACGGTTTTGTCCTTTTCTTCTCCGTTCTCTAGCTCGTGTAATTTGTGACCGCTCTATAACTTTACAGCAGCGACATGTCCGTGCTGACCCTTGGGATTTGGTTCTGTATGCCCTGGGAGCTGCCCGGTTGGTCGTGGAATCTGCGCCGCAAATTGACCAATCTGGGTCTCTATGTTGCTCTTCCAGATGTCCAGCTCTCCAAATCTTGTATTGATGTTCTGGAGCTGATTATTGATGGCGCTTGTAGACTGCTGCTGTTGTGCTTGATTTTTCCTCATCTCGTCGAGGATGAGCAGTAGATCGTCCTTCCTCTGATCCCTTTCCGGATGTCCTGGAGCTCTGTATGGCGGGGGATTCCTAGGGGCACCTTGGTTTCATTGTGGTTGATACCTTTGGTAACCCATATAGCGATTGGGACCCCCTGCGTAAGCTACTTCCTCGTGAGTTTCCGCCATCCTGACCTGCTCTGTATGTGGGCACTTAGTAGTGGTGTGCCGCTGTGAACCGCATTCGATGCAAGGTTGGTTGACAGAGAGGTACTTGAGCTTGCTTGAGTAGCTTGCGATTTTGATCCTTGTAATACTGTTCCCTGACATCTGGGTCAATCTCCTTAGAAGCTTCATAGAGAGGCATGGATGGGGTTGACCTGGCGTAGGCATGCTCGTCATAGTTTGTCGGAGCCCCATATTTATTATCGTAGTTAGTAAGCTTGTCCATGGTAGCCCATGTGTCTACTGGCAGCATCGTCAGATACTCATAATGAGTATACTGGTTGATCCTATCTTTAGCTGTAACGGCCCAGAATTATGATTTCTGGGTTACGTTTCAAGGGATGAAACCCCTTGTTCGGATCTTGCAATCCAGGTACGGGTCGAGTTTTCAAACTCATTTTATGATTAGTAGAAAGAGGGATTTCAAACCCTAAAAGTCACGAAGGGTCGTTGGGTACCCTTAACCTGTCTTAAGACAATGTCGCGAAATTTAATTCAAATGGAAGTAAAGCAGAAGCAAAGTTAAGATACAAAGTGTCATGGCAGAGCCGGGTCAAAACCAAAACATAAGCGAATTAATTATTACCATTTACACCAAGTTAGAGAATTAGCCAGGTTCTTCGATTCGCCAAAAGAGAACCCCGTCATATGGACATTGAGCACTTAAAATCTGCAGAAGATACCTTAAAAAAAAGAACGGGGAAAGGAGTCAGATCGAGCCACTCATGCGGGACCGGCAGTCCTCGCTGAGGCCACATAGTATGTGCTATACCTAATAAAGATGCTCTAATGCAGTACGAAAGTCAAACACACTAGCATGCTCCTAGTTCATAATAATGTGTAGAAATTCTGTAAAGGGCCCAAGGCAATGCCAAATGGCATATCCCTCTCCTACCTCCACCCCCTTCCGATAGGGCGGAGACTGGCCAGCTCGTGAATGCATTCCATTATAATCGGGCGGCACGCATGCCTAACCCGCTCCACAATAAAGCCCGCAGGCATCTCATAATATAAGGAAGTTCATGACTCGATTGACTCAGGGTACCCGATGAGGCTGGGCTACCCTATGACCCTAGCAAAGACTCTAGGACTATCACAGATAACGGCCGTTCTGTTTCAAACGCAATAAGTAAGCAGATGCTCATTCAATTAGTGCAACCTAAACAGGATACTACATGGCATGCTTTTATGCATATGCAACACCTAACATAAAATGCAACAACAGGCATGAATATCCAACCTGAATAAGCCCCCTAGGGAACTTACCTGAAGATGCAAAACAGCAGGATAATACAAGCAAGGGCCCAATTGCAAGTCCAAAGCAATCCAAAAGCAATACACACCTATCATCAAGCCATTCCATAAGCTACCGAACCAACATTCATACACACAGAACCCAAGTTCTCAACATCCTCAAAACCAATCGATGGTAAAACCATTTTCAAAACCTTTCCGATTTAATAACGATCAACCAAAATCATTTACTTCCAATCAAACCCATTGATAAAATTGTACCAACCATATTTCCAAACTCTTAAATCCAAAATTAAGTCAACTCATATTCAAAATAATTTCTCAAATCATATTTGGCCAAATTCCGACATTAATCGTTTAAATCCTTAACCAATCTCCCGAAATCATGTTATTAAAACGATCCCGGCATATTTATTATCAAAATCATTACATAAATAAATTCTGACATTTAGTCACCAAAAATAATTCTATTTTCACAATCATGTTTATAAATCAAAACCCATAATTCATTTCAAATTCTCTAAAATAACATATCTAAAGCATCACTAAAAATATATTCCGATAATGTCTCTTTTAAACTATTTTACAATATATAATAATAATTTCAGAAATATATTTCCTCAAAACAGAATATTTTAGTAATGATAATAATAAGCCTAACACTAATTATAAATCATAACATATATAACAACATAAATCATAACACATAATTAAAAACACAACTAACTTAAATAAACCATTCAAGCCCAACTCTCTATTCCCAAAGCCGAGCCCAATAGGAAGGAGGAAGAAAAGGCCCGGATACAACCCAACTCTATATTCCCCAACCCGGAAGTAGGATCCAATTTGCCCAGGAGGAGAAGCCCGAAATCTGAACCCGGATCCACCAAGTTGAAGCCCAACCCGGCCCAGCCAAAAAGAAAAGAGGGAAAACCAGTCTCGTCTTCTTCCCAGGTCTGCTCACCGTCGGGGACGGAAAGGAAGAGGAGGAAAGGTGAGGCTCGCCGGCGGCTCTCCCTCCGACCCCCGACCATGCCCACTCAACTGACCCGAGTTTCCGATCCCAACCCAGACAAAAGGAATCCAACACGGAGAAGAGAAGAGGAAGAAGAGTAGGATTTACCGAGATTGAAAAGCTTCGCCGGGAAATCTTCGTCGGAAGCGCGATTGGGCTCGTCGGAGATGGATTCGAGGCGGGGTTGGCCTGGACAAGGGAGAATGTAATAAAAGGCGCACCTTTACATCGTTTTGGAGGAGGCGGAGGTGAAAGAATGCTTACCGCTCGGGCTCGAGGGAAATTAGAGGAGGCGGGGGAAGGAAGAGGGCGGCTCGGGGCTGCGCGCCTGGCGGCCTAGCGTCGCAGAAGGTGAGGACGGAGATGCTGGCTGCTGCCGTTCGCGGAATCGAGGAGGAATGGGGCTGCAGGGGCTCCCCTTTAATGGCGAACAGGGAAGGCATGGCTCGTCCCCTACCGCCGAGGAGACTGCTGTCGTCGCTCAGCCACCAGGAGGAAGGAAGAAGGGGGATGTGATGGTGATGAATTTGGCGATGGGAGAGGGATCCTTCTGAGCTCCTGCAAGGAGTGAAAAGAGGATGAGGGGAGGGCTCCTCTGTTGGTTTTTTTTTTTGGCAGTTTGCACAAACGGGAAAGAGGGAGGGAGAGGAGAATGAATTTGTGGGTTGTGTTTGGATAAAGAATGGGCTGAGAGAGGGGTTCATGTAGGGAGGAAAGGTGTAAAAGACAACAAGGTGCAAGCTGTGAAAGCTGTGAATGGGTGCTCTGCACCTGCAGGCTCCAACGGGAAGCAAGAGAGGAAAAGAGAAGTAAGAGGTGTGGGTTTGGGATCCCCTTTTGAAGTCAAAAAGGAGTGTTGTCTTGTGGCCTGCTGTTGCTGCGTTCGGGCCAAGAGGCTGCAGACAAGGGAGGTAAAGGTTTTTGACTTCTTTGCTTGAAATGGGGAAGCAAGGAGATAGAGGGAGCTGTAATCTTAAAAAGGGAACAAGACAAGGTCCAATCGAATTTCAAATACTCGGAAAAAAAATCCCAAAACCCGCTCTCTCGATCTTATCCGATCTAATTCAAAACGATTTTCAAATTTCCAAATCCGAGTTTAATAATGAAATCCAAATATCATTTTTCTGAATTTTTGACATATGAAAGCGGAATAAGGTCTACTTTGCATAAATTTTAAAATTTTGCCGGAATCCGCTTTAATAGTTTCGAGTTCGATTTATTAAATTTAGGACGAGTTTTTCTTAAAATATTCGATTTAAATTCATTTTTCTGAAAATTAGGATTTAAAAATCCGAGCCTTTACATCATCCACCTCTAAAAACAAGTCTCGTCCCCGAGACTGAAACCAAAATAAAGTAGGGGATGAAGTTGAAATTGATGAGTCCAAGGACCATGTCCAAGGATCTTGTAATCATCTCGGTTGCGTCTTCCGAGATTCTCACAACATCCCAGTCACGGTCGTGACATCTCCAATTGGCCTTGACAAGTATGCAATAAGTGCCCCTATCACATCCTTGCTTCGACTTTTCGGAAGTACCACAACTCTAAAAGTTCTACAATGTCATCACTAGGTCTGAGCAAGTACCCTACAAGCGCCCTCATAGAATGCTTGTATCCACTTCGTGAAGCATCATAGAGTTGCCCGGGTTTGAAAAGTTTCTAAAGAGATTCCGCAATTGAAAATAAAGATTAGCCTCAAAATTCTCGATATCGTTCATTCTTTTACAATCAAAGTTGGTCCTTTTTCAAAATCGTTCAAAATCTTCAAATAAGACGTCTAATCAAGCAACCTTACACCAAAACAAGTCAAATCCTTTCAAATCAAGATTTCGTCAAAATCTTCCAACCACCAGTTTAGTTTCGCGCATATCAAACAATCAAATTCAGAAGTTGGGAGGTGGAATCATCCACCTCTAAGGGCTAATCCCATATTCTCTTCCTAGTTTCCAGAATCAAATCAATCTATCAGTCTCAATTCAAGCAAGATTCACAAGTCATAAGCAATGCATAACCACATAACCAATCGATCCTCAACGAGTACATCATACGACAAGTCTCAACCATGTATCCACACAGTTCCACAAGGTCACAAAGCATCTCCAAATCATACTAAAGGTTAAAATGTGCATCTAAACAACATACCAAAAATCATAAGGTATATCTACATCATACTGAAGGCATCACAAGTGCATAATCGAATGCTCATCACTCATCACGTAAGCACAAATGTCCAGAAATCAACGGGTTAGATGTTATGGGGTTAGTACGTCAGTACACATCAAATCTCACTATCGCATATCGATATTGCAACACAAGTAGAACAGATTCATCACGTTAACATATCAACACAACAAAGTCATGCTATTAAGATCCAGAAAAAGGGAGATCAAGCAGTATATAAATCATCAAAATGTCAGCATGCTCTGAAAGACATCACCTTAACTCATCGCAACATCGAATGACAATCATTTAAAAATCATGCACCATTATCTCATATATACTAACCATGATCATACTTCAAGTCATATTCATCATTTACATAACCACTAATCATGCTTGTCAACCATATAGTACACATCATGCTTACTACCACATAATAAAACATCATGCTTCCACATAATAGCACATCATTATCTCATAGTTCATACTCTTCATTACTTCATATGTCATATCACAGCATGTCATATCATGCTTCTAAACTAATATAACAGGATATCAAAGTATTAATATATCATGGTAACACTTGTCACTACCAACTAGATTTTAATATTGCACATCAACATGTAATTCCATATCAGGTTCATCATGGTCGTTATCTAACATCATGCCAGCAGATATAAATAAATCACATAATCAAGAAAATTCTCACATCATACCAGTCAAAATAAAACAAAATCCCCACTCGCCCATCTCCACTCTCAAGCCAAGAATAATCCTCTTCTAGACTCAACAACACTAACTCCGACAAAATCCCCTGAAGAAATCTCAATTCATTTCGATACTCCAATCTCACCCCTCATTCCGCCAATCAATACCACACCATCCACCTCTAAGAACCCAACTCCTATCTCTAACTGCATACCCAAGTACCCTCTAACACCATGTCCTCAATGTTCACAAGCCCTCTCTTACACTCCTCGTACCACCCGGAGCATCACAAACATCCCCTAGAAGCTCATCAGAACCACCAACATTGCCTCTCATAAATCTCAAAGCTCACTCAATCTTACCTAAGCCAACAATCCTCACATCAACTCTACCTCACACCATCCTCGAACATCTCAATGACTCAAACCCTTTCATTGCCCTCCGACCACTCTACAAGAGAATCTCACCCACATATTAAAAAAGGAAGCAATTATAAAAATTATAACACCTAAGGCATGCATCATTTTAGCTAGCATTTATAATAGCATCGTTAATACATCCTCAAACATTACAATCTTATCAAGAAGTCTCAATTTACTATCATGCTCATTATTTATATCTAACATCATATATGAACATCATCAAATTAGGCTAGCAAGTTTCATCAAAACCTTATCAAATAAACAATTCAAGTTTCTCAGCATTTGTAGTTCACATTTACAAGTAATGGAATTTAGATTATGCTTAGCAACTTAGAGTATCAACACATCATGGCACATTAGAACTATAAAGCATCAAATCATATCATCATAGACAACATGCAATCAGGCAATGGTTGTTATCAAGTCAGCACGTCAACACATAAATCTCATCGCTAGGTCAGTGCAATATCGTCGTCAACTAATTCAAAAGGGTTAGCAGTTCGAACGGAGAACAATCCCGCTTGCAAGTCATATCGTACTCGATAGCCGCAATCCTTGAAACATACTGTCCCACCAACACCGTCGATCATGAGGCTTGTGGGTTATGGGCCCACGCTTCCGCCACACTGCTCTATCGCTATGCAACTTCTTTTCTCTTTCAAGCAGTCGCTCACCCAATGTATCGCGCATGACTCCAAGTTAGCAAAGATAGGGGAGTGACAAGAGCAGACAACCCAAATTCCTTTCGGGGACAACCACGAACCATAACTAAATACGACAATACCGGAGACTAGACTCTAACCCGAGGATAGCAACAACGCCCTTATGGAGGTCTATTAGGTTGCAATTGTGACAGGCAGACACAAATTCATCATGGGGCATATCAATCATATTAATCCACACAAACATGTACCTATCTCAAGGAGGACGACATACGCATTCATTCCAAAAAGACATATTCGAGTGCTACACAGATGCATACGAGACAAGATAGTAGTCCATTATCCATGAAAGTAGATATGCCTAGCAACTTAAGCAAGATATGCGGGATTTAATGGGCATCACGATTATCACATATATGAACAATGCACGAGTTTAGTGTATGCATTATACGAGAATATATAGAAGCAACATAGTAACTATCTCATCTAACACAATGATCCTATAATAGGTTAAGTATGACACGTAATCATATGACGAGATGCATTTAGAAAGAATGGGTCCTACATGGTACTAGCGATACATGATGTGATACAAGCATAGTCAAGAGCCATTAAGAGGAGCTCAACATAATATTCACGAAACACGAGGCATCATCAAAAGTAACAAGAAGACAACATGGGCGATATATCATAATCATGCCAACAACGAACCATCATAGAGCACATATATGGTACAACAGTCATCACATCATAGAACAAGTACAACACGTGATCATTTACGAGTCATATTGGGAATCATAAGCCCTACATGACACTACTGGCACTTATCGAACATGAATACAATCAAGATAATGCGATTAGATTCATCCTAACATTCAGGTGTCATGCGTGTGCGAAATCATAATGTAACGCGGTGTGTGATCATGCGAGGTGCCAAGTCATATGTTCATACAAGCACGAGATTATAACACAGAGTAAATGAGGAAACACTACTGAGCGATGACATGTAAGCATGCTAGGTTAGACCATCATGGAAGCGAATCGATCATCGAATTTAACGTCAACCTAATTACGATGGGTAGAACAATCTAAGATGATAGGAAAAGGGGAGAGGATCACACTATCAGGGACCTAGCTCAAGAGAAAATCTGCAATAAGGTAGGCAAGATATAAATTCACAAAAGTCACAATTAAGGATCCCACATGATGTTAAAGGCTTATCATAACATACGATACATGCATGCAACTAATCATGGCGACACATAAGAAGTCAATTCTATCACATTCCAACAATATAGAACATGAGGAAGGTTTTACGATGTATAACACGAGTTTAAGTAATGGCAATATGACTAGAATGCGGGGGCATGAGCTCAAATCAACACATACTAAGATAAAACATGCAATTCTCAAGACTCAATTATACCACATATTCTCCATCCAACACAAGTAATCACGCAACAATACAAATTGCAAAACAACCAACGTTAATTAATCTGACGAATACAGAACATACGGCATACTATGGATCCTTGTCACAAAAGGATAATAAGCATTGACACGTTAGCACCCAGCATGCTAAGGCAATCATCTACAAGCATGCATACAAAGGGGAGTTGATCACACTATCATAAACCTAATCAAATAGGAAATAACGATCATGTAGGTTCTCATCATAAGGTTCATCCTTCCAATCAATCATACGATCAATAGGCTAAGTACATGCTATAACAACATACAGTCATTATAGAAGGCAAGACACAACACGAGACTTAAACAATATAATCAATCACATATGTAATAGCATGAGGAGCCTATACTAATGGTCATTCGCAAGGTATATGCAAGAGGCTATTAAATCATGTCAAGCAACTCAGAGAGAGTCATCATTACAACCGTACAGAGATCCCTAAGGGCAACCATTGACTTTTTCCAACCGACTCATCACCCCTCTTTCCCGTGGGACTTCGGTATGACTCTTCTTCGTAAGAAGACACTGGTTGATCATCATAAGAAAAAGGAAGGACAGCCCTAGAAACACCTTACTTTTGACTCAAAGTGACATCAAGAACTTCCAACACCCACTCAAACAAACTTAATATCTAACCATGATCCCCGACACAATGTGTTTATCAACCCGATTTCCCATGAAAGATAATGACATCCGGGAGAAGATTTGATAGAACCGAAAAAGTGGTTAACATAGCGGAAGGGGGTCGTTCCACACAAGCTAGGTATGACCACACAGAAACAAGGGTACTCCCACTATCCCATTCGCATAGATCAATCAATACACATCTCATTGTTAGGCATACCAAATCAGATCTCTAGCATAGCAAGCACTCAGCACAGAATCAGTTAATAACACTCATAATGATCTCATTTGAGTCTCCCAACCCATTTGTAAAGAGCAAGCTAGTATTTTGCCTACCCATTCCCGACTACACCCAATGGGGTGGTCTAACGCCTTTACTACCCTCTCGTTCCCCGTTTGGTCGATTTTCCTCTTTTATAACAAGTCAAGTTCGTTACTTTGTCCGATTTAGGTTAGGCATCTTAAGTTCATTTTGCCCCTTTAAATCCTTTTTAAAAGTCCTTGAAATTTGTGGGCGATTTTCAAAACGTACACTCGACCCTTGTGTACCCGAATTGCACAACCTCAGCCTCTGATACCATCTTTGTAACGGCCCAGAATTATGATTTCTGGGTTACGTTTCAAGGGATGAAACCCCTTGTTCGGATCTTGCAATCCAGGTACGGGTCGAGGTTTCAAACTCATTTTATGATTAGTAGAAAGAGGGATTTCAAACCCTAAAAGTCACGAAGGGTCGTTGGGTACCCTTAACCTGTCTTAAGACTATGTCGCGAAATTTAATTCAAATGGAAGTAAAGCTGAAGCAAAGTTAAGATACAAAGTGTCATGGCAGAGCCGGGTCAAAACCAAAACATAAGCGAATTAATTATTACCATTTACACCAAGTTAGAGAATTAGCCAGGTTCTTCGATCCGCCAAAAGAGAACCCCGTCATATGGACATTGAGCACTTAAAATCTGCAGAAGATACCTTAAAAAAAAGAACGGGGAAAGGAGTCAGATCGAGCCACTCATGCGGGACCGGCAGTCCTCGCTGAGGCCACATAGTATGTGCTATACCTAATAAAGATGCTCTAATGCAGTACGAAAGTCAAACACACTAGCATGCTCCTAGTTCATAATAATGTGTAGAAATTCTGTAAAGGGCCCAAGACAATGCCAAATGGCATATCCCTCTCCTACCTCCACCCCCTTCCGATAGGGCGAAGACTGACCAGCTCGTGAATGCATTCCATTATAATCGGGCGGCACGCATGCCTAACCCGCTCCACAATAAAGCCCGCAGGCATCTCATAATATAAGGAAGTTCATGACTCGATTGACTCAGGGTACCCGATGAGGCTGGGCTACCCTATGACCCTAGCAAAGACTCTAGGACTATCACAGATAACGGCCGTTCTGTTTCAAACGCAATAAGTAAGCAGATGCTCATTCAATTAGTGCAACCTAAACAGGATACTATATGGCATGCTTTTATGCATATGCAACACCTAACATAAAATGCAACAACAGGCATGAATGTCCAACCTGAGTAAGCCCCCTAGGGAACTTACCTGAAGATGCACAACAGCAGGATAATACAAGCAAGGGCCCAATTGCAAGTCCAAAGCAATCCAAAAGCAATACACACCTATCATCAAGCCATTCCATAAGCTACCGAACCAACATTCATACACACAGAACCCAAGTTCTCAACATCCTCAAAACCAATCGATGGTAAAACCATTTTCAAAACCTTTCCGATTTAATAACGATCAACCAAAATCATTTACTTCCAATCAAACCCATTGATAAAATTGTACCAACCATATTTCCAAACTCTTAAATCCAAAATTAAGTCAACTCATATTCAAAATAATTTCTCAAATCATATTTGGCCAAATTCCGACATTAATCGTTTAAATCCTTAACCAATCTCCCGAAATCATGTTATTAAAACGATCCCGGCATATTTATTATCAAAATCATTACATAAATAAATTCTGACATTTAGTCACCAAAAATAATTCTATTTTCACAATCATGTTTATAAATCAAAACCCATAATTCATTTCAAATTCTCTAAAATAACATATCTAAAGCATCACTAAAAATATATTCCGATAATGTCTCTTTTAAACTATTTTACAATATATAATAATAATTTCAGAAATATATTTCCTCAAAACAGAATATTTTAGTAATGATAATAATAAGCCTAACACTAATTATAAATCATAACATATATAACAACATAAATCATAACACATAATTAAAAACACAACTAACTTAAATAAACCATTCAAGCCCAACTCTCTATTCCCAAAGCCGAGCCCAATAGGAAGGAGGAAGAAAAGGCCCGGATACAACCCAACTCTATATTCCCCAACCCGGAAGTAGGATCCAATTTGCCCAGGAGGAGAAGCCCGAAATCTGAACCCGGATCAACCAAGTTGAAGCCCAACCCGGCCCAGCCAAAGAGAAAAGAGGGAAAACCGGTCTCGTCTTCTTCCCAGGTCTGCTCACCGTCGGGGACGGAAAGGAAGAGGAGGAAAGGTGAGGCTCGCCGGCGGCTCTCCCTCCGACCCCCGACCATGCCCACTCAACTGACCCGAGTTTCCGATCCCAACCCAGACAAAAGGAATCCAACACGGAGAAGAGAAGAGGAAGAAGAGTAGGATTTACCGAGATTGAAAAGCTTTGCCGGGAAATCTTCGTCGGAAGCGCGATTGGGCTCGTCGGAGATGGATTCGAGACGGGGTTGGCCTGGACAAGGGAGAATGTCATAAAAGGCGCACTTTTACATCGTTTTGGAGGAGGCAGAGGTGAAAGAATGCTTACCGCTCGGGCTCGAGGGAAATTAGAGGAGGCGGGGGAAGGAAGAGGGCGGCTCGGGGCTGCGAGCCTGGCGGCCTAGCGTCGCAGAAGGCGAGGACGGAGATGCTGGCTGCTGCCGTTCACGGAATCGAGGAGGAATGGGGCTGCAGGGGCTCCCCTTTAATGGCGAACAGGGAAGGCCTGGCTCGTCCCCTACCGCCGGGGAGACTGCTGTCGTCGCTCAGCCACCAGGAGGAAGGAAGAAGGGGGCTGTGATGGTGATGAATTTGGCGATGGGAGAGGGATCCTTCTAAGCTCCTGCAAGGAGTGAAAAGAGGAGGAGGGGAGGGCTCCTCTGTTGGTTTTTTTTTTGGCATTTTGCACAGACGGGATAGAGGGAGGGAGAGGAGAATGAATTTGTGGGTTGTGTTTGGATAAAGAATGGGCTGAGAGAGGGGTTCATGTAGGGAGGAAAGGTGTAAAAGACAACAAGGTGCAAGCTGTGAAAGCTGTGAATGGGTGCTCTGCACCTGCAGGCTCCAACGGGAAGCAAGAGAGGAAAAGAGAAGTAAGAGGTGTGGGTTTGGGATCCCCTTTTGAAGTCAAAAAGGAGTGTTGTCTTGTGGCCTGCTGTTGCTGCGTTCGGGCCAAGAGGCTGCAGACAAGGGAGGTAAAGGTTTTTGACTTCTTTGCTTGAAATTGGGAAGCAAGGAGATAGAGGGAGCTGTAATCTTAAAAAGGGAAGAAGACAAGGTCCAATCGAATTTCAAATACTCGGAAAACAAATCCCAAAACCCGCTCTCTCGATCTTATCCGATCCAATTCAAAACGATTTTCAAATTTCCAAATCCGAGTTTAATATTGAAATCCAAATATCATTTTTCTGAATTTTTGACATATGAAAGCGGAATAAGGTCTACTTTGCATAAATTTTAAAATTTTGCCGGAATCTGCTTTAATAGTTTCGAGTTCGATTTATTAAATTTAGGACGAGTTTTTCTTAAAATATTCGATTTAAATTCATTTTTCTGGAAATTAGGATTTAAAAATCCGAGCCTTTACATTAGCGACCGGGTCAAGAGAATTGAAGATGATCTCCTGAACGACGTAGGGAGGCTGTCCATGTGTAGGGCAAGATCGTAGTATATCCTTATATCGTTCCCATGCTGTCTTGGCAGGAGGAAAGAATTTGTTGAGAAATTCCTGCCTTACTTCAGCCCATGTTGTGAGTGATCGTGGAGGAAGACCTTCAAGCCACTTCATTGCTGGACCAGCCAAAGACCAACGAAAGGCCTTCATCATGACATATTCCAAAGTGGTACCTTCAGAAAGAGTATGGCACATATCAGCAAAATTGGTAATATGTTGAAGAGGACATTCATTAAACCTTCCGTAAAAAGCATTATTTTTAATCTCAATCAGGAAAGCAATGCGAATTTCAAAATTGTTTTCAGGGATTAGAATGGCCGATTCAGGCACGACAAGAGTCGGGTGCATCTAATCCTTTGCAGTGGTAGGGTATTGGGCAAGCTCAGCTTCTGCTTGCCTCCTTTGCTCCATTTCCTGTGCAGTGCGTGCTCTCTCAGCGGTGAGAGCAGTATCCTTGGTGGCTAGTTCCCTCTGAAGCCTCTCAATCATCTCAGCTTGTGTTTCGGCAGTCGCCATGATCCTTTTCAGTCTAGAATGGATGTGTATAAGACGTTCCGGATCGTCTAAGGCGTTAAACTCAGGTGTTTGACCAGAACAGCGCATACACCTGCAAAATCAAAACTTAAAGGCAAACGTAAGATCTAACTACCTAAGGCGCGAATGATTGCTTCCCCGGCAACGGCGCCAATTTGTTGTGAGGAGGAAATCGAGAGTGCAAATAAAATACTAATAAAGTAAAGCAAACCGATTGGATCCTAGCAAATAATGTTCAAGACTCCCTCCCGAGGTAGCAAAAGGAAGTCAGGTTCGATCCTCGAGGAAGGTGGTCAGCGGATCCTAGGCAGCGGAGGAATCTCACGGGCAGAAGCGACTTCAGGGTGCTCGACCTCGACTAGGGTTAGTCGACAAAAGGTCAGGCAAGTCGAATTGAACAAGCGGCAGCTACTGGCCTTGGTCGATGTCGAGCAGTTTACTCGATATCGAGGAGATTTGTGGAGGTCAAGGAACTTTGTTCAAGATCGAGGAACCTGCAGAAACAAAAGCTACGGCGATCTTGTTTGAGCGAATGTGAGAAGTCGACGTCGACCAATTTGGTCGAAATCGAGGAGAACAGAAAGTAAAAACGAATGCAAATTTCAAATCTAAACTGATGGATGAAAGAGAACTTCTAAGATTGGGGTTTGCAACAATGATTACCATGAAAGCAGAATATAAATCATAAAAGGTTGTGACTTTATCGATAAAGGAGAAGGCTTTCACCCAATCCGACAAGTAGGAATATAGATCTCGCGAAAAATAACCCTAATTGCATCTATTCCTTTTCACAATTAGAATTTATAATCTTCTGAATAAAAATCCTAATTACTACCCAAGTTTCACAACATAAGTTCTTCAATTTCTCAATCAAAGATGAAGCACATGGAATAGAATAAGATAACAATAAAATACCTCCTTTTGCAATCGCTAATCCACCAACATGGCTCTCGTTGGGCTCACCCCAACCCTAGAAGTAGGTGGACTACTCGCGCCTCATCGCAATCGCAGACATTGATTGAAAAGAAATAACTTGCATAAACTATATTCAAAGTCTTTACAATCCCGGCACTCAAACTTTCGTAGAATGCCAAAACCCTAAAACCTTTGAACTCCTAAACTCTATGTGGAGCTACTTCTCTGAAATTGAATGAATAGAAAATCAGCCTCATGGGCATTATTTATAGGGCTTAATCCTTGCTAATCAAGGAAAGCAATCTATACACTACTAGATTTTTGTTCATAGACATCGGGTATAAACCGATGTTAATCAAAAAAAAATCGACGTGTTAAACCGATGTCTTTAATAATTTATAACATCGTTTTTCATTTTAATAATGACTTAAATGCATGAATATAATTACTTTTTGATTGATTCATCTAATGTTAAACCATTATTATTTTTCATTTCTAGCCATTTGGAGGTATGTAGGGTAATACAAAATTTTAAATTAACATCGCTATTTTTTATAAACCTGGTGTCTTATATTGCTAAACACATCGGTTATTTATTATTCAATTTGTGAGTACTATTTTTTCATTTGTAATTTGTGATGTTATTTTATATAAATATAATATACCATATTGAATATTTTTAAAATCAATGTTATTTATATTTTTTCAAATCAGTTTTTTCTTTAAAAATGATGTTTTGATTATTTACAACATCAGTTTATATATTTTTAACGATGTAAGTGCTACATATACAAATCTGTTTTTTATTATAATTTTCATATATGATGAGTTTAGAAATCGATCTGTATCATAATGGTCGACATATTTACAAACATAGACATAAGTTTTCGATCTCAATTTCGATGTTTTTCATCAAATAAACCTACTAATCTATATTGTGACACTGTTTTGACAAATAGAAGATTAAACAATGCAAAAAACCATAACCAATACATTAAATAATAACCATAGAGTCAAATACAAGATGACAACATGGCTAAATACAAAACAAAATACATCCATAGTCTGATTCTAAGATAGACATAATATCACTTGAAAATAAAGTGAATGGATTCAAAGGCACAACATATCATTATCAAAGGCACAACTGTCCTTTATAAGCTATACTCCCTCCGTCCAAAAATACATGGACTTTTACTATTCATGCATGCTTTTTTAGGAGTTAAAAACTATATAAAATATTAACTTTTTTATTAATTTTTTTTAATAATTAAAAACTTATTGATAATAAGTTTTTAATTATTAAAAAAAATTAATAAAAAAGTTAATATTTTATATAGTTTTTACTTTCTTAAAAAAGCGTGCGTGAATAGTAAAGGCAATGTATTTTTGGACGGAGGTAGTACTAGTTATAAAGACTCCTCCAATCCTTCATCTTGTTCTGGTCTAGATGCAAGATGCACAGTCCATTTAAGCATTATGTAAATAATTCAGAGCTGCTGTTCTAATCAAGTTTGCCTAGTAGAAATACAGAGAAGTACAAGGTGAACACAATCCATTCAAGCATCAAAATCCTGAGATAAAGAAGATCAAAATTGTTCAGGAAAAATACTTAGAACTTTTCAAACATGCTCCATTGGTAAAGATTAAATAACAAATTTAGAACTGTAGAGGAAGTGTGAATGAAAGAAATAGAAGGCAAGCAGCATGAGAGTTTGCCAAGCACAACAAAGAGCACACTCAAATCTCTTCATCCAAATCCCCACAACTCATGAGGTACACTAGCTGAAAATTTTCCATCAACAAATCCTCCATATCAGCAAAAGTCACAGCAGCTTAGGAAGGGCTTCATCTCATGCTCAATCTAACTTGATAAAAATAGAAGAAAAGGGAAGAGCTTCATATAATAAACTCCTCGATTTCACTTTCACCAAGACAACACAAGCATGACAAACAAAAGGCCTATAAAAAAATCAGTTTTCTCTCTCACTCAGGTGCATCAAAACATACAAAACTGCCAAGCAATTCATTTACAGGACTCAAACTATAGAGACGTTGAGTAGATATATTTAGGCTATAGTAATACTTCATCACAAAATAGGGAGAGCCGAGACATATTTAA
This sequence comes from Persicaria maculosa, assembly GCA_963922045.1. Taxonomy (NCBI): domain Eukaryota; kingdom Viridiplantae; phylum Streptophyta; class Magnoliopsida; order Caryophyllales; family Polygonaceae; genus Persicaria; species Persicaria maculosa. The sequence continues at coordinate 53,710,129 of OY998254.1, forward strand.
AGAATAAACGCCATTCAAATAGAGTAATTTTCAGATTTTCGATGCTTTAGATCTGAGGACTTGACTGATCTAACTGGAATTGAACATTCAAACAATAAAGGTATTTATTTGAACAAAGGAGAATGTTTACCAATATCTAGAGGGTCAAGAGTCTCTATACTAATCTGGAACGTAACCTCAGCAGATGCAAGGGTCATCTCCTAAAATTTTAGAAGCATAAACTTGTAAGAATCAACTTGAAGGACATTAAGATGTTTACACCAATCAATCACACAACAAAAAAACAAAAAAGATCAGTAAAACAAGATCGTACCCAGAGATATTGAGTAACATACCCACAACCCTTATGCAGCTTCGATTTTAGGCAATTGAACCAGGAGTCTCTTATTTTCGCAATCAACCATTATGATTCCTAGTACAAGAACGCTTCAAATCAGCCATTACGATTCCACAAAACCTAATAGAAAAGAAGCTCAACGTTTGAGTAAATCAAAAGAAATCCCATACCATGACAAAGAAATATTTGATTGAGGATTGAGGATCAACGTTTGAGGCTGATTAAGAGTTGCACATAGTTCAATTTCAGCTGTAAGAATATTGGATTGAGGATCAGAGTATGACTAATTATATATGTGCTCAACAACCTTGTGTGTTCAGAGTCTTAAAGCATTAATTTGGACCCCCTAAAATCTCATAATAAGGGAAATTTTCAAGGAAGAAATCTGCACAAAAAGAAATGATGAGATGAAACACTAATCATTTATCACCACTTTGGCAAAATACATGGATTTGTATTGAAATATCTCACACCTTGAATCTAAAGAGAGATGGACAAAAAAAACGTAAAGGCCTCTTAAACTATTTAGCCAACACTTACAAGAACAACAATCAGTTTGGTATTGATCAGGGCTCCATGCAGCTTGCATATTCTCACCCTGCCTGCTCTGAACAGAATATGTGAAGAATAGGAGAAGCACATATCATAGCATCAAAAGGTAGACAATTCAATTATCACTTTGAAGACATTAGGAGCTCGAGTTAGATAGAGCAATATACCTTCATCCAGTCTCTTAACCAAATCCTGGTATGTTTCACCGGTATTAGAGTTAACTTGGTCATCAACCATCTTTGCCTCTGGATACTCCGACAAAACCTAGGTTTACAAATTTGAACCAGATAGAGTGGTCAGCTTAGAAAAGCAGAATTCAGAAATGCAAGCTCAAATGAACACAGGTCATAAACGGAGGACATCCATACTAGCTTACCTCACCATACCTGCTTCAGCTGGAATGATAACATACTTTTTAATTCATCCCAATCATTCATGAGTAGTAGCAAAATAAAGATTATGCACAATACTAGAAAATATCATTATGTGCCAATTGTGTAATGTTATGTCATATATGACATAACATAATGGTTCTTACCTGATTCAGAGTATTCTTTTCAGTTCTATACTCAGTAGCAACAAAGCCGAAAACCTACACAAAAGATTGCATGTTAGTTTAAAAACTTATTTTAGCATATTGCACCAGTTATCGTGTCACTTTCTTTTGCAAGGCCAAAGCCATTTCACAAACTTGTTTGAAATTGATAGAAGATGATTGTTATGTTAGTTCAGTAAGATGCTACTTTAGTTTCTCAGTCCCACATCCGTGAAAAGGAATTTTATAAATCAACTAACACCTCAAACTTACCTCAAACTTACATGTGATTTGCTACCAGTCAGTGGGCTTTCTAAAACATACATATGCAGCCTCAACGCTGCATAGGCGACGACTTCTGGGTTGTCTCCGATGAAAGCAAGGAAGGGGTTGGGCTCTTGGCATCGGCATCGGATGACAGTAGGATTCGTGAAACAGCCAAAGCTAGAAATTGTCATTAGGAGAGAAAACTACTGTATTCAAAATCATTTTAAACAAGTGAAACTAAAATCATTAATTAGGAGAAGAAACTAATGTCATTTGCATCCCTTGCACGCTTAAGCGTACTTTTGAGTTCATCCACCTTAGCATAAATTTCCAAAGTTCCCTTAACAACTTCATTCTTAGCTTGCACAATAACATTCTCATGAATCTCTACTTCTTTCATCGGTTTGAGGACAGATTCCAAATAAGAAAGTAGCTTCTTCTGCATTATAAGTTTATAACTCAAAATTTTAGAAATAAAAGGCCTCTTCAATACATTGAGGCTTGACTCTTGAGATAAACTTATAAATACTAAAGTTCATTACAGATTTAGGTCTTATCAAACCATACCTTGTGGCTTGCAAAATCCTCAATAATATTTTCAAAGAGATTGGTGTTGCATACTTGCACAGACTGGGTAACTAATTTCTACGACCTAGAAAATTCTTGAGTGATGGCATCTCTTCCCTAATCAATACTATGAATCTAGATCCTCGAATCAAACTTCCGAATCAAACCCTAATCAAACTCCTGAATCCAGATCCTCTATTTCACCAAATCAAACCCTAATCAAGTTCGTAATTGAAAGAAGGAGGGTTCGAAAACGTACCTGACAATGGAGGAGAGAACACTCGAGAATCACTTCTTAGAGTCGAGGAAGAGAGACAGGGAACATCCCCTATTAAAGAGACACGGAGCATCAGTTGAACTCAGAGCCGAGGATGAGAGACGAGATAGAGAGAGAGGCAAAACAAGATCTGAAACCTCAGATCTGAAAATTTTTGAAAGAGGGATTGAAAGAAGGGTTCAAAAACTATGAGAATGCTTACCGGTTAGGGTTTTGAGAGAGAACGACTATCATTGTAGTTACCGGCCAGAGGAACAGAGAAGGTACGAGACGATGAAGGTAGTCGGTGACGACATCTTCTCCGTTCTTTTGTAGTTGTCGGCCAGAGGGGGAGAAGGGGAGACGAGACGAGAGGTGAGGCACTGGGACACTTCTGTAGTCGACGGCCAAACGGAAAGGAGAGGAGAGGAGACGAGAGGAGAGACCAGATGAAGATGGAGATTTTAGGGTCAGGAGGGAGGAGAAATTTTATTAAGTGTTAAATTTTTCCAAAATTTTGAAACACCGCCTATTTTTTCTAAGTGTTCCCCATCCCGGGCGTTTCAATTTTGAGAATCCAGTATCCCGAGTATTTTAATTTTTTATACGATTAACCATTTAACATCGGTCAAAAGTAGTAACCGTTGTCAAAATTTGTTTTACCATCACAAATTTAATAACTGATGTAATATAAAAAATTAACATTATGCGTATTTCTGACTGATGTAAATAATGTGATGTCTATGAACAGAATTCTAGTAGTGCTATATCTACTTTCTAGAGATAAAATTAAATAAAGATAAAGCATTAAATCTAAAGGGAAATATCTAAATATCTCTTGACATTAATGAATAATCTTCTCTCCTTGGATAAACCTTGATAGACTTTGATAGACTTGGACTTCTTCGCATCCAAACAATCCAGCTCGACTTCGGATAGGCCCAACGGACTCACGGCCCAGAGATCATTTTTGTCGACATCAACCAATTTGTTCGACATCTAGGAAAGTTGTCGACTTCGGCTTTGCTTCGTCTTCTCGAGTAGCTTCTTCCCTTCCTCGGACTCGGACAAGGTTTCTGGTTTGGTCGATGTCGAGCAGTTTTGTCGACATCGAGTAAACTGTTACTCGAGTTGGCTTCTTTTCTCAGTTTCTCGAGCAGCTTCTCCTCGACTAGGCTCTACTTCACAATTCTGGTCGACATCGAGGAACTCTCCTCGAAATCGAGTAACTTTTAGCTTCCGTCTTCTCTTCTTGGTTTTTGTCTTGGAATGGCTCCAAATTCTGCAATATTAAACAAAACTTATGTAGGCCTCTATTTCTTGCAAATAAGCATATATTACATAAATTCAACATATTTCCAGCCCGAAATATGCAAAGTATTTAGAATAAGGAGCTAAAATGTGCATAAAAACATGGCTATTTTAGTGGACATCAGTGTGGTAATTGTGGGGCACCTGACCATCTTTTCTCACAATGTACTATTGATAACCCTGATGAGGAGGGTTGTACCAAAGTTTAGAAAAAAGGGAGAGTTCTTAAGCTCCCTAACCCAATCACTGCATTCGGCAACAAGCCTTATGTGTCTGGCAATGGAGGGGTCTCTATTTCTTTTGAAACTTTCTCCAACTCTTCCTCCTCTTCAAGAGATCGACTAAAAAAAAAACCCTTGTGAGCAACCTGAAGACATTACCCCCAACTCCACTGCTCCCACAGGTAACCCTCCAACTGCGTCTATGCTTACTATTTTTGCTTCTGGTAGCCCAGTGGTTGAGCCTCTCCCTGCTCCCACTGCTGGCTTCAGTAGTGACTCTTTTGTTGAGCCTCCTATGGAGTTGGTTTCTGTGGGTATGATTCCACTTGCTGAGCAACACCTCCCTGAGCTAAACATAAACACAACAGCCCCCCCCCCCCCCCCCCTTTCCACTCTGGTGAGGATATTGTGGTAGCTGGCCGACCATGAGCTCCATCACCACAACCTTCTTAATGAGATTGGAGCTGAGATTGAATCAGATACATTGTCTTATCTCCAGTTCAATGTCGAAGAGGATGACCTCTTTGGTGTTAAACTAGAGAAGGAAGACTACTTGGTGGATGATCCCATGGTGGACTGCACTTATGAAGTTGTTGGTGTGGGGACTGATATGCTCTCTGAGCCTTTCTTTCACTCCATCGACTCGAACTCAATTGTGGTTAAGATGTTAGCAACTATGGACATGCCACCCAAGGATCCTTCTTTCTCAAGCTCTCTCAAGCGAAAGGTGGCTAGGGGAGATGATGACACGGCCAGCTCTACTCTGAAGAGGACCAAGCCCAACTGCTAGTTTGATTATGATGAAGCTTTTGAGAAGAATTGAGACATCTTGTTCATCAAAAAATCAACTTCTATCACTTTTGGCATCCTACCCTAGCCTCAATTCTTGGCAAAATCTCACTGTTAGTTTATTTCCAGAAAATCAGTATCCATGTCTTTATGCCTTGAATAATTTCTCTAGGGCCTTTTGCTTGCTTTGGTACCACTCTTATCTACTCTATGTACTCTTAATGCCCATGGGGCACTTGTGTTATGATGAACTAAGTCGACTACCTTATCTTATTTGGGATTCTACTAACTACAATTTTATTACCTATAGTAATCACAAGTTATTCAGTATGTATATGATAAAGCAATCTCATCTACTACCAAAAACAAATTCACACTTCAGGGAGTTACCATCTCTTAATCTGCTTTGCTTTGAGTTTGTGTTTGATGACAACTTGACAATACACCAACATAAAATTAGCCCTTTTAAACATTTTAATCTTTTAAGGATCTACTGCCACAACCTTAATTATCTAGGTTATTCCTTCATACATACTGAATGAAATTGTTCTCTCACTAATGCTGCTTGAGGGATTCACTCTCTTGAGCACCTGAAATGCATACTGCTGCAGATTCACCCATGGGACTCACACCCATATGCTTTCCCCCTTGGTAGCTGGCCAAGCACTCTCATTTTAGTACACACTATTGCATCTAACCATATACTGAAGTTGTTTGCTCCTTTGACATCTATTGTAAGTAATTATATTGTAAGCTTATTCACTTTTAAGCTCTTCATCTCATTTGTTGGGGCTTGGCATTATCTTCTCAACCACTGCTTAAAAATATACTTGCATTTGATAAAACTTATGTATATTTCATTGTGAAAATTTGAGAGAATGTACCATTTTCAAGTTTGTTTTTAGCAAGTATACCCTTTAATTTTTCTTTTTAGTAATTATGCCTTTTTAGGGTGGATTTTACCTAAATACCCTTAAGTTAAAATTTTTATTTATTTTTAATTAAAATAAAAGTAAATCGATAGAGATAAGATTTTATCTTTTTAAAATTAAAATAAAAGTAAATAGTTTATGGTTTAGATTGTAGATAAGATTGTTTTACTTTTTGAAATTGAAAAGGAAAATTATTCGGATTATTGATTTGTACGTACAGACGCTACTTCTTCCATGGGTTACAAGTAATTCAATTTTGATTGTAACATATTGTAACCGATTGTAACCCTAGAGTGCTACAAGAAATTTAATTATTGTAACCATTATTCTTGAAATCTTATTATTCTTGTTACCGTTATTCTTGAAACTTAATTATTGTAACCATTATTCTTGAAACCTTATTATTCTTGTAACCGTTATTCTTGAAACTTAATTGTTGTAACCATTATTCTTGTAACCTTAATTATTGTAACCATTATTCTTCAAACCTTATTATTCTTGTAACCAGGTAATTATACATGTAATTGTAACCTAAATACACACGATAGATTGTAACCAATTAATTGTACATGTAATTGTAATATATCAATATTGTTCCATTATTGTAATAACAATTAACCTCATGGCCGGCAAGATTGTAATCTATCAACCATAAATTTCTAATGGCTATATACGTACAGGTACTGGAAGTACAATTAACCTCATGACCGGCAAGATTGTAATTTGTCAACCATAATAACCTAATGGCTATATATACGTAATAATATACCGGTGTATTAAGCTATTAGCCCTAGTTGTAATCAATTTGGGAAGAAAAAGTCAGTTAGGCGTGATTTAAGGAAATTATCTCTAGGGGCAAATCAGTCACCAATAATAAAAAAGGTACAATTACCAAAAATAAACTTCCATTGGTATAATTAACCATAAAAAAAATTGAAAAAGGTATATTAACCTAATTATCCCTATTTCATTTATGAAACAACTATCTCCTATCATTTCAAATACTAATGGTTGGGTGTAGGGGTGGGCACGGGACGGGACGGGATGGGATAGAGCCGGGACGTGACTCGTCTCGCGAAATTTTTACGGGACGGGATTGACACTTTTTTTTCGGGATGGGATCAGGACGGGATGGTGTCTGGACGGGACGGGCCTTGTCCCGCAAATAAAAATAATAAAATATTATATAAATTTGCAAAGTGAAAAATGCTTTCATAATTCATTAATTTGTATAATATGTTGAATACGGTATTTTTCTCAACTATATTATTCAATAATAATAATAATATTATTATTATTATAATATTATTATTAATTCATACAATGATTGTATGATTAATTATAATGTTCAACATATTTGGCTACATTATCTTACTAGATTATGACGAAAAGGGATTGAGACGAGATTCGTCAAATACTGTCTCATTATCGATTGATAGTTGGGAAGAATACCGTATTTAGCTATTTACCTCTTGTATCTCTAAATGGGTATAATAATAATAATAATAATAATAATAATAATAATAATAATAATAATAATAATAATAATAATAATAATAATAATAATAATAATAATAATAATAATAATAATAATAATGCCACTTTATAATTAAAATAATAATAATAATATTATTATTACTTATTTTTATTGTTATTATTATAAAATAATTATACTTTACAAGAAAAAAATATAATATGATATAATAATAATAATAATAATAATAATAATAATTTTATGATAAAGTAATACTATTATTAAATTATATTATAATATTATATAATAATATTCTTTTTATAATCAATTATTATTATAAATTGAAAATTATTATTATAATTATAAATAATATTTGCTCAAATAATAACAATATTATTATTATAAACAAATATTATTATTATTATAAATGGAAGATTATGATTATAATTATAATTATAATATTTGCTCAAAATAATAATACTAATAATATATTATTATTATTCAATTGGTTACGAAGAGTCATGGGGCGAGGTCTGATAACGGCGATTTCATATTCCATAGAGTTGGATTTACTATTCAGAAGGGGGTTGGAGCTCAATTTGTTACGAGACTTCCAACTAACTTTATGTAAATCATTTCATTTCTAATAATAAAAATATAATAATAATAATAATAATAATAATAATAATAATAATAATAATAATAATAATAATAATAATTTCTAAGGGCATAGGCGATGGATGCTCTGCTAGGGCATAGGGCATAGGCGATGATCGGAGACGAATTGCTCTACCAACAAGTGAATTCCTCCCGAATTTGCTTGGCAATATCATAATCATTCATCCTCACGAGATTGATTAATGATTGGTGGAGTAATTAAATAATTTTGGTGAAATTTGCTACTCCCTCTTTCAATTTCTTTTGATTTCAAGTTTGGAAAAGTCAACGTTGCTTTGGGTAGGCCGGTGTCCATCTTCACGCCGACGGGGTTGAGTTCAATTTCATCTTCAGGCCGATTTCAAGTCTGAAGTGGCGGCGGCATATAGTACTCCTTCTTCAGGTCAGTGTCCATCTTTGCGTTTGGGTAGGCCGGCCTGTCGGAGTTGGCGTCGACACAGTTATGTCGGACCTTGTTCGTTACCATTGTCCTTTTGTGCGTCTTTGTGGGTGCCTTGATGGCGGTGGTAGAGGTCTTGTTAAAACCTCCATGCTCAGGCACCTTCGTGACCGACATTGTAGTGGTGACGCTCAGGTACTTACTCGTCAAACTCTTTGTGATAGTTTGACTATTTATTCTGAGGCTGAGATAACTTTAAAGCGTATGGGAGTTTGGTTATGTGGGGTATGCGCGCCTTAAAACCCATACCTTTCGTGCTCGGTGTCGGCATAACCAGGTTGATTCTGTGGCACCTCCGGACTGTGGTGATGGTCTTGTTAGTTTTATTATTTACGATATTCCCAGACCTCTAGCTCCGTCTCTCTCGGTTCCCTTGTCTGATGTTGGGGTTGTGCCTGTTGGTTTGTCTATATCTTCGCTTGACCGTTTGTTCTCTATGGGGTTACGCACCGTGAGATCCATCCCTCCTAAATGTCGCCTAGGTTTTTCACGGGTTTTAAAAGACGCATTAGATAGTGTGGCTGACTCACCTAGAGACCTCTCCTGTTGGATTCGCTTGCTTGTGATGCCTCTTTGTATACTTAAGACATTTTCCCCGCGGAGTAATCTTGAGTGTAGGACTGCTGTCAAGCGTCAGCGTCAAGAGGAGAGTATTTCTACTGCTATTCAGGCTTGGGGTGTGCCTGGCGGCAGTTTGCAGCTTCTAGAGGAGACCTTGGCTGAGGTTCCCCCTTCTTTTGATGTCGAGGAGGACCTTGATTTGTGTGAGCTTAACCTTCGACAATGTCGGACGAAGATTTGTGATGGTCACTACACTGCCGTTGTTCGGGTGCTTTCTTCATCAGGTATTGCTCCTAATTCCGATGCCACTCTGGAGGCTTTGCAGGATAATCACCCAACTGCCCCATCTCCCAATTTGTCGCCTTTGCCTGTTGATCACCATCCCCTTTTTGCATCTTCAGCCGTTGTTTTGGATATGATTCGGAGTTTTCCGCGTGGCACATCATGTGGGAGGGATGGGTTCCGTGCTCAGCATCTGTTGGATTGTTTGGGCGGAGCTGCTGTTGCTATTTCAGATGAGTTGATCTCCTCTATTGCTCGGGTGGTTAATCTTTTCCTTGAGGGTCGTTGTCCGCAGGATCTGGGTGAGTACGTTGCTAGTGCTCCTCTCACACCGCTTGTTAAACCGAGTGGTGGTATACGTGCTATTGCTGTTGGCACAATTTGGAGACGCCTTGTCTCTAAGGTTGGTGCTTGTTTGGCCGGTCCTTCTTTGTCTGGTTATTTTGCAGGACTTCAGTTTGGGGTCGGGGTATCCGGTGGAGGAGAGGCCATTCTGCATGCTTTGAATCGGTTTGTTGAGGCTCGTGGTAGCGAGGAGGGTCTTTCTATGTTGATGGTCGACTTTCAGAATGCTTTCAACTTAGTTGATCGTGTGACTATGTTACAGGAAGTTCGCCGTCATTGCCCGGTTCTATCCCGATGGGTAGAGTTTTGTTACTTTAGTCCTGCCCGGCTATATTATGGGGAGCATAGTTTATGGTCTTGTCGAGGGGTTCAGCAAGGAGATCTTCTAGGCCCTTTGCTTTTTGCCTTAGTGTTGCATCCTTTGGTATGCAAGATCAGAGACTCCTTTGACCTGAGTTTGCAAGCTTGGTACTTGGATGATGGCACTATTGTTGGAGACACTTTGGTTGTGGGGAAGGTCTTAGATCTGATTATGGAGGATGGTCCCCGCGGAAAGCCTTCATCTTAATGTGGATAAGACCGAGGTTTTTTGGCCTACAGAAGACCCTAGGAGTCGTCTCCCTGGTGTTTTTCCCCCCTCTATTGCTCGACCATCGCGCGGTGTCAAAGTTCTGGGTGGGTCTGTCAGCGTATGTCCTGTTTTCAGCAGCGACCTTGTGGCAAAGAGAGTGAATAGGACCATAGAGCTTATGGATTCTGTCGCGAGGATTGATGACCCCCAGTGCGAGTTGCTTTTGCTTCGGGCTTGTACGAGTATTTCTAAACTCTACTTTGCCTTGCGTACTTGTTCTCCGCATGTCTTTCGATCGACCCAGCTTTCTTTTGATGTGGCACTCCGTTCTAGCTTGGAGCGTATTGTCTCTGCGTCTGGGCATGGGTTTGGGGATTGGCAGTGGCGCCTTGCCACCTTCCCTTTTCAGTTTGGTGGGCTTGGAGTGTATGCTGTTGGGGATGTCCTACATTATGCATTTGTGGCATCTCGTTTGCAGTCTGCTGAATTGCAGGCTAAGCTCTTACATCCTTCTAGTATCACTGATGCTGGCCCTACTTTTGATGGCGCTTGGCGTGCTTTTAATGAGATCACGAGTTCTGACTTTCTACGCAATCCTAGTGAAATCGCTGCCCCTAAACTTATGAAGAAATTGGCAGATATATATTTCGCGAAGGTTGCTTCTACATCGGAATCTGTTTTCTCTTTGACTCCGCGACAAGTGGCATTATGGAAGTCTCAGCAGGGTGCTCACTCCTCTGATTGGCTGCGTGCAGTACCTATTTCTGGGCTGGGGCAGGTTATGAATGGGAGGACATATCGTAGTGTGCTTAGCTATCGACTGGGTGTTCCATTGTTCACGGTGCCTAGGCCCTGCCCAGCTTGTTCTCGGGTCTTTGAGGGTGATGTTTATGGCGATCATGCTGTGTCATGTGCTGGTATTGTGGGCATTAAACATCGACACAACCTCGTTCGCGACACTTTATTGGATATCTGCTATAGAGCTGGGATTTCAGCTGGTAAGGAGGTTGATATTGGTTTGATTGATGGGCATGATAAGCCCCTTCGTCCGGCGGATCTGCTCCTTTATTCCTGGGACAGGGGGTGTGACGTGTGTGTTGATCTGACGGGATCCTCCCCCTTAACTCAATCTGCATTGTCTGACTTTGTGCCCGGCCGTGTTGTTGTTGATGCTGCCCGACGTAAGTGTGCCAAGTATCGTGAGTTGTGCACGAAAGCTGGGTATGGTTTCCTACCCTTCTCATTCTCTTCGTTGGGGGAGTTAGATACAGATGTTGTAGCTTTGCTGAAGCGGATTCAGAAATTCTCGGAATCTCATGATGCTGGGGCTCGGGCTTCCACTTATATTTTTACTAGACTAAGCTTTGTTATCGCTAAGGGAGTGGGTGCCCAGATAGTATCTCGGCTACCCACTAATTTCATGTAAATTGTTTTTAGATAATAATAATAATAATAATAATAATAATAATAATAATATTATTATTATTATTATTATTATTATTATTATTATTATTATTATTATTATAATATGCGGGATGGGACGGGATTTGCGGGATCCCACCGGGATCGTCCCGCGTTTTGTCCCGCATATTTTTTGCGGGACGGGATTCACTATTTTGTCCTAAATCACACCGGAATCAGGACGGGACCGGGACGGGATCAGGATTTGCGGGATTTGTTCCCACCCCTAGCTGGGTGTTTGGTGTTGCTGCTAAAAACCCTCTGCTACCCTGCTGGATGATCACAGGTTCTTATGATTGCCCTTTCCTTTGGAATGTACAACATCACCTGTAGAGCTGGCAAAACCCGACCCGAACCCGAAAACCCGACCCAGTCGACTCGAAACCGATTATTCTGAACACTGACACAACCCGTCTATTTTGGACCCGAAATCCGAATGAACCGAACCCGATTAACCCAAAACCCATTAAGATCCGGACCCGTTATAACCGAAACCCAAAATAACCCGAACTTTAAGCTACAATCTAGTAAATTTTTTAAAAATGAATATTAAAATAATGAAAACCCGAGACAACCGAAACCCGAATAACCGAAATCCGATACAACCGAAACCCGAACCCGACCCAACTGATTGACCAAATTATTAGACATTACCCGAAACCCGAATGACCCGAAACCCCTACCCAAGATCAAAACACCCTGCATGCACTCTAACATCGGCTTACTTGGTTGGATTTTGCTTTGTTTGCAAACCATGCCCTCCTTCCCTATTTGATCATGAAAAGACTATTACCTCACTGCTTTATAAATATAACATCCATCAATATTTTAGTCTTGTTACTTTTATACTTGAAATGAATTATGTGTTTGTATTGGAACGTCCTAATTTTCTCTCCTCTATCCTCACCTTTGTAACCTTATGTTATCTCTATACCATTTTAGTTATGATTCTTTACTGTCTTCAAATTACTGTGGGTTTTGGGACTTGCTCTCCCTGCTTACCTGAATATTTTTATCTCCAAATAGAATCAACTCAAATTGAGATAATCCTCTTAACTCCATACATATTATTAGGATAGAAACATATCTTTTGTATCTTTTCATATCTTTTTTATGTATATCCTATCTTGGGAGATCCTTGATCTCCAAGCATTGTAACCCTATATATTTTCACATTGTCAATGAATACAATCAAGCTTTCTCACAAATATTAAATCTCTATACCCAGTCGTTGTCCCCTGCACCACTCTCAGCATCTCCTGGAGCATCCTATTCTGCGACGCCCTCATTATCTTCAGACACATCTGATGATGATATCTCCCCGTCTCCCTCCGTATCCCCCTCACCGCCACCACCCCAACCACCACCCCCACCACCTACTCCGCACAACACCCGACAGCGTCAACAGTCTGTCCTTCCCAAGGACTATGTCTGTGCCAAACCAAAAGCTTTAACCACCACAAAACACCCGCTCCCACCTTCCCCGGATAACTATCCTTTACCAAAAACCTTCATTCAGGCCTCGAAACTTCCTGAATGGCAAAATGCGATGCAGGTTGAATACGATGCTCTCGTTCGTAATGGGACTTGGGACATTGTCCCGCGACCTCCTAAGACTAACATTATTGGTTGTAAGTGGGTGTACAAGATCAAACGTCATGCGGATGGCTCGATTGAGCGTCACAAGGCCCGGTTGGTTGCAAAGGGCTTTAATCAAGAGGAGGGTATCGACTATTTTGACACATTTAGCCCCGTGATCAAACCAACCACCATCCGTGTCATCCTCTGCCTCTTCATTACTCACAAATGGCCACTCCGACAGGTAGACATCAATAACACCTTTCTGAATGGTGATCTCTCTGAACAGGTTTACATGGATCAACCTCCTGGCTTCATTGATCATTCTCGGCCTACACATGTCTGCCGACTCAAGAAGGCTTTTATGGACTCAAACAGGTGCCTCGGGCTTGGTTCACCAAACTCAAGCTCTTTCGTCTACAACATCAGTTTTCGGCTTGCAAATCTGACTCATCTCTATTCATCTGTCGAGCTCGAGGGGTTTACTCTTTCGGTTCTCATCTATGTCGATGATCTGATTATCATGGGCTCCTCTCAATCGGCTATTGATCAGTTTGTTCAACGCCTGAACAGCGCATTCTCTCTGCGTGACTTGGGCGCTTTGCACTATTTTCTCGGCATAGAGCTACTTCCCCAGGATGGTGCCATTCTATTGACTAAGCAGAAATACATTCGCGACTTGCTTCTCCGCAGCAAGATGACAGACGCCCGTCCTATTGCTTCTCCTGCCGAACCTAGATCTTGTCTGATCTAAATAGGGGACCCAGTCGCCGATCCTCACTTATATCGGAGCATTGTTGGTGCCCTCCAATATGTCACCATCACTCGTCCGGAGATATCTTATGCCGTCAATCAGGTATGCCAGTTTATGCATAACCCCACTGAGATTCACTGGTCTGCTGTTAAGTGCTTTATGCGCTGCCTCAAAGGCACTCTATCTCACGGTCTGCGTCTCCGATCAGCCACCGACGCCCGCTTGGTTGCGTTCACTGATGTCAGATGGGCCTCATACATGGATGATTGCCGATCCCAACACGGCTTCGCCATCTTTTATGGTGGTAATCTTGTCAGTTGGTCTTCCCGAAAGCAGAAGGTACGTGGTAGCTCGATCTAGCATTGAAGCCGAGTACCACGCCATCGCTTTCACTGCAGCCAAACTTCTTTGGCTTCTCCAACTTCTAGCTAAGCTTCAGGCACCGATAGCGGGCTCTCCCATTGTCCTTTGTGACAACCTCCACTCCATGTACATGTCTGCCAATCCTATTCTACATCAAAGGTCCAAGCATATTCGCATTGACTATTTCTTCGTTCGTGAACAAGTAGAAGCTGGTGACCTTGTTGTCCGTCACATTCGGTCCTTGGATCAGACTGCAGACATCTTCAGCAAGGCCTTTGGCAGTGGCTGGTTCATTACGCTTCGTGACAAGCATCATGTGCGTTCTCTACCATGAGCTTGCAGGGGGGGTATTAGGATAGAAACATATCTTTTGTATCTTTTCATATCTTTTTATGTATATCCTATCTTGGGAGATCCTTGATCTCCAAGCATTGTAACCCTATATATTTTCACATTGTCAATGAATACAATCAAGCTTTCTCACAAACATTAAATCTCTATACATATCAACCTAAATCTACCATTCCAGTTTTGGCTTAATTGGGTCTTTGTACTTTCCCTCTTGTTTAAGTGTGGCTTCCTCAACACCTTCAGTCTTAAGAACATCCATAACTTACAGCTACATCTACACAACATCCTCCAAATCCCTAGTAAAGTTCTTCCTCTATTAAAAATAATCTATCATCCAATGAATAGCTCTTCTCTTCACTTCATATATGCAACCTATTTAGTTGGAATCCGAGAATATATACATAATTATTTACATGAACCATCATATACTATTACTATAAACCAAAAGTCTAAGCATTTATTAGGCAACATTAGGAATATTAACCCATTTTGCCTTAAGTCTTCTAAGGATCTCTCGCTATATCCATTCTTGGATATGGGCTTTTTGTTTCTCTCACTGGTTTACGATTTCATGTCTCCTCAATCTATACAACAAATCTAGCTCATGCCTGTTCAAGAAAGGCAAAACAATTCAGACACCAGTGACATAAAAAACAACTCATCTCTGCATTGTCTATTCTGGCAATGTGTACAAGAATTACCCATTTTTTAACAGAATACTATCATGAAATTTAGCTACTGGAACATTAGGGGTTTAGGGAGGAAAAATGTTTGGACCCAAATAGAATCGACCTATAGGATGGATCAAATCGAAATTCTAGCACTAGTAGACACGAAGCTTAAGCAACCGCCTGCTAATAACTGCTGGAGAAAACCTGGCTTTGATAACATGCAATTCTGCCCCTCTATGGGCCTTTCGGGCTGATTATATATGTCTTCTTTGGAAGGAGTCCCATTCACTAACGAATCCTTTAAAATTAAGGATTCGGAGATGACAAAATTATACAAGCAATATACAACAATTTCACACTTAACATAACAATTGTTATTTTATTTGTATATGCTCCACCTCATGAATGTGATAAAGATCAATTCTAGGCTTCACTATCATCTACTATTAGAAGTATCAATGAACCAATAATAATAATCGGAGACTTAAACGAAATACTTGAGCCTTCCGACAAACTAGGAGGGGTCACTCCTAATGCCAATTGGTTTTATAGACTCGATCATAACGCTTATTGACACATAACCTCATGGGCATGACCACAACTGGAAACAAATACACATGGAGGAAGCGCTCTCATGGGCATGACAACATCTGTGAAAAGCTTGAGAGGGCTTTGGTGAGTCATTGCCTGTTGCAACAATTTCCCAACTTATACACAAAAAATCATGCTTTCATAAGATCAGATCACACACAAATAACACTGGACCTAGTGGGTAGCCAAAAACCGAAGCTATAATCTTTCAAGTTCGAAATGGCCTGGACTACTAGGTTGGATTTCGAAACTCTCGTAAAAAATGCTTGGCGTGTTGATGTGCCTGGACCACAATTATATAAGCTAACTAAGAAATTGCAATAAGTTAAAAAGAAAAGTAAGGCCTGGAGCAAGGTCACATTTGGTAACATCTTTCGCCAAATAACCTCTGTCGAAAATGAGTTACAAGAATTATAATTGCAATTATGTAACACCTATGACCACAATCTAGACAACAAAATCAGAAGGTTGTCTATCAAGCATTCTTCTCTCCTAAACTATCAGAATAAATATTAGGGACAACGAGCCAAGAGAACACATATAAAATCGATAGATGCCAACACAAAGTATTTCCATAGAATAGCAACAGGATGCCGAAACAAGAACATAATAAAATCAATTCATATTGTAGCAGAGATAACAATAAACAATGAAAAGGGTATTAGGGATATCATTAAAAATGACTTTGAGAAAAGATTCTCAAAACAACATAGACAACGAATCCCAAGTAACTTACTTGACAAAATTGGCAGGGAAATAACAAAAGAAGACAATGATTGGCTAGCCAGACAAATTACCAACTCTGAAATAAAAAAATGATGTGTTCGGTTTGGCCAATGAAAAATCACCTGGGCCTGACGGCTTTCCTGCCGGTTTTTTTTAAAAAAAAATACTGGCAAATCATTGGACCTTCTGTCATTAAGGCAGTCAAATGTTTCTTTCTTAGTGGCAGGATTCTAAAGCAAATAAAGCACACCTTTATTGCTTTGATACCTCAATGTGAAAACCCCAAAACCATGTCTCATTATAGACCCATAAGCCTATGCTCAACAACATACAAAATCATCTCTAAGGTATTAGCTTCTAGACTAAAAAAATAATACCTAAAATCATCAACCCTTTGCAGAGTGCATTTACAGCAGGGAGATCCATACAAGCCAATATTCTTATCGCTAACGAAATATTTCACTCCTTCTCCAAGAAAAATGGCACTCTGGTTGAATGGCTGTCAAGCTTCACATGGAAAAAGCTTTTGACGTTGTTGACTGCGAGTTCCTCCTATTTGTTTTGGATAGCTTTGGCTTCTCCCAATGATTTACAGGATGGATAAAAGAATGTATCACTACAGTTACCTACTCGGTTTTAGTAAACAATGAACCCACTGATCTAATTGCACCAGAATGTGGTCTTAGGCAAGGAGATCTTCTATCACCTTATCTTTTCCTAATTCGCTCAGAAGTCCTTGCTCGGGGAATCCTCAAGGAATCTAAAAAATCACAGAGTCACTTAGGAATCTTAATCGTACGGGGCAGAACTAGAATTCCTTTTTTGGCTTTTGCTGATGATATTGATATTTTTGCATCTGCCACAAAGACAGCTTGTGATTAGATAAACAAAGTTCTCCAGAAATTTTCTTCTCTATCAGGACAAAAAGTAAACAGACACAAGTCGCATTTTCAAGTAACCCCTAACCTCACAACAAATAAAAAAACTGCCATCCATAATGAACTAGAAATTCCTCTCATTGACTATTTGGGTAACTATCTGGGTTGCCCTATCATCAATGGTCAAACAACGAAGGAAGCCTTCCAAGAACTTCTTACCACTACGAAATCACATATTAACAAATGGAAAGCAAATTGTATGTCCCAAGCAGGAAGGTGCACCCTAATTAAAACAACACTATCAACAAAACCCCTACATTTAATACAATGCTTTCTATTGCCGAAATATGTTCACTTGGAACTAGATAGGATCAACCGGAATTTTTTATGGAACAAAGAGCCAAAACATAAACCACTCATCATTTGGTTTGAGGTTTGCAAATCTAAATCTCATGAGGGCCTTGGTCTCCGCAGTTCAGAAGACATGAACAAGTAGCTCTTGGGTTTCTTTGGTTATAGAAAAGTACCTCAAACACCAACACATATTGAATTATCAAAAAAAAAGGTGATTCCTCTTGGAAATGAACGCAACTTATAAAATTACTGCCTCTTTTCAAAGAAGGTCTCCGGTGGTCTATCGACCATAGGGAGAGCACTAATTTTCGGAGGGACCATTGGTAAGGTGACTCGCCCCTCATCACAATGATAACAACTCCAATTCCAAGAAACATTCACATTGACAGCCTATATTGGAAATGGAGCAAGAATGGTTGGTTTTCTACAAGTTCTGCAATAACTATGATCAATAATACACCCTCTGTTAATTAAAACTTATCATTTACTATTTATGCACGCTTTTTTAGAATGCTAAAAACTATATGAAATATTAATAATATTTTTTTACATTTGGTTTTATAAATTCATATTTAATAGTAATAAGTATGAAATTATTCAAAAAAATTATTAAAAAAGTTAATATTTTATATAGTTTTTACTCCATCCGTCCAACAATACATGAGTTTTTAGAGGTAAATTTTTGTCCAACAATAGATGGGCTTTTAGGTTTTTTAGGTAAAAAGTTGTAATGATTTGTATTGGTTTGTGTGTTGTTGACTTTTTAAAATAATTTGATTGGTTAAAATGTGTAGTAGGTGTTAAAAAATAATAAAATTTATGAAAAAGTTAGTGCAATGATGATGTTTTTTTAAAAGTAAGGTGTTTTATTAAAACTTGTGCAAAATGCTAAAAGCTCATGTATTTTAGGACGGAGGGAGTAACACATAAAAAAGTGTGCGTGAATAGTAAAAAGTCAAGTTTTAATTAACGGAGGGAGTATGAAACCCCATCAAAAATCTGACATGGGTTCGATCTGGAATCTTGATGTACCACCTAAGGCCAAATCTTTTCTTTGGAAGATAACAAAAAATGGAGTACCTACCTCAGTCAGACTTGCTTCCCGGGGTATGGGAATACCAACCATCTGTCATCACTATGACTCAAATTAGGAAGACCTCATCCATCTTCTTTGGGATTGTCCCATCTCACGAGCCACAATAGCAGCATTGGATCTTTGCTAATAACGAAACTCAATTACTGCTTCACCCAAGGAATTGACTTAAACAATATAATCAGGGATATCAAAGAAAAAATTGGAACCGCTCGCTTTACTAAACTTGCATTTGCTTGGTGGAGTATCTGATGCTTCTGTAACAAATATCTATTTGAAAACATTATAACGGATGGTAAAGGCATAACAAATTTCATAAAAGATCAATCCTTACCGTGGAACTATTCTAAACAACACGATGACAATTTGGATAAACACCAAAGTGACATAAAGAATCAATCCCTCCCAAAAGGGAAACGAAAGAAAACAAAATGGCAACCCCCAAGAGAAGGAACATATAAACTCAATTTCGATGGAGCATCTTCTTCGTCCTCTAATGGCTCCTTTGGATTCATTATCAGAACCCACGCAGGAACGCCAATTTACTTTGGTGCTGGGCCTTCCCCTATCTCCTCTAGTGCTGGCGATGAGGATTATGGTTTGTGAAATGGGGTTATAGCGGCTCATGACCTAAACATAACAAACCTAATAATAGAAGGTGACAATGTCACCATTATCAACAGCCTTAAATGCGTTGGGATGCCTACGGGAGGTTCTGAGATGATTGTCTCTAACAGTCTAGTCTCCTTAGGTTTCTTTACAACTCTTGAGATTCGTCGTGTTTATAGGGAAGCAAACTGTGTTGCAGACCGTTTATCGCATATTTCTCTAGTTCTATGACTCCTGACTATTCTATTATTCGCAATTTCATCCGTTTTGATGCTCTTGGCAAATAGGGTTGTCCCATTGCCCAATTTTTTCCGCGTAAAAAAAAAAAAGAAAGAAAGAAAAGCAATTGTCCGGAGAGTCAACCTCTCCTCTAGGGGTGTGCATGATTCGGTCCAAACCGAATTTTTGGGCCGAACCAACACAAACCGAACCTAACCGGAATTTTTCGGTTCGGCTTTCGGTTCGAGAATTTTCATTTTTTGATTTCGGTTCGGTTTGTGTTCGGTTTAGGTTCGGTTTGTGTTAAACCGAATTTTTTTATACACTACATAAATACATTGTATATATATTTGTATACTTTATATATACACACATACTTACTGTATATACATATATATAGTGTATATATACACATATATACATTATATTTGCAATTGTATATATATTTTAATCTTGTATATTTATAAAGCATACAACTAGAATGTATATATATTACACTGTATTTCACCAAAAAATATATGTCCACTGTATTTGTAATTTTGTAGCTAGAGTATATATATATATTTCATATTTGTATACTTTCTATTTGTATACTTGGAATATGTGTATATATATTGTATTATATATATATTTGTATACTTTAAATTAATTTTTTTATGGAAATTCGGTTCAAATATGTTAAAACCGAACCGGCAAATAACCGAACCGAACCTAATACTTTCGGTTCGGCTTTCGATTTGAAATTTTGAGATTTTCGATTTCGGCTCGATTCGATTTAACGCGGTTCAGTTAGATTTTAGACCGATGCACAGCCCTAGAAGTGAGGGTGAGGTTCAATTAGATTTTAACTCCTCACCCTCACTCCCTTCACCGGAGACTCAGAGCATTGTTTTGTACTTTCCTCTCTTATGTAACCAGAAAAAAAAAAGGAATTAAAAGAAGAAGGGGGCTAACCAATGGTGTTAAAGTTGTATAAATACTGAAATCCCACGCATCCTAACAAGACAGTACTCATTCAATTCCTATTCCCATTTCCATCACTGCAGCCCAAATCTCCGTACACCCTTTCTTCATTTCCCCCAAACACCCACCAAACTCGCAACGAAGTCTCATACGGTCAAATTTTGGCTGCTTTCTGATATTGGCGGCCGGAGATGGAACAGAGGGGTTTGCTGTTGTCGGCTTTGGGGGTCGGAGTTGGAGTCGGAGTTGGACTCGGGTTGGCGTCTGGTCAATCTGTCGTCGGTAAATGGGTCTGCTCAAATCCCGTGCCGGATTCGGTGACGGCCGATCAGATTGAACAGGAGCTGCTCAGGATGATGGTTGATGGAAAAGACTCCAAGATCACATTCGATGACTTTCCGTACTACTTAAGGTCTCCCAAATGAATCTCTCTCTCTCTCTCTTTTTTTTTTCCCGCTTCTTGAATACTGTATCGAATATATGTTCATTCAGATTCGATTCCAGCTTATACTGATACTAATCTTTTTCATCTGATTTGTGTGATGGAATTTGTTGAGTTTAACATAGGAGTATCCTATCTGTCTTAATCTTTGGATTATTTGAATACTCTTATCCCCCTTTGGATTATTTCCGGTGGCCTGATTTTGGGATCTTGGGTTTGTTAAGTTGTTAGTTCAGATGTTTTCAGTCACAGATCTCAGTGATCTGATTGATTTTATTGAGATTTGTGGGTTTTAAACATTTCACTTTTCACAGTGGTTTCTGGGTAACTATAGATGATGGCTTGTGCGCTTGTCCATCCATTGTTGGGTTTCATTTTGGAGCTTGGAAGAGTTCAATTGATTTATTTCATGTGTTTTAGGATGATTTGATTGTAAATATTCTCTGCTATCTTTCAGTTCACTGTGAACCTAATTGTTCAGTGTGAAAGTGGTAAAATTAGATTCCCATGTGCACGGTTAGCTACTTGTGTTGTTTAAAGCTCTGGGTATGGCAGAGATCGTACATGGTCATCACTCCTCACTAGTAAGATCTTGCCTGTGTTTCATGTGATACATTGTGGGTTTCTGCAAAGCTGCTAAACACCTTCTACTTGCATCTAAAAAAAAAGATACTTTCTACTCCGGCACTCCGGTAATCTTTTTTTTTTTTATAACTGTTTTGGTGTTCCTTAAAGGCTTATTATTTCTGTCACTGAATCTGATATTTAGAATCTGCATTATAGAAGGAAGTTTACCATTTGAAGATCACTATGTTAATTAAGGTAAATATTGGATAACATTCCAAGGTTGTCCATTCATATTTTGAAGATAAACGACCAGGAAAGGTGAATTAATGTTACTTATACATGAAACCGACACCTTCTTAATTTATTTTGACACTTTTTTTTTTCTTTCTATTGATGTTTTTGGCAGTGAGCAAACAAAGGCCTTGTTGACGAGTGCTTCGTATGTTCATTTGAAGCATGCTGAAATCTTCAAGTATACTCGTAATCTCTCACCGGCAAGCAGGACTATTCTGCTCTCCGGGCCTGCAGGTTCGTAAAATTATGGATAGTTTTTGCAGATCTGTCATCAAGTTGACTGCGTTGCTGTTTTTAATTAATTAATTACCATCCTTGCTTCTTGTTCCTTAACAGAACTTTACCAGCAAATGCTCGCCAAGGCTTTGGCACAATACTTTGATGCAAAATTGCTTTTGCTTGATGTGGTGGATTTTTCAGTAAAGGTAATTATTCTTGGTTTATATACATTGGCGGCATGTAAGTTTTAATGTGCTATGTAAAACTTTCTAATATTAAATATAATTTGTTATTGCAGATCCAAAACAAATACGGTTACTCTAGAAAGGAAAAACTACCTGTAAGTTGTCTAAATTTTTGGATGATTAGTTGATTTTATTCGATATCTTTTTTGTTCAACTGATTGTATTTCTCAATAATGTTTTCTTATTGAAAAAATGACTTTTATTTGAAATACACATTCATTTTGTGTAAACCTTCAATGGTTTTCAATCAAATCATGTTGCTGAAAATGTCTTTTAGATTTATCATTCTTGTTGAATTTATTACTTCGGAAAATTGACCCTCTGGTTGCTGGTTGCTTGGTTGTTTATCTTCTTTCCCAATTAAATATACCTGTTTTGTAGGGTGTCAAGAGGTCCCTTTCAGGGGCAACGTTGGAGAAAATGTCTAGTTTGTTTGGATCCTTCACGGGCACACCTCCAAGGGATGAAAGCCGAGGTATGGGAAAGAGTAATCCTTCATCCTGGAACCTCTGAAGTGAAGTAAATTTTCTTATGGCGTCTGTTGTCCACTTAATGTTATGTGATATTGATCTTCTTTTCCCATTAGAGTCAGCTTTACCTTTTGATTAGACATGGCACTCAGTGATTATGTTTCTTGTTTAATCAGGATTAGTCTCTCAATCTGAGGACTGTAGAAAATCATGCTGATAATCATTGTTACGTTTTTCACTTTCATATCATTTCTTTGTTTGAAATTTTTGTAATGCATCGATGACAATCTTCTTACAGGCACAATGCGTAGGCAGATGAGCTCAACAGATGTCAAGTCAAGGTATTTCGGTGCTAACTAATGCTTGACCATATAGTAAAGCAATCTTTTTCATTACATAAATACACTGAACACCACCTATGCATGAACACAGGAGCACAGAAGTTGCTGCTAATACTTCACTTCGAAGAAATTCTTCTACTTCATCTGATATGAGCAGCATGGGCTCTCAATCTACTCCTCCTATTGCAGGTGATTGTCAAGTGACCAATTTTCAGGAAAAATAAGCAGCCTGTTTCTTTTCTGTCTCTTCTTTTTTGTTTTGTGTGGTATTTATTTAATTTTATACATGTATATTGTGTATTTGGCTTACTATCACGATTCTTGTCTCTTCATTGCACACATCTAATATGTCTCATTTTTATTCCCTTGATCTTATTTTCTGATTTTCAATGGCCTAATTTTTGGACACCTAACTCAATTAATGTGACATTTCCTTTGCCTTTTTTTTCCCCGCAAATGTTTACAGCCTCTAGACGCACTTCCAACTGGGCTTTCGATGAGAAACTATTCCTTCAAGTACTTTACAAGGTAAACTTTAGGATAAGGTTTCTTGAACAAGAACAACTTCATATAAGGCTGACTCGAGCACATTGTTGTCAACATGAAATGATGGAAAGAAGATTTGTTTCACCTGCAGGTCTTAGTTTCAGTATCAGAAACTCGCCCCATCATATTATACTTTAGGGATGTTGAGGGCCTTTTTACTCAATCTGACAAGTTCTACAATCTGTTCGAAAAACTGTTGAAGAGACTCACTGGATCGATCCTGATATTGGGGTCCCGTATGTTGGATCAAGATATTGACTGTGGAAAAATGGACGAGAGGCTCGTGTCGTTGTTCCCCTACAATATAGAGATTAGACCCCCACAGGATGAGACTCACCTGGTCAGCTGGAAAACCCAACTGGAAACCGACATGAAAGTCATTCAGTTTCAAGATAATAAGAATCATATTACCGAGGTACTTGCTGCTAATGATCTGGTGTGCGACGATCTGGGTTCGGTCTGTGAGGCTGACACGGTACTCCTCAGTAACCACATTGAAGAGATTATCATGTCTGCGATATCTTATCACTTGATGCACCAAAAGGAGCCAGAATATCGCAATGGAAAGCTAGTAATTTCATCCAACAGGTATCTAATAAACTCTTCAAATTGACACAAGCTAGTTTATCCTTATATTATTTGCAATAAAATCTGAATATATCTTTGTGCATACAGTCTATCACATGGATTGAGTATATTCGAAGAAGGTAAATTTGGGGGTAAAGTGAGGCTGGAAACAAATGCTGAAGCTGGCAAGGTTTGTTTTCTTCATCAGCTTCTGTTCTCCGAAACATTATAGGGTTGCCAATGTGTAGTGAATTTTTTTTTTGAGGTGTTGATTTCTGTCATTTTTAGGGTAATGAAACTGTGGAATCTGTCGGTGCAAAGGCTGAAGGTGTGACATCTGAAGCCAGACTTGAGGCAGAGAAATCAGGTTTATTGACAAAGAAAGAGAGTGAAAATGCAGCACCACAAAAGGTAAGTTCATCCAATGAGCTAATCTGCATGCTCTACTTACAACTTTGTATTGGCAATGTCCTTAAGATCAGACGAAATTTATGCTTGGTTATCATTTTTGAGTCAGAATCGTTTAGGAGAATGATCAGTGCTAACCCAATATATAGATCTTAGGCATGCTTCTTTCAAACTGTTTTACAAATGGGCTACATAGTCGTGTTAGTGTCAATTTCACAGAGAAAATAAAGAAACATTATCGGGCTCATTTGAGTGTGTACTTAATCTACGGTTTTCCCACAGGAAGTTCCTCCTGACAATGAGTTTGAAAAGCGCATAAGGCCTGAGGTCATCCCGCCCAGTGAAATTGGAGTAACGTTCGAAGACATTGGTGCTTTGGAGGAGACCAAAGAATCACTCCAAGAACTGGTCCTCCTTCCCCTTAAAAGACCAGACCTCTTCAAAGGAGGGCTGCTGAAGCCTTGCAGGGGTATACTGCTCTTTGGCCCACCTGGAACCGGGAAAACAATGCTGGCTAAGGCTATTGCTAATGAAGCCGGAGCTAGCTTTATCAATGTCTCGATGTCTACCATCACCTCAAAGTGGTTCGGGGAGGATGAAAAGAATGTCCGAGCCCTGTTTACCCTGGCAGCGAAGGTTGCACCTACAATCATATTTATTGATGAGGTCGACAGCATGCTCGGGCAGAGGACGAGAGTTGGAGAGCATGAGGCAATGAGGAAGATAAAGAACGAGTTTATGTCACACTGGGACGGTCTGATGACTAAACCCGGCGAACAAATCCTTGTTCTTGCTGCCACCAATAGGCCATTTGACCTCGATGAAGCCATAATTCGGAGATTTGAGCGCAGGTATGTTGGCAAAACTACATTAATGGCTGACCTGCCTTTATCATCTACCACTGCATTTCTTGACCTATTTATTGAAAAGCGTATATAATATGATGTCCAAACATAAGCACTAAAGTGAACTGTAACTGAGGTTCAACTGAAAACTTTTTTGGTAGTGTGGAAATAAACCATTTAAAAAGAAAAATAGGTTCAGACTTCAGTTAAACAACTAAAGTGAACAGCTGAGCACTTTGACTTGATGAGATTTATTTGATCGTATAATGTTTGTGTCTCTAACTTATGGCATTTGTGATGGGTAGGATAATGGTTGGTCTGCCTTCAGCAGAGAACCGGGAAAAGATCTTGAGGACGCTCTTGTCCAAAGATAAAACCGAAGAGTTGGATTTTAAGGAGCTTGCTATCATGACAGAAGGATACACCGGAAGTGATCTTAAGGTTCGTTTTTCATCGGTTGGACCATTTTTAAATTTACTTCGAGCTCTGAATTTTTTTAACAGAAGAAGCTTGTGTTATCTACTGATAACAGAATCTGTGCATTACTGCTGCCTATCGGCCTGTTCGTGAGCTGATACAGAAGGAGAGAAAGAAAGCTTTGGTTAGTCATGGAATTTTCAACTTCTTCATTTTCAATCAATGTATCTTTTTCTTTCCTTTCAAGCAGAAGATAACAGTATTGATTCAGTGTCTGCATATTTGTTGTTCAATTGTGTATCATCAGGAAAAGAAGAACAATGCCAAGGAAAACAACTCGGAAGATGGTAATGAAGAGTCAAAAGAAGAAGAGAAAGAGGAGGAAGTGATCAGTCTTAGAGCTCTTAACATGGAAGATATGAAGTGGGCAAAAAGCCAGGTGATGCAACTTGAATCCTTTTAATTGTGAAGAACATGTGCATAGAATGCCTCATGGCGCATCTTTATATTACATATGATCATAAATATAACAGAATATATATATATTTTTTTCCTTGAACAGATTGCTGCAAGTTTCGCATCTCAGGGACCGGTAATGAATGAGCTCAAGCAATGGAACGAGCTGTACGGAGAAGGCGGCAGTAGGAAGATGGAGCAGCTGACCTACTTCTTGTAAAGCCAGTAGGTCAAGGGATGAGTTGTTTTGGTAACCTGCACCATTAGCTTGGGTTGCGGGCAAAGATGGATGGCAAATTGGCAAGCAAATCAACGATCTCAAGCCCTAGCAGGCTTCGCTTGTGCCTCATAGGGAGGGATGGCTGATGTCAACTTCATTCATGGCTCCCCATTAAAATCCTTACATCGCGTGTGGTGTGTGTTATATATACGGTATTGACCATGTTTGGAAAAGGGTTGCAGGTTTACTAGTCATCTTAGGTCATTCTTATTGAGAAGCAGAGAAGTTTATATAGTGAAAAATGCCAATTGCTGTGTGTTATTAGCATATTCGCCAATTCGGCGATGTAATTTATGATCCAAACTCATACGTACTGGATTGTTGTGTTATAATTAATAATGTGTAAAGTAGTTTAGTTCCTTTGTACTTGTTTTCCCCTTTAATTCAAAATCAAATCCAGTTCCGCCTCGGACTACAGTTGATAGTGTCAACCCTAATCTTTGGGGTTTTTTTTTTTTTTAAAAAAAAAAATTTGAGAACCAACCCATCATTCATAACTACTCACCAGTTAAACATACATCAACATCCCTGAACTGCCTGGCTTCCTGCAAAATTGTTCTGACTAGCATGCTCGTGAGCTCGATCCTCCGTTGTCCAGCCAACAAGAAGGATCTGAAGGATCCATCTTTGTTCGGCCAACAAGGCTGATGCTCGTGCCATCCATCCTCGTCACAGTTGCGTCACAATTAAACTTTATAAAGCCCTTGCTCGGCTTCTGCCATTGCGATGTGCTCGCTTGGACAACCCCCACTTGATCTGCCCTTGTGCACTCTGACAGAGTGACTCTGTGTATGCCATGAACTCCTTTAGTTTGGCTTCCGATTCATGCAACACTGCTGTTGACGGGAAATTTTTAAGACTAAATAACAACAACCCAGTAAATCCCACGATTAAGCGAAGTCTAGGGGGTCAAGACTCGGGATGTACCCACTCATACCCCGACCAGATCGAGAGAGTGTTTCCGAAAGACCCATAACAACACGGAACAAGGACCACAAGGCCACTGAAAGTAGAAGGGCAGTAAAGAATCTAAAATGGAGGCCCAGACAAAAGGACACAGCACCAGAGCCTAAAATACTAGACATCGGCAGCCCGTATACACCTCATCCATTGTCCCTATCTAAAGTCACATCTTCCGAAAGATTCAGAAGATTAAGGTCATATCGGATAACCACCATCCAACTAAATTAAAATGATATGTCATTCTGAAGGCATCGACTTGCATTCATAGGACAACTATTGGCATTTTGATAGTTTGATTAGTTGCATATGTTGGTGGACCTTGCATGGTTAACCAAGTATGCTTTGATGTAATTGATTTTATACCACCAGGTTTTTTGCCTGATTGGTGTTTATAATAGCATAGTTTACATGTTAGCAAAAAAAAAAAAAAAAAAAAATTGATATGTCATTACATGTCACAAATAGAAACATATGCGAAAGGTCATCTTCTCTCTCGAAGCAACAGAGAATTGAGAGAAGAAACACTCTCTTTTGGAGAGCACAAACCCTCCCTTCCGGGAGCCCAAATCTCCTTCGAGAGCCATTACATCGACTTCGGCCACCACTATCCCGGGTTCGGCCATCACTACTCGGGTCTCGTTACCCTCTCTCCTCCTGACTTCCTCTCGTCTATGGAGGGGGATCTCATTCTCTGGCCTCGGCCTAGTGTGCATCGCTACTTTGGTGGCTTATTCTCCAATCTCCATATTCTTCTTTGGTTAGGGTGGCTTCGCTGCTCTTCTCTTCGGTAGAATTCGATCTTGATTCTTCGTGTCCTCCGACGGCCTAGGGGCTCCTCTGTCCGACCTCCCTGTAACCTCCTTTTTTGGGGTGTTGAGTCCTCCCTTTTCTGTGTCTACCGCCGGCCTCGGGCCTCCTCTGACCGGCCTCTTGGATTCCTCGTGCAAATGGGGTTTTGGGGTTTCCAGTTTCCCCTGTCTCCTGTTCTTCGTCATCTATTCCCTTATCCAGGCAGTGTTGGTGGCAGGTCTCGCTCGCTCCCTCCTCGGCGGCGTCGCCTTGGGGGTACCTGGATCCGGTGGTTCGCCGGTGGGTCGTTGCCCTTCGTTTGGCCTTCCTCCAGTTTCCTCCTCCCTGCCGGCACCCTAAATCCCATCTCCTCCCTCTCCGACCATCACCTTTTCACCGTGGGCTTGGCTGAGGGTGCCTCTCCGATGACCCATTATTCCTCTTCGTAGTTGGGGTTGGCTCCATTCCATGGCTCTTCCCAGCCGCATCTACAGCCTCTTTGGGTCGGGCTTGCTCCAAGCTTGGCTTGGGCTCCAAGTTGTGTTTCTCTAGCCCAATGCTTTGCATTGGTAAAAAGAACGATATAAAAATAATAATTAAATTTGTAATATTATGGTATATCTATATATATATATATAAATAAATAATCCCCGGTTTGGGTTTTTGGTGCGTTTTCGATTCAGGCGGTGTTGCTCTGCGGTTTGGGGAGATTGGCTTTTCTTCTTCGGTTGATGGAGTTCTGGTTGTTCGGATTTGGGTCAGGCTGGGGTCGTGACAGTGTGTATCGAGATGTCTCTTTTTCCCAGAATGCTGCTTCCTTGAAGGTTCGTCTTCACTGCCCACAGATGTTTCTTGATGTACCGCTGGCCTGCGGTGTTGCCGTTGGTATCGCTTAGCTTCGTTTGTTCGTCTACGTCTGCATCTTGTTCAGTTTAGTGGACTTGTTTCTCTTTATAGAGCTCTTGTGCTTGTTTTTTGCACATTCGTTGTATTTTGTCTCTTTTTTAACGGTTTTCGTCTGCCGGTTTTTCAGCCATCGAGGTCCAGTTTGTCTGGCCTCGAATATTTTCCTAATAAAAAAAATATATGCGAAAGGTCATGTCGACTATGCACGTATATTGTGTATCATCATAAGCCCAATTCAAATTAAATGATGTGGCAGACAGGATTGCTCGTCTTGCTTACGGATACCCTGCCGAGGATAGCTGCTCATCGGACCATCTACTGGCTGATCTCATCCGTCTGGACGCTCTAGGAAGGCCCCCGACTTGTCGGGAACCTCCGTAACTCTTATCTTGCTTCAAAAAAAAAAACAAAAGCCCAATTCAAATTAAAGAGTGGGTGTTAATATTTGCCATCAATTGTTTGGTTTAATGGGCATAAAAAAAGGGATAATTAGGTTAATATACCTTTTTCAATTTTTTTATAGGTAATTATACCAATGGAAGTTTTTTTTGGTAATTGTACTTTTTTTATTTTTGATGACTGATTTACCCCTATAGATAACTTTCTTAAATCACGCCTAACCGACTCCTTCTTCCCTTCTTCCCAAATTGATTACAACTAGGGCTAATCGCTTAATACATCGGGTTCTTCTCATCCAACAATTTATTTTGATGCTTTTGCGAGTGTCAATTGAAATCAAGTTACAAGATTGAAAGTATGTGATTGTATCTTTTATGCTATAATTATTACGGTATAGTTCATATTTATTTGAGATTATTACTAGTATGCTCTCCATAATAATATATCAGGTGAGCTTTAATTGGCCAATCAATTGCCGGCTAATCGAGACTTTCACTGTTATGGCTAATTGAGACTTCCAATTTGTACATATATATCCATTAATTAGGAATTCATAGTTGATATATTACAATCTTGCCGGCCATGATTACAAGTCTATATATGTAATACCAAAAAATACTACCTAATAATCTCTCCTTCATCCCCACTCTTATTTTGTGGATTTAAAACCTATTAATTATTGTAACCATATGGTATATAATTGTGTGGTTATTGAAATCTATGGTTGCATTTATTGTAACCTATTAAAACATTAAAAATGGGGTTAGTTACGATACAAATTTGATACAATTAATTACAAGAATCAAAATATCTACAAACTACAACGAATTAGTTACAATACTATGATCGACAATATTGATTACAAGCAAAGTTACAATTACTTAGTTACAATCTATTGTGTGTACGTATTTATTGTAACCTATGAAAACCTTACAATTACTTAGTTACAATCTATTGTGTGTATTTATTGTAACCTATGAAAACCTTAGCAATGAGGTTAGTTACGTTTTAAATTAGGTACAAGTAATTAATTACAAGTAATTTATTGTAACCTATGAAAACCTTACAATTACTTAGTTTCAAGAATTAAGGTTTCAAGAATAATAAGGTTTCAAGAATAATGGTTACAATAATTAAGTTTCTTGTAGTACTCTAGGTTACAATCAGTTACAGTATGTTATAATCAAAATTGAATTAGCAGTAACCCTAGACAATTCACCAGATGATTAATTGAAACTCTAATGGAAGAAGTAGCGTCTGTACGTACAAATTAATATCCGATTAATTTTCCTTTAACGCGAAACAATCTTATCTTACAATTTAAACCATCTTATATATATATATATATATATATATATATATATATATATATATATATATATATATATATATATATATATATATATATATATATATATATATATATATTTACTTTTATGTTAATTTTAAAAAGATAAAATCTTATTTATATCTATTTACTTTTATTTTAATATTAAAAAGATAAAATCTTATCTATATCTATTTACTTTTATATTTTAATTTAAAAAAGATCAAAATTCTGCCTAAGGGTATTTAGGTAAAATCCCTCCTAAAAAGTATAATTACTAAAAAGAAAAACTAAAGGGTATAATTACCCCAAAAAAACTTGAAGATATTGTAAAACAAAAGAATCACAAGAGGAGGAGAATATGAGATTGTATTCACTAAATTCTCTTGTGTGGTATCCACCAATACAATATATATAGGAGTTATATCCTTAACCTCCAAGTATAAGATAAATCTATCTAAGTAAAGTGTATATCTTGTACATCCACATAATAATAATATTATAACACTCCCCCTTGGATGTACATTCTTTGTTTCTCCGGCTGCCTCGTTAAAAACCTAGCTAGGAAATCCAATGGGACAAAACCATAGCTTAGGGAAAAAGAGTGCAGCCTTCTACGTACGCTCTTGTTGACTTGTTGTACTGCCTCATTAAAAATCTTGTCAGGAAAACCCAGTGGGATAAAACCTGATCGAAGGGAAAAAGAGTGCAATGTGTGTATACCCCCCCTGAATTCAACATCCTTCTCGAAGTCTTCTCATTCTTCTTAATGTCGCCGTCTTCATGAGCTTATGGTCGAATCTCAACAGTATCTTTGATGTGTATAAGCTGGAATGCCTTCATGATTAACTTTGTCGTGCCTGACTTGCATGTATTGGTGTTGATCTGCTTTGGATGTGGGAAGTACAAGGTATTTTAGGACCTAGTGTGCCTTTAATTGTTGATCTGGTGATCTGATGTATTAAATGGTGCTTAAGTTGCCTCGTTGAAAACCTTACATTGGAAAAACCCAGTGGGATAAAAACCAAGAATAAGGAAAATAGTACAACTTTGTATGGTACTTCGGGTCCTATTAAAATGTCACCACTTTCATAATTATAGTTCATTCAGGTACTCTAATAAGGATCTTTAACCAACTGCATGTGACAGGGCTTTGATAATAATACTTCAGGCATTTTCAATCGATTCTTTCCAGTTATATGGGTTTGCACATACAACGTCCGTCATTTACATTCGGAGCCAAAATTATATTCACTCTTGATGAATACATTCTCATGTAACCTTTAATAGGCTTTACGCAATCAATTTGACTTTATATTTTCCTTTTTACGAACACCCACTTAAACCAATTGATACTATACTTTTCAATGTTGGAGCCACAAGTCCAAAAACTTCATGCTTAAATAATTCATCTTTGCATGAATTATTTATTTCTAGAATTTGGGATATATAATGTATCCTTATGAGGGGAGTTGCCTCGTCAAAGACCTTGCTTTGGAAAAACCCAAATAGGACAAAAACCAAAGTTAAGGAAAATAGTAAAACTTTTCTCCCCCTCAGTTTAGCATATAAATCACCAATTTTATAAAGAAATGGTACTTCTGGACCCTTAATATCATTTCACAATCTAATCAAAGATGAAAAAAATCATTTATCTTCATATTGCAATATATCTCTCTTTGTACACTCGAACTACAGGTCGAGACATTTTTAGAACTTTCAACTAATTTCCAACTAATCCTCTTCTTATTGGATAATCAAGGATCTGGTCATTTCAAGACAGCTCATAATCAATTCTAACACTGTCAACGTTCATGAAATCTCTTCAAGAGTTTTATACTAGAAGACATATCACCATTGTTTGAAGTTACTACTAGAACCTCGATCTAAATCATGCTAGTACATTGGTTTACTTCTCTTCCATGCAATATATTGCTTCTTGATCTCCTTTTCCTCTCCCCCTGAATACCAAGTATTTTATCATCCGTTATAGACTCAAGGTATTTGATCATCTATGGGGACTCAATCCTCCATATACATCAACTTTCTTGATTTACAACAACTTAGTGTAATTTGGGGAGATTTCGGCGTCTATACTGAACATGTCAAGGCCTATACTGAACATGTAAATGCCAAGCTCTCTACTGGAGATAAATTACAAGAATGAGAATTTATTCAATTGTTGACCGAAATCGAATCAATCTCTTGATATTTATGCCTGCTTGTTAGCTATTATTGACGACTCTGCTGGGTCATTCCATGCGTTAGCATTATCCTAAATGATAAGTAATGACTTCACTTGATTGATTTAATCTACAGCTTCTCAATGCTCATTTATCCAACATATCAATTTCATTGATAGCATTTCCATATTTACATCCATATTGCCAATATGGGTAATCTATTTATTATGTGTTGGATCTTCTTTTGACATCCTCGACTAGAGGAAAACCACTGCTTCTGGCAATTATCGACTTTCATAATCCCAATTTATCTGTCATCACTCCTTCCCTTTAGAGTGTTTTGGCGCTCTTCAAGAGTCATCTTCTCATATGAATTTATTGATTGATTATATCAACAACCCTTCGAGGACTAATTTTGAAGCTCTTCTGGAGATATGCATAAGGTTTAATTATGCCAAGTATGGACTTTATACACATACTCGTTAGTTATTTCATCTTGAAAACTCCAGGTTTTCCATAGCATCATATACCAAGCTCTAAGCCATTCTAACATTTTCATACGATGATCCATTCACAGTTTGGGAGATTACAAATCCAAATTAGGCAAACCATTAACTTTGACTTGTTCTTCCACATTCTCCTTGATGTGGGAGTCGACTCATACATGATTATCTATAATCATTTTCAAAATTATGACCAGTATCCTAAAAACGGTCGCGCGCACCGTATCCTCTTTATGTCCTCTGCTAGAGGTAACAATATATATTGCATCTGGCAATAAAAGAGGTTGTTATGAACCATAAGTCATTTAGCTAGCTATTTATTTGAGTTCTATCATACCCAAGTAAATTAAGAACAAGATCACAAATTAAAGAGTCTTCGGGCTCTCGTGAACTAATTTTATCAATTTCGCACCATTTAACAAGAATGTGCTTCAAACTTTTCTCCCAAATCATCATTTGTTGAATAATATTGGCATTATCTACCCATAATGGTTTATTCAATAAACATTTCCAATGCATATTCATATACATAAAATGCAAATCAAATCAAATAGATAAATAAAATAAAGATTCCATATACCTTAAAATAGCCAATTTGAACTAATAACAAACCAAAAATGGCAGAGTATACAAAATCAAAGGTGTTGGATCATTTAGGCTCTTCATTCAATAGATGCCTTTTATTAACACTAATGACATAAATAATCCTTGTCAATATAAAACCACATATGTTTATGGCATAAAAACTCTTAATAAGTTGTTTCTTCTGGAAACACTTTGAGTTTTGCGCAAAAGTAAATATATACACCTCACAAGTAAATAACAAAAGTAATCTCAGTAAATTCAAATAAATGCACTAAACATAATTAAAATTTATTTGGCCACTTCAGGTGGATATAAGTCCAAATACTGATCATCTGTTTCAATAAACAATATCATTCACAAATAGTATATGTTCAATAACTATCTCAAATTTCAATTTCATGCAATTTAAGTTATATACAAATCAACTTCATGACACATAAATAATGTCAACTTCTGGTGACAAGGAATCAAACAAGTTTAACCACTTCAGGAGTTTATATTTCACCTTCTATGAAATAAATCATATATGAAACAACTAGTTACAAGTACAGGATGAAATCAACAATATCATCTTAGCTCATCACTACAAAGATGAGGCTAATATTTTAATCGATGCATGATGCCGTTATTTATTTATCAACTTATCAATATATCAATTCATTTAGATATCATTTATCATGTATTCGTTCAATATATGGTCAACACCCAATCGTACATGATTTATCAGTGCATGATTTATCAGTACTCTAAATTCTTATATATCAAAGTATATTAGCACTATGACATGATTTATGATATAAAATCTATATGTGCAATCAATAACGTCAATTTGCAATTAGCAAGAGGCCGGCACAAAAATCATAACTCAAATATATGATATTTAGGCTTACCTGATCGCAAGCTCGATCGCATATACCAATATTACGAAATTGGTCCAACTCCTTCACGAGCCTTAAAGTCAAGCCTAATAGGCTCACTACCAAATGGAGTTTAATCTTCTAAGTTAAGGTTCGCCTCCTTTTACCATGATATCTTGGTGTGGACCCGTGGACAAACGACTCGTAGGACACCACCCATCACCAAATCAAAGTATTAAGAAATTATGTACCATGCCTTATTTTGATTAAGTTTCCAATTGGCGATAAACTACCTTTGTTTACTATCTCAAAAATAAATATGAGCATATCAATTGAAACGAATGAACGAACATGTACGAATTTAAGATGCAACATTATGAACTCTAATCTTTGTATTATGAAGATATAAGTTGGTAAATCGATAACAATAAGGCATCAATCATATGTATGAGTTAATATAAGGATAGATAGACAAAATCCAAAGCAAGTCATAAAAGATGAGTTTTTATCTACTTCAGGAGATATGTCTTTTCGTCTTCTTCGGGGGACGAATGATAAAAATATAATATACAAACAAAACAAAATAATAATCATTGGTCATCGCTACATGGATGATATTTGTTGTTTCATCACTACGGGGGATGAATTTTATCGATCACATTAAGTACTTTCATCCACTTCGAGGGATTTAATATTTTCTACTTTGGAAGATCGATTAAATTATTTATAAACGAAATAGTAAATTAGAAAAATTAAATTGCACTTACCTCCACTTACCTCCACGACGGCGCATAACTCTAGAACCAATTTCGGAGATAGATATAATTTATGTATGTATCCTCTTTGGTCGCTTCAGGGACCTCTTTATCCGCTTCAGGGGATAAATAATTGAAATTATGTATTTTATTTCCACTTCAAGGGATAAAATTCATCACTTCGGGATTCATATAACTTATGCCTACACATCCTCTTCGAGGATATGTTCATATACTTCACAGGGCAAAATATGCAACCCTGAGGCCGTTTTATGTAATTATATAAAGATACGAGTCAGTCTGCGATTTTAAAAATCTAATCCCAAAAACCTTTCTTCCTCGAAGATACTCGCCGCCAGTGACTCGTCGTGATTTTGCGTCCGAGTTCTGCGTCGATTGGCGTGATGAGAACTTCTTGCTCCCGGCGGAAGATCTCGTTCGACGTTCAGCGTCGATCGGCGTGATGAGAACTTCTCGCTCCCTGCGGAAGATCTCTTCTACTGCCCTCTTGCGCATAAGTGATCTAATAGAATAGGTCATAGACCAATGAAATACTGAATTGCTAATCAATATATATAATACTAAAAAACAGAGGCGTGGAAATTCTATGTGGCGGGCTCTGGTGCAATTCGCTTACGTGTCGTTTTCTGGTGCATTCTGGCCGAGTTTTTTTTACACGTCAACCAATGAATGTCCAATAATTTTAAGCCATGTCATACAACTGTGTAATCTATTTATCTACGTGTAATTTCAATAAATTTTAATAATTTAAATGATAGAATATATAACCATAAAAATCTATCCCATAAAAAAATTATTAAATCAATTAGTAACTTCTACCATATCTACAAATTAAAATTGAAAATTACTTTAATTACGGTGAAACTTCTACTGTATCTTGCTTGATATTCCAATTGATTAGTTTAAACTTTAAAGATAGATTCAAATAGTCCTAACTTAAATAATATCTTATTTGATTACACAATTAATATCTTTTTGTCAATCCTAACTTAAATAAATAATTTATATCAATAACTACTGCATATGATTTTACCATTTACATCTAACCCGATAAAATTTCATTTAATAAGCCATACTGTAAAATTTATTTCTTTCATAAATAATAAGACATAACCTTATTAGATAACTACAATTAATTATTGTTCAACTATGTAAATAAATAATGGGGGTGAAATGGTACCCCTTATATATTGTTAAACTATGTATTTAATAATGTGGGTGAAATGGTACCCCTGAATGTCTGATGCATATTTTCGAACAAAAAATATGTATATATAATATACTATGAATTTTAAATTTTAATCACTGCACATATAAAATCGTTCTATTCACCCCAAAGTAGGTTTTTCACTTATAATACATTGATATAGCTTACTTCATACGATTTTGTATATATTTATGTTTTTATTTTACTTTATTTAGGTTATGATGTATTTATTTAAGAAATTTTAGATAAAACATAATTTATTTATCTATTTTAAACATGTCCGTGTTGCATATTGATTTTAACCAAACTTAATCTTGATTTATTTTATGGATACTTAAAATTAAGCTTTCTACAATTTTAAACATACTATTTTAACATTCACAATTTAATAATAAAAAATAGTCCATATGTTTCCTTTTTCTTTGTCATTTATTTAATATTACTGATATAATCAAATATAGTTTAATACATCTTAATGCGAAAGAGCGTGAGTAATCATACTATTAACTTTTAAATCTTAACCCTAATTCACCATAGGAAGTCAGATATAGAACTAAAATAACCATTATTACGATAAGGAAAAATAAAAATAACACATGATCAGTTGTTGTATAAATACTAACAAAAAGTACTCCGAAGTCTGATCGAACATAACAATTTGAAAGATATTTTAAAGTTATTCGATCTACAATTTTGTATACTCTTTATTCTTAACAAATTGTATATTAATTTCAACTAAATGAAATTTATTATCTATATATATTGCATTAATTTCAACTAAACATTATTTATTTATTTATATACGTTATACTGATTTTAACTAAACGTAGTCTTAATTTAGCTTATAGTTATTTGAAAGATCCCATAAATAAATTTCAACCAAACTATTTTAATCTTAAAATGAACAAATAATTAAACATTTATGACTAATATAATAAATATAATTTATTAAAATGCCGCACAACAGTGCGAGTAATAAGACTAGTTAATATATATAGAACATGCTTGACCGGATTAAGATTTCCAAAAACATTATAACCCAATCGATCACTACAAGATATCGGCTTAATTAAGTAACAGAAAGGACGCAAAACTTCAACAAAGGAGGGATCTCAATGTCAAATTGCTAAATTGTCAAAATTTGATCAAACAGGTAAAAGATCTCAATTTGACCGAAGAATTCAACAAAGGAGCAACTACTATGGGTTGAATTAGTAAATTGATTCATGCACATATATGAATTAGCATAGAGCATCATACGCAAGTTGAATTTGATTACATAAAAGGGGGTGATAATAGGTACGCTAAGCTAGAATACCAAAAATCCAACCAAAGCACATAAATTTGCCTATTTGGCATTAAAAATAAACTTTTGTGAAATATCAAGTAAACGTACGAAGCAAAATCAAATTTTGAATTACAATGAAATCTTTAATTATAGGAAACAAACCATTCTAGAAAACTATGAATTATCAAGCATCGGATCTACTTGAATGAGTGTAATAGTTGACCACAAGTGTGTGTGTATATATATATAGGGAAGCTTTAAAATGTAAAAACTCCTTAACGTGTAAAATCCGCTTAACGTGTAAAATTTTATATTTTAATCATAGGGCACGGCTTGATTTAAAAAAAAAAAAAATTAAACCCACCTCTCGCCATCCCAGATTCCCAGATCCGTCTCTCTCCATCTCCCTCTCCCATGGCCACCGGAGGTCCTTCCTCGCATCGCTGCCGACCGCCACTGCACTTGCAACACCATCCCGCACTCCTGCCGACCACCAGCCACAGCCGCACCTCCGTCCACTCCCAATCGCCATCCACTTTCATTCCCATCGCCGTCCAGGGCTGTTCGAGCCCAAACTCGCGGGGTTCCGACAGCGCCTCCCATCGCATCCCATCGCCGTCCACTGCTGCTCGAGCCCGCACTCGCCTTCATTCGCTTGCAATCGCACTCTCGCTTCCCTCTCTACTCGCAATCTCACTCGCTTGCTTCCCAGATCTGAGATCTAAAATCGAATTAGACCCAAGCGCCGACGTTGATGTTGTCTTCCCCTTGCTTCCCTCTCTGCTCGCAATCTCCTTCTCTTCGCCAGCGCTCGCTCGCTCTCGATTTGGCCATTCGCAAGCTTCGCTCCTCCATTGATTCTCGTGCGTTTGATGACATCTTGCATCCTAAGCTCGTCGTGAAGGTTTTTACACATCTTTCCCTTTTCCCCCTAAATTAATTTTAGGTTTTCAGCTTGATGTAAATGCATTTGCTGCTATATACATTTGTAGCTGGAAGAGAAATTGAACAGAGCTGGATGTATTATTGTTGAACAAAGCTAGATGATTTATATCTATTTCCAATTTGCAAGGATTAGCCATTGTTTGTAGACTTAGAGCCGAGGGAGGAGATCAATTAATCGATGATTAATTTGCAAGGATTAGCCATTGTTTATTACAATTATTTAGATTGTTTGAATGATTTAGGTTGAGATTGAAAATCTAGGGTTTGATTTAGGAGCGGAATTTAGGGCTTTTTGCCAAAAGCCAAATTGATTGAAATTGATGATATGGTTGTGTTGTTGGGTTGATTTTGAGCTAATTTCATGTTTATAGCATTGTCAAATTGTTTGTGAATCATGAGCTAATTGAATTTTAGAATTTTATTGCAATATGCTTTAGGTCGATTAGGTTTTTCTATTTTAGCACAAAAATCATAATTTAGCCTATTAGCTCAATTGGTAGAGCAATGTGCATTTGCACAAAGATGTGGGTTCAAATCCCACATAGGTTACATAATAGACAAGAGCGCAACAATCGCAAATTGTTAATCATGCACATTATAATCTTAGTTATGCACAATTGTATCCTACTTTTGCACAATTCTATCTTAGTTTTGCACAATTGTATCTTACTTTTGCACAATTGTAGTTTAAATTTGCACAATTGTATCCTACTTTTGCACACTTGTATTCTAAATGTGCACAATACAATTTTATTTTCACATTTTATGTTCTTATATTTGCACTTGAAAGTTGCACAAATGCACTTTAAAATTGCATAAATGCACTTTAAAGTTGCACAAATGCACTTGACAGTTGCACAAATGCACTACACAGTTGCACTTTATGTTCTTATATTTGCACATTACGATTTTATTTTTGCACTTTATACTCTTATTCATGAAGAGAAACATCGAACTTCTAAGCGATAAACATATATAGTTGCACAAATGCACTTCACAGTTGTGCACACAAATGCACTTCGCAGTTGCACTTTATGTTCTTATATTTGCACATTACGATTTTATTTTTGCACTTTATACTCTTATTCATGAAGAGAAACATCGTACTTCTAAGCGATAAACATATATAGCCTATGCGGGGTTTGAACCCGCATTTATGTGCGTAGGCACAATGCTCTACCATTTTGAGCTAATAGGCTTTAGTGCAAAAACCACTAAGGGCATGTTTGGCATGCACATTTTTTAAGACCACCTGTTGCACAATTATGAGCAACTAACAGTAGATCAAACTCTTAAGAAAATATGTGGGTTAAAGCTAACCAAATTAGAAGCTGATGAAAACCTTCATCCCACAAAAAGCCTCTTGGGAAATAGGATCGGCTAGGAACAGCTGAGTAAAGCTCAGCAGGCCAATAAAAAGTATAATCTTGACCTTGAAACTGCAAGAAAGGAAAGTCCTTATGAAAGAAAGCATGACAAAGGACAGAAAAGACGCTAAATAGTTTCACTCAAGTTCACACTCCAGTTTCCCAGGGTTGTAAAACCTTTTCAGGCTCATGTTTGCAAGTCCTGGAACAGACTTCTGCTAAGTTACATCTTCACTTTTTTGGTCTTCAG